>VZTU01020576.1:3766-16517 GCA_013400835.1 Zapornia atra | reverse complement strand
CACCGCGCACGCGGTCGCGCTGCGCACCTGCGGACCGCGTCCGTCCCTCCTTCACGGGGCCCTTGTGGCTCAACGGCAGGCGCGCACCCCAGCCCCCGCCCCGGCCACACGCGCCGCTACCCCGCCCAGGCTGCTGAAAGGAAGGAGGTCTTGCTCCAACGACGGGGGCGGGGTGGCGGGGGGGTGTCCTGCCTGCCTGCCCGGACGCCCCGCACGTCACAAGGGGTGGAGGGCAGCGTTGGAGTAGCGTGTCCTCCGCCTGCCAACCCTTCCTTGCACACAGGAGGCGGTGAGACAGCACGGATCACCGCCACTCCTCTGCTACCCACTCCCCCACCCCCATTTATTTGGGGGTCCCCTCTTCAGAATCGCACTCCCCATGCCGTGTTTTGGAATTCTCAGGGCCTAGCCCTCTATCCACCATCACGGAATTCACGCCTTGTGGTAGTCACCTCCATTACATCAGGAAGGTTGAAGCACCCATAAAGCCACAGAGAAACCCTCCACCCCCCTTGCCCTACTAAGAGCAGAAAGAACAGCTGTTAACAACACACCCCTTGCAGCTCTGTGTGTGGCCAAACGCAGGCCTTCAAGCAGAGACGGGCAGTACACGGTCCATCAGCTGCGAGGAACACAAAAAGGCTCTCTGCTCCTCTCAGTATTTACTTACTACCAGGACATTTCAGCACTTTGGGAAACCTACATAATGCAGGCTGAAAGCACACACACTCCTGCACAAAAGTACTATGCAGGGTATCTTCCTGGCAGGGTCAAGAAAACCTGGGATGACTCCTTCCACACAGGAACTCGATTTGAGCCAGGACAGAACACCGAGAAACAAATCACACAACACCCTGATCTCGTGCTAGGTTTTAACTGTGTGGCTTTAGCTCAGCGCCAAAAGCCTACACAAAAAAGGAGGATTCAGGAAGTAACGGGGAAAAATCTCTCCTATTTTATCTTGCCTAACCTTTCAGACTGAGACTGGATGGCCTCCACCCGTTGCAGACCCCAGGCACACAGGTATTCTCTGAAGAACAACATTTGCATTCAGTGACAGACACCCTTGTCCCAGCATGATTCAACTCAACAGTTTTGTATTCTTTGTACAGAGCAATTTTTTTTATAACAGATTATCTCATTTCTCTTACATAATTTCAGTAACATGTAAATAAATTCAAGCAGCTGGAATATTAAGGTAATTTTTAAAAGACAAAAAAAATCCCTAACAACAGTCTTTTCAAACTTGCAGAACAAAGGCATTTTTAGGGATAAATAGCTGAACACAGTTCGAGAAAGTCCTGAAAAACTGGAGCCTTCAAGGGCACATCTTCCCCGTAATAAGTCATTCTCTTCTCCATCACTCTACTTTTGCATTAACTTCTTAGAGTAGTTCTTGGCAAACTGCTTTTGTACTTCTTCCTGTCCCTTTCTAAGCCTAAGTGCGTTGAGGAGGTTTAAGGATTTTTTCAGTTGATGGACAGGCCTGCTTACAAAGCCGCAGTATTTCCTTTTCGGAACGAATTCCAGAGCCTTCTTCCAGTCTCCAGTATCTTTCAGGGTTAATAAAATAAGCATCATTTGATCCAGCGTGAGATTTTTAGCCCCGCTATTCCAAAGCAGGTACCTCTCCAATGGAAGGGCCGCCGTCTCCAGCCCCAGTCGCTTTGCCCGTGCTAAAGAGACTCCCGTTTTTATGCTCTTGTCAACCATTGACCCAACAATGTAGATTTTATCATGATCGAATGTTTTCATTACTTTGGGAGAATCAGCAGTCAGATAGATAAGCTTCTCCTTTGGAAAGATGTCTGTGTAGCACTGGTCTGTCACAGTGATAAGCAGTCTGCCCCACGCCTCTCTGTAATGCTTGATAAATTCGCTATGGTAGAGGCTGTCGTCTTTGAAGTTACAGAAGTGGATGTGGAACGGATCCACAGATCTTCGATTGCTGCTTTCACTCAGCACTATCTGCCTCACTGTATTTTTGACTTCCCGGACAGACATATCTTTTTCGTAAGACATGTCAAATATTAGAGGCTGGCCAAAGATCATAGACTGAGCAGCCCTCCAATTGTATGCCTTATCCATAGACCTAGCCCACGCACATATGGAAGAAGTCCTTTTGGCCACATCTGTTTCGGAAGCTTGCTCTTGTGATTCCAACCTCCTTTCCCTTTTCTCATCCATCTTTCTTTTGTCGTTTTTCTTGTGAAGTTCTTTGAGATGCAAATATTTTAAATACTTCTTCTTGGCTGACTTGGAAGGACACTCCACAAAGGCTTTTAGCTGTTCTTCACTGATATTTTCTGGAACCAATCTGCCTGCTAGTCTCCACATCTCCAAAATCTCACGTGCAGCAGCCAGTTCAGAAAGCTCCTTAGGCTCAGACACAGCCTCACTGACTTCTTCTTGCAACCCAGACTTCATTACTTTCTTCCATGCATCTAAATCTAGTTTTTCGGAGGGAGTGTGCACATTGTCCTGCTTCAGGCAAAGTGATAAACTCAGAGGCCTACTGAACGGAAGCAGATCCTTTTTCATCCCATGTTGTGCAGCAAATGGAAGGACAGAACTCCTTACAATTTTTTTCAGAAGCACGTTAGCAGACTGCATGCTTGTGCTGTGCACCCTTATCTGCAAAACAACAGTGAGAGAGAAAAAAAACCAAGCTTGTCAGAAATCACTTAAGAAAACACACACGCATTTTCATCCTTAGTAACACTGACAATGACTTACTTCTTGGAGAATACTACAAATTCTCGCTTCCACTATTACTTTTCTACTGTTTTCTAAATAAACCCAGCATGCATGGCCCTGCTGAGAATAGACAAGATGACCTCTTCCACTTGAAATAGCTATGCTTACTGCAATTCCAAATTTAGAAAATACTTACAGGTTATTTGACTGAGATCTATTCGAGTTACCTGCATCACATGGCAGGTAAGAACCTTCACGATCAAAGCAAGCCAAACGCTGCATGGGACTGAAAATATTTCTATACACATCTACAGAGTTGCCTACCTAATTCAGCTACAACGTGAAGGCAGACAAGATATGCCTTGTGCAACTCTATTAGAGACAACCACATTTTCTCTATTACCACTGTGTTTTGGGAAAGCTCTTTTAAGCAAACCTTAGTACTGAAGTTTTCCCTCGTCTACGCATTTCCAAATTGCAGCTCCTGAAACTACGTATGTGATACTTTTGCTAAGCCAACACGATTGCCAATAAAGGCACTCTTATGTCACCTGAGGCTCTTTTTCCTGGCTCTAACAGCAGTCCAAGCATTCAGATAGCAGCACTATCAGAGAACTGATCTGAGGGACACTTAAGCAGCCAACAAGGAGGCAAAGAAAGGAAAAAAAAGCTCGTTATCATCCAAAGGAGCTTCCACACCTGACTAAAAATTAAATGATTAGGAAAAGACCATCTTCTTCCTGCCAAACTGCCTGTGATGTTGGCACATAAAGCTAAGGACACAAAACCCACATTAACTTCATACATATTTGTAATAAAATGTAAAAGGGTCTAGAAAAAGGAACAAAAAAAGACCCCAAACAACAAAGCATTTTCCTTTGCTTGCTATTTAATATGCAAACGTCAGTGAAGTCTGTGTTTGAGAAAACACGATACAGCCAAAACAAAAAATAGGTCAAAAAAAGAGCAAAATTCATCACCTCCCTAACAACTTACTTAAAATAATCCAACATCCTGAAGAACAAGTTAAATCTAATTGGGGATGTGTATATATATACATATGCACACACACACACCTGCCCAGATAAAGACCCACAGAAAGAGCAGTGTATTACTAGGAATTAGTATATAACCTGGCATACATTTTACTATACAGTAGCTGGTCAAATTGGTGATTGATATTTCATTTTGTTCATTTCATGAACAAAAACCCCCCACCCTTTAGTAGTGTGAACTTAAGAGAAAATAATTAGGTGTTACAACAGAGATGTTAATAACTTTCCATTTAAGTGTTACAAATACTGACAAAAACAATAAGCAAAACAGTCTGTTGTCCAGCTAGGAGAAGCGAAGGGCTCAGTTCCTCAGTTAACTTACACTACTGGAACGCCAACTAGGCCAATAGTTAAAAGTTACCTTTCAGTGTGTCCAACATGCATGCTACCGTATCATTACTGCAAGAATTACTCTACATCTCTTTGATTAGCCTAGATCTGTAGAATTTGAACTATTTTTTTCTGGGTTTTTTGGGTTGGAGTTTGTTTGTTATTTTGGGGGGGTTTTTAGCATGACTTCACCATAGCTAACGCTGGGAACCTAGACCTTTCACCCGTACTTCTGAGACTGAGCAACTCGTTACTTCTTTCCCCGGCACAGATGCCTACACAGGGCTGTCTGCCCGCAGACCTGAGCCCGGTGCAGCAATGCGGGCCAGAAAGGCCGTGCAGGGAACACACCGGACCAGGGCACGCAGAGATGCGGCATCTTCCGAGACCGGCACGCCACGCTCCTTAACAACGTCTACATCGGCCCACGACGGAACCGAACTGCGATAAGCTAGGCAACACCCCAAAGCACCGCGCCGTGCCCCACAGCCCGCCCGGGGACACCGGCGCGTCTCGCTCTCTGCTGCTGCGGCGGGAAACGAGGGGGCAGCGTGGCCTCTGGAGCATCGCGGCCTCTGCAGCACCGCACCGTAGGCCCGACCCACGCCCGCCGAGGAAGGCCGAGCTGAGCGGCGCGGCAGGGAAGCGAAAGGGTGCTCCCAAGGTCACCAGGAGCCACCGGCGGGAGCAGAACAGGGCACCCTTAGGACCTCCCGCTCGTAACCCCCAATGGCGGGAAACATGGGGCGGGAGCGGCCTCCCCGCGTCCGACGGCTGCACCCACACCTGCCCGAGCTCCGGCCGCCTGACCGTCGTTTCATCCCACCCGGGAAGGGGGCGGACGGGGGAGCGGACACCTCCGGACGGCGGGCGCAGCTAACGACCACGCGGCGACAGCACCGGCAAGGCCAACACCTCGGGTCCGCCTAAGGGAGAACGGCCTGCGCATGCGCGGGGAGGGACGCGCGGCGCCGCGCTCGTTACCTGTCCCCAGGGTTTCGCGGCTGCACGGCGAAGGTTCCGGCCGCTTCTTTTCTCTGCGCCGCAAGGCCTTGCGGGGTACGGTGATCCCCCTCGGGGCCTGTCCGCGCTGGGGAGGCGCTCTGCGCTGTGGCCCCGCGGGGAGCTTCCGAGCCTTGAGGCGGGCTGCCGGTGAGGCCCTGCTGCTGCCCCCTGTGAGGGCCGGGGCCTTGCGGCGGGAGGGCCCTAGCACTAGGCGGGCTCGGGGGCGGGGGCCGGGGAGGGGGTGATGTTGGGTAGCTGCGCCTGAGGCAGGTGCGGGAAGGGTCTATCAGGCCGGTGCGGTGGACGGTGATTTCTCTCCTTCTCTGTTTTGTTTTGTTTTGATGTTTTTTAATAGCATGGAGAAGTTTCGAGATTTTTGACACTTTTTTTCCCCCAAGCCGTCAGGTAGGGATTTTTGTGGAAGTCGTGGTCAGTCAGGATGAGTTTTCTGCTGCCCAAGCTGACCTGTAAGAGGGAAGTGGATCAGGCAATAAAAAGTGTTGCCGAGAAGGTTTTGGTTCTTCGGTTTGGAAGAGATAACGATGCTGTTTGTCTGCAGCTTGATGATATTGTAAGAAATTTTTTTCCTTTTTCTTTCTTTTCTTTTTATAAACTCTACTAGTATAAGTATTGTATACAAGAGAATGTCATATGTTGCTTTTGGATAACACAGTGTCTCATGAAAACTTTGGTGACAAACGTAAAATGAAATAACACTATATTCAGAAGCTGGTTTGAAAATTCAAGCAGATGTTCATGTTATTGTAGTGGGTGTACAAAGGTCTTGAAGTAGATGATATGATATTCTAGTCCTGCTTAAGCTGATAAGACACAGGGAAACGAGTTTTATAATGCTTGCCACCCTTTTTCGCCTTGTGGCTCAATCCATTTGTCATCCATCTTTCTCTTTTCAGCTTGCAAAGACAGCTCATGACCTAAGTAAAATGGCAGTCATTTACCTGGTGGATGTGAACAAGGTTCCAGTGTACACCCAGTATTTTGACATCAGTTATATTCCCTCTACGGTGTTTTTCTTCAATGGACAACACATGAAGGTTGATTATGGGTATGTCATCCTACCTGGCGTTATCTATTACATCTGTAAGAATTATCAGGCTCTATGTTATCATGCCTGAAGAAGGCAGTGTTTGAAATCTGTAACTTTTTTACCAACATCTGCATTGAGAACTCCTTAGGAAGCCAGAAGGCATAAAATTAAGAAGTATTTTGAAATATCCTGTGATGCAATAGGCAGGTATTGGGTGAAACATGCCTGACTCGGCAAAAAGTAGTGTGCATAAAGCCTTAGACATGACACTGCGCCTTTTTGGACTCTGGGGGTCACAGTGTGTTCCTGACTTGGTTATGCCAATACCAGTGTGGTTCATTCCTTTGCAATGACCAAAAGAGAGCCCCTGATGTCATCATACGTCTTTTTTATCTCTAGGTGTTTGTGCTTTGGACACTTTCAACATTACAATTCTGCCTTTATCTTATGCTTATATTTAGGTCGCCAGATCATACCAAATTTGTAGGAAGCTTCAAAACAAAGCAAGACTTTATAGATCTGATCGAAGTGATCTACCGTGGAGCAATGCGTGGAAAGCTCATTGTGAGAAGCCCTATTGATCCCAACAACATCCCTAAATACGACCTTCTCTACCAAGGAATTTAATGGGTTGACCTGAGATAATTATGAAAATGGCTGATGTCTTGGAACTCTTTTTTTTTTTTTAATCCCACACAAGTATTTTTAGCCACCTCTGACACTGTAGGACAGTTTGAGCTTTATGCTGAAGGATCATATTGGTCTCTTTGTGAAGACAGATATTCTGTCACCTTGTACTCCTCTCATAAATAAAGCTACGTGTTTATGCATCGAATTCATGCATGTGACTGTTCTTTGAGTCGCATGCTGACCAGCACTTACAAAGCAGGCAGGCTGTATGCCTCCTCAATGGCAGCATCTCCACTGCAACTTTTCTTAAGTAAAGCACTGTGTCAGCTGACTAGTACAATTTTCATTCAGATGTAGTAACCGTGAACCTATCTTTATGTAAAGCTACGCTTGCTCTCAAGAGCACTGAACTGATCATTCCTTTCCAATGAAATTTTATACTTTTATACTGGATAATGGGACAGAAGCTTTTTCAAACACTTATTAAAGATGACTGAAATGGATATAAATGCAGAAGGGAAGTTGACACTCTCTTCTCTCTGATACAGTATTCCCGTTCAAGAAATTTTTTGACTGAAATGAGAACTGAAGGTGTAGGAAAAGGTTCTGTGATCCTTCAAAGCTCTTTTGCAGCCACAGAGCACTTTTAATTCCCACAGGATTAATCTGGAAGTTCAGAACAACTGTTTTGTTTACATTTGCTTTGAAGGTTATTTGACCTTCTGCTGCTATAAATTGCAAACCTTGAGAAGGGAGATTTAAAAGTTGTACCTACTTCCCATCTCTGTTTAAAATTAGCAGCTGAGAGAAAACAGCAATATCTTTTTTTTGCATCAGTTTGCTAACTGCAGATTCTTAGAGTATTGAATGTCTATAGCAGCTCATGTCTAGTAATCTCACTGGTTTAATTGGCTTTAAAACGGAAAGTGCTTCAGCTCACTGTATCATGTTTGGCACATGCCATTTCTGACTGGAGGGAAAGTAGTAGTATGTATACCCTTAAATATTTTTCAACTTAACAGTAAACATTTCAAGGAGGAAGGTGGACGTTCCAGCCTTTGAAAGATTTTAAACACTATATGGTATACAGCAAGGAAGAAATAGATCCCTTTACATGCTTTTCGTATTCCAGATTTGTCCTTTTAATGAAAACTCAGCACTTAAGTGAGAGTTTTCCTGATACTTTAGTCTGATTAGAGAGCCCTAAGTACAGCATGTTTACTTTAAAGATGACACAGTTGAGAGTCAATACACCTTAACATCTTTATTTTGTACAGCTTTAAATTTCTTAGCTGCCTGAAGGGCAGTGGCTTAAAGCTTTCAACAGTGCACTTCTCTTTCCTAATAGGTAACTTGTATTTGTCTGTTTTTCAAAACAAAATAAACTAGCTTCAAGCTTGGAATTTTTAGTTGCTTCGCAGAGAGCGGAAGGTCCTTAGGTGACTGAAAGGTGCAGGGGTCTGTTCCTTTCATAACTACCACTATTGAGACCACGTCAGAACACCTTCATTTATTGCCCATCTTCTTACTCGTGCTGCTTCTGGTTACAACAGGTGAATGCCTAACGGCTGTTGTGGTCCTGGCTTTCAGTGTGCTCCTCAGGTACTTAAAGACGGCACGTAAGCAACAGGAGGGTGCTAAACCATACTTCTCCGTTCCAGCAGAGACAGTAGGGCAGTTGGCTTTCATGGGAGAACCCACAGCTTCATCCAGAGGCTTTCTGTTGGACACCCATTCGCGGCAGCATTTCCGTACCCATTCTTGTGTTTGTGGGTCGCTTCTCGCCTGCTGCTCTGTGTTGTGCACCGAGTCGATGAAGGCCACGGCGTACACTTTATTCATTACCTCCTGTTTCCTCTGCACCAGCAGGTCAACAAACACCAAGCCACCATAGCCGTGGGCAATGAAGGCCACGTTCTTGGCTGCGCTCTTTGAAATGAAATGATCCCATACATACATGGTATGCTCCTTGGGGCTGCTGCTGCCCCTCTTGGGGATCCTCCAGACAGACTGCGCAGAAGTCAGTGCTTCTTTCCCAGTGTAAAAGCTTAACTTCTCCTTTTCATTCTTCAGATCAACAAAGTTGTCATTGGGATTCAGCACAATCACTCCCCTGTGGCTTTGAAGGGCCATTTTGATGAATGGTATTTGTGTCCCATACCCCAGGCCCTCTCTGACAATTGTCCTTTGTCCCCACTGTCCTGCACGGAAAACTCCCTGATCCTGAAGAAGGACAATCAGGCTAGAGGAACTTGTCAGTGCATTCTCACTCATGAAAAAGAAACTCCTCGGTTCATTCTCTGTAGCATCAATAGGAATATAACTCTTTTGCAGCATGCAAACTCTCTCCAGGAGCTCATAAACATACTGGGTAATCAAGCGTCCCAAAACTTGGTAACGTTTATGATTCAGCTCATGTGCATTCTTGAAATAATTGAAAACAAAGGACTCATTTGTATCTAGGTGCCTCAGTTCCCCTTTTATATTGAAGTCATACTTCAGTTGCTCTTCATACTCTGAACCCTCTATTAGTTTCCTCAGGCTTAGTTGGTGCTCTGTTTGAAACCACTACAAATTAAGAAGATTATGTCAACATAGTGATACACATCTATACAACTCCTACAGAAAGAAAAGCTGTTGTGTTGGAATTCTGTTTTAAAAGTGATTATGAACAAAGTACTTGATATAGACTGATCTCTTGGTGGTCTGTAGTAAACCAGCTGCTTGTAAAGCCTTTCACAGATTTTGGTTGCTAAATTCCAACGGAGGGACACTAATACTAATATCTCTAGCTATTCATTTATCCCTGCAAGCACTTGCCACATGGAAATTGTGGAATGGATGAGAGAATAAGCTAGCCACTGTGACCCGGGAACGGGAGAAAAGGAAGTCCATGCAGCAAACTTTCATGAGATTACATCCAGGCTCCCAGTTTCAGCTAAGATATTTTTTCAGTCTTTATGACTGATCAACTGATAAGAATTATCCCAGGAAGTGGCTTCCAGGCAACTGAAAAATTAACCTCACTGTAATCTTCTGTTTTCCTAGTAACTATTCAGTCTACCACTGACTGTAGAATGGTAAATATGGGGGTAACCTTTGGTGTGGTTAGAAGCCTCCTTTTACAGGATTTTGACCTAACAGCAGAGAATTCCAAGCACTAATTTCCCTCAATTACCAGTATTTAAAAAATTAATTTATCATCTTCGCACAATACTTTTGTTTTGGCAAATGATTCCTGTGCCGTTATATCTGGCACATACATTGGCACAAACCTTTAAGTTTTTCTTGCTGAGCTATTGGAGGCTTTTAGAACACAGTAAATCATATTCTGACTGTGCTAAAACTTGCTATGCAGCCTGATAAAGCTGGTTACTGGGATGGAAAGTGATCTGCTAATTTTCACGTGAGCAGCTCGAGTTGCGAGCCCAACTCCTTTATGGAATGCAAGTTTCCTTCAGTGAATTGCTTAGTGTAGCGAAAATTATTTCTTACACTTCCAAATTTCTTACACTTCCAAATTTATTAAATAAAGTTACTTGCTCTTCAACAGAGCAACACCATGTATATTTTCCTTTTGAGCAATCGCCCCTGGGGGAGAGACGTTAGGTCACCTCTTCAGGGTCATTCCTGTCTTCTGATTAGTAGAGAGTAGGCTAGAAAATGCTGCCTTCTCCATTTTATCTCCTATAAGTACACGTTGAAAAAGGGAAAACCCCACCAGATTCTATGATCTATAAAACATGTACTGTCTTGCCAGTTTTTTAGAATGGAAACAACACAAAGAATTTGAAAGTATTTCTTTTTCACTCAGCAGAAAGGTATGAAAGATACAAAGCAGATTGGAGAACAATGTTTGCTATATTACTAAAATACAGGCAGTGCACACAAAAGAGATCACATTTAGTAGGGAAGAAGCTACTCTTAGTCCTGTTGTTTTCCCCATGCAGTGAAGTGGGGCAAAAATTGATGTAGCTTATGGAAAGATATCTGTGGAGAAAGGTAAAGCACAGAGGAAGCATTCCATATCAATCAGGAATAGGTAAATGCAGTTTTCCAGGGAGTTATGTGCTGCCCAGCACCTCTCTGTCCCTTTCTCTCCTCAGCCCTAAAAGGCTGGAGACCCTAGTTTCCCAAGGTACTACAAACAGGGAGTTACTGTGCTCTTACTTCAGCTACTACCAGCCACATTACCTTTTCAGTTCCAAAATAAACCAAGGATAAGTGATTCCAAATTAAACCCTGTGTATCCCATATGAAATATCTGCTTAAATACCTACTTTACAAAACATTGTGAGAGGTTTCTGAAGATTTCAGGGAAACAAAAAAACCCCACCCAGTTTTACATCAGGCAAAAGTATGGCTTACCTTCATAAAATGGCCTTCAAGATCCAAACAGAGTAAGTTTAGAATCAATTTATAGTAGTTATCATGTAGGAGTTCACTCTTGAGTAATACCTTAGAATCGTATATATTTTTAGACTAGAGGACTGATTTTATTGTTGTAATGCCACGTATAGAATTAAAAAGCAGCATTTATAGATTGTTCTAGATATAGCTGCATAATGCATTTACTTTTTGGTAAATGTACATTCTAAATGGGTGTGGGCTGCTGCTTGTGCTTCATGGTCTGTTTAAATACAACATGCAAAGGTTATTCTGGAAGCCTTTATAATTGCTATTTGGATTTTTAAAAGTTACAGTGGAGGGGTGGAAATCCCTTTTCCTTCCTCCCACTTTTCTGTTTGGACTGTGAGATTCTTCAGCTGTGAACTTTGCTAGTGTTTATCACAGCAGTTGGCGTATCTCAAACACTACTGCAGCCCAAGTATTTCTCTTCATGAGATTTTCCATTTAAAAATAGTTTCATCTATTCTAATAAAGCCCAACGTTACCGTATGCTCTCCTGTAAAATCTGTCATCATCACAGATGCAAATCTTTTTCACGCTGGGTTCGTAGACAATTTCTCTGCATAAAAAAAAACCCAAAATAAAACATCTTAGCTCAGGTTTCACTACTTTTTATAGTAGAATCATAGAATGGTTCCAGTTGGAAAAGACCTTCAGGATTCACAGAATTGTAGGGGTTGGAAGGGACCTCCAGAGACCATCGAGTCCAACCTCCCTGCCAAAGCAGGTTCCCTAGGACAGGTCGCACAGGTAGGCGCCCAGGCAGGTCTTGCGTATCTCCAGAGAAAGAGACTCCACACCCACCCTGGGCAGCCAAGATCATCGAGTCCAAACCGTTTATGTGCTTTACTCTGGGGTGTTTCAATAACATGTATCAGTTTCTGATAGGTAAGGCCACCTGAAGCCTTTCACAGCTGACCACGTTAGAGCTAAACCTGTTTGGTGTGAAGCTGAAACGCTGGCACCACCAGTGCTGCAGGGCTTCCTGTTCCTTGACGTAAGAGCAGCGCCAAGAAAGCGAAACAAAAAGTTACAACGCAAAACTTCACCATTCTGAAGCTGCCCTGAGAAAAAACCCAAACCCCCCAAAACCAAGGACCAGATCTTTGCCTCCAGCTGCCTTGCGGGAAGGCTGCGGTCCCACGGCCACCGCCCGAGCATCGCGGCGGCAGCTGGGGCTGCGAGGGCGCCCGGCGGCGCAGCCTCCCCGTGGGCTTCGGTAGCAGCGCCTTACCCCCGGGTCGCCCACACCCTAGGCTGGCTGTTAGCCCGGCCCCGCACGGCCTAGGCGCGATCCAGTTGGGTTGTGCGGAGCTTATTTAAAAATAACCGAGTTTTCTTGATTCCTAGCACAAACTTCAGCGCGCCTCCCCCACGTCCTCAGCAGCTGCTGCCCTGCGCGCCCTTTAACTGTGTTTCAGTGCCTTCGCGGAACTACGAGCTTCGCTTCTAACTCATCAGCCTGCCTGGCGCAGGGCAGGGCAGTGCACCTGTGGCGCTAGCAGCTGCTCTACACCATTTACGCTTCCAGTCCTTCCCATCTCCCCGGTCCCCCCCCCCCCACGCCCCCCCACGG
>VZTU01020575.1:177304-194316 GCA_013400835.1 Zapornia atra | reverse complement strand
ATTGCATATGAAGAAAACTGCATTAAAGGGTGAAAGGAACAATATATTTGAGAAATAGGGGCAGCCTGTTAACTCCAGGGTGACGTTGCCAGGCTGGTGAGCGGGCTGTTGATGTGCTCTGTCCTTGCTTCATGCCCTCTTCCCTAAGCTATCCCACCCCAAAATTCCACATCCCAGAGAGCGATGCTCCTTCACATACAACATGCAACACACCCAAGCCCTTCTGGCACCATCATGTGAACTCCATCATGGGCACTGTGCTGCTCTGCTCCCACCTTGTGCTCTCACACCCCCAAAGCAACACCAAACCTCATTCTCTGCCTGGATTTATTTTCCGGGGGGGGGCGGTGCACACACATGCCCGTGTGTCTTTCGTGAATCTTGATGGTGCAATCATACATGCAAGAGTGGCTCTGCCACCAGAGCCACGAGCCCGCAGGAGCCGGCAGCCCTGTCAGTGGGGTCTGGGCTTTCAGATTTGACAGTGACTAAGTGGGTGTGATGGAGGGGGCTTGGGCGGGCAGGGGGCTGCAGATATGCTCATTGGGGCAATTCGGGAGGAAAGAGGGCTGATAACGTGGACAGCTGTTCTTCTCTATAGGTCATTGCTAGGTAATTTAATCAATGCATCTTCTGTTTCAGGGACACGTGTTGGCTGTCTCCCTCTTACAAACTGACATGCCTCTCTTCTTCCCCCCCAGCCCATAGCGCTGCCTACTCCCGGTTTCTTTGTCTCTCTCAAGGGAGAGAACACAAATCCCTCCCCAGCCCGTTAATAGAGATACTGCCTTGCTGACGTGAGTCACGACGGGTTTAAGCTGTGCAGTTGAGGGTGAGCTGCATCCAGCCCCCCGCCCTGCACACCTCCCACCACGGATCTCCCTGGTTTCCAGGGAAACAGCGGCCCCAAATGCTGCCTGACTTTCATGTCTGCCTTTCATTTCTCCTTTTTTTTTTTTTACCCCTGTAAGAAAAAACATACAACTGATTTATTTATTTCCCTCCCTTCCCCTTTTCAGGATCACCACTACAGCTGCTTGCATGATGGACCTGCGGAGGTATCCCCTGGACCAGCAGAACTGTACACTGGAGATCGAGAGCTGTGCGTATGCCTTGCACCCACCCTCAGCCACACGGTGCCACCAAATGCCACCTGCCCCAGCTGCAGCTTCCCACTTGTGGGATGCCTCCCTCCTAGAGGATATCTCCTGGGGCAGGACTGGGGTCCCTCATCCTGAAGTGACCTCGTAGGTGAAATGACTAGGGAAAATGGAGCTTTAACAGCAGGCTGGGCATGAAAATTGCTCTTACCCTCAGGAGGATGGGGGGAATCTCCCCGAGCCCTAAGGAAGCCCTGGGAAAGCAAGACCTCACTTGTGGCTGTCCCTACCCTGCAACAGGAGGAGGGACCCGAGCCCTCCCGCAGTCCCTCCCCGCCTGTCTCTTCCCTTGACTCCTATAGAAAACCTCTCTCCTGACTCCGCTGGCGGAGGAGGTCCGGCTCTCCCTCATAAAAATGCACCGCAGTATCCCCGCAGGACTGGTCCAGAGCAGCAGATCTCACAGTAATGATGATGCAGCTTCAGCGATGATTATCAGAGAATTGCTTTCTTCATAAGAGAGGTCACACAGCATCCATAGTGGGAAGGCGCTGCGCTGCCTTGCCAGCCCCGCTCGTGCTGGGGAGCCCCTTTCCCACTCGCCGCCTGGGTTGCTGGGGATGCGCAGCCATTGCGGCGCTTGGCGTGGCGGGTAATGGGATGTAAATTAGGTCCTGCTGGAGGCACTAATGACATGTCATTTCTGGCACTCCTTAGCATTTTGAGAATAGTTTATGGTACAACCAAGAAAACAGAAGGCAGAGAATTACCCACAGTTCCCTGTGTTGCGATTTTGTTCTTAATGGGACATGTCAAGCTAATTTGTTAGTGGAAGCTACATTTCCTTACAATATTTCTGAGATCCACGCAGAGATTAAGAGATTCCATTGTTTCCTTCCTCAGAGCTTTTGTCTTTTACATGCTTGCATGTTCAAAATCCATAGGGCTCCATTTTGTTTGCTTCCAAGTCCCTGCAACACCGGAATAACAGTCCTTCTGTGGCTGGCTTTTAAAAAACCCTACATATATATATATACACACACACATATATATATATAACCCCCCAAAATATCACAAATCACCAAAATAGCCCTTCTGTGATACAGGGGTGCTGGGTCTGTAAAGCAGCAGCAGGCAGTCAGGGTCTCCTTCCCCACAGCAACATGGGGGGGCACTTACCTGCAGAAGGTAAGCCAGTCCTGGGCGCTGCCTATTGATCCCATCCCTCCTTCCCAAAAATAGCCCTCCCTGCATATACCCCTGCTTAGCTGCTTGCCAGGATTCAACAAAAACCTGACGAGGCAGGCAGCAAACAGGCCGTTAATCTGATGTCTAAAGATGACGTATCAATACTTTATGATATTTCAGGTTGAAATGACTTGTCTTTGTAGAAAGTTCTTTTACTTTTTAAAAGTAAAATGGAAATTCGCTTTTTCTTTTTAAAGCTAGAAATCAAAGTGAAGTGTTTATTTTTAGACTGAGCAACCTTTCCCTTTAGAATCTCTCTTAAAAATGGCTTCCTGCAAAACACGTTTGATTTCATATTGCATAATGCTGTAATAAAATAAAAGAACCCCCAAATTGGTTACGTATACCAGCAGGTCATAGAATAAATGGAATCGAGCTAGTTAGCGGCGAGATCTCCTAAAATTACTGTAATTTGACATTTTCATTGCTGATCAGGAAGTAAATTTGAAGTCGCTGCTGTTAAATCTGCAGATGATGAAGATAGCAGCCTGTGTGGCTGGCTTGCTGCACATTTGAATACCTCCCTGGTTGAATACATCCAGAGTGCATTTAAATACAGCTAAATGTGGAGGTCTGTGCGCGGGAGCGCGGGCCAGGCTGCCAGACTGAGGAACCCATAACAGTGTGGGTACTGAGGGGGGGAAATGATGAAGGGACGGCAGCCCCTGGCACTGCTGCCAGAGGTTTCATAGCAGGGCTCTGGCAAAAAGGGCTGGAGCCAGCCTGGGTTATATAAACCAGAGGAGCTGTGAGGGAGAGCTGGGAATCGATTGGCCTCTGGATATGTCACCGGCGAGATGGGGAAAGGGATTCTGTCTATATTTGCTTTCCAAAATTTAGAAAGGAAGTGGAGAAATCAGCAGAGGTTGAGAAAAGATGTGGAAAAAGTGGCTCAGAGGGCTACAGCAGATGTTTTGCAGTGAGAAACCTCAATAGCTCAATCTGCTTTGTTTACTGCAAAGGAGGTAGAGAGGTGGCTTGTTTACAGGCGAGGTGCACCTCTGCAGAGGGGAGAGCACAGGGTGGAAACGGCTCCGTAACCTCCCAGAAATATTCCCAATAACCACCCGAGTCTCAAAGTCTGAGCCAGGTGAATTCAAATGTAAAACAGCATTTTCAGCTGGCAGAGTGAGCCGTTGAAATCAGCCACCGGGAAGAGTGGGGAGCTTGGTTTCTTACTGCTTATTGCTCTTAGTGCTCTGTGAGAGACCCTGCAGCCAGATGCAAATACCGGTTTCTGTGCACAAAGCTGGGGTGCTCGAGGCAGTGTGACCCCCCCCCAACCTCTCCTCTCGGTGTGTGCAGCACATGAGATGATAACACAAGGGTCCTGAGTCCCTGTGGGCTTGTGAGTGTTCGCTGCTGTGGGAGCAGGAGCATGCTGTACAGGGGGAGGAGGTTGAGCCCTGGCTGAGCCGATTTACATCAGAAGCAGATCTGGCCTGGCACTTGGAAGGCTGTTGTTATTTTTTAGCACTCATGAATGAGCACAGTAATGTCAGAGAGTGCAGGATATGGGCTTGGAGACTATAGAGGCATCAAATAATTCAGTTTGGGAAGAGACCTCCAGGTGTCTCCAGTCCAGTCCCTAGCTCAAAGCAGGGTCAGCCATGAGATCAGACCAGGTCATTTAGCTCTTTGTTCATTCAGGATCCGCAGGATGACACCATCCTCAAAGGTCCAGCTCTGATCTGGGATAACACTTGTCCCCAAAAGCTAGGTAAAAGTGTTTCCTCTTCATGGTTCATTCAGCCACCATTCATCCCCCTGATCCCACAAACACACTGGTACTGGTTTTGGCAGCAGCTCTACCCAGTGGATGTCAGCCTTGCTGGGTACTGCTAGCCAGCTGCCTCTGCTGCCAGGGCTTGTGGATAGGATAAGGCAGGACGTCGTGCTGCAGCACAGGTTGTGAATAGAAGCTGTCTGTGGGCATGGGTGAAGTTCATGCTCTATAAAGGAAGCCTTGTGCCGTGCTGTACCACAGTCTGTGTGAATATTGCTGCTGCTTGGCACCAGAGGTGCTCCCAGGCAGCTCTTCCACCCTTTGCTCAGGATAAGGGACCACCCCTTGCGCCACACCAGCCACAGTCCTTCAACACCCAGCTTGCCACAAGGGGCATTAATTTTCAGGTGGGGATGAATTTTGGCCCACGAAAGCAACAGGCAGGGCTGTGAACATCACACTGATGCATGATTTTGTCCCCCTGGGCCTCATTCCCCATGAGTATTTGTTACCAGCCCAACTCCCTTTCTTCAGTTCCTCTCTGACTGCTCTTTTCAGCTTAGTAAAAGCAGCCCCATCTCAGAGACTGCCCACTTCCTAGCTCCAAATTTTGACTGAGGGTACTTAGAAGAGGGAGGTGCTCTAAACCTCAAATTTCTTTGTGACTGCTGTTGTAAGTCTTTTTCTCCCTGGGAATTTTTAATACTCAGATGCAATGTTTACCTGGTCTCCACCAGAATGCATTGTATGGTCTCCCCCTCCTGGTAAAAGGAGGCAGTCTGGAAGCAGCAAAATGTGTTTGGTGCATTTGACAGAAGGTTCTGATGCACAAACACCCTTGTCATGTCAGCCATGGAGAACACGTAGCGTGAGTCAAGGCATGATGGGACACTCCTCACCTTTTTCGCTTGAATTCTAACTAGAAATGTGAGTTCTGACCAATTTTTTCCTCTTCTGAGGACTGCACTTCTAAGTTCAGCTGAAGATGAAAAGTATGTCAGCAAGGAGGGGCTATGTGTTGCTATGTGATGGTGTGGGTTTTTCTTTGGATCCTCTTCTGGATCACCTTAGTGAAAATGGAGGTGTCATCTGCTCTGGGTTATCAGCTTAGTTCTCTCTCTGTGCTTCTTCCTCTCTCCAGATGGTTACACAGTTGATGACATTGTCTTCTTCTGGCAAGGAAATGATTCTGCTGTCACAGGGATGGAGGTCCTAGAACTGCCCCAGTTCACCATAATCGAGCAGAGGCTGGTCAGCAGGGAAGTGGTCTTCACCACTGGTGAGTCCCTGTGAAGGGCTGTGATGGAATGTGCACACCCACTCATCATTGTCAATATGGTTGTTCCTCTGATTCAGATGCTGGGGTACCAGCTTAGGGTCTAGGCTTAAACACAGGGTTCTGTTCCTTTGGAAAAGAGAGTTTTCTGTGTCCAAGAAGTTTGCTTTTTTGGTTTTGGCTGCTTCTCTCCAGAGATCTATGGGACCATTCTTGTTGCGGTGGTTTTAATTTCTCAGTCAAAAAACTAACTGAGCTCAAACCAGAACCTCTTCAGAAGGTTCTCAGCCTTTACTTTATTTTTATGTATTTTGTAACCAGCTCTTGAAGCTAATGTAGGTGCAGTAGTAAGCAGAAGAATATATCAGGTGAAATGCAAGTGGTCTATTATGCAAACCCATCTGTACAGAGCAATAAAAAGATCTGGAGAGAATACCTTGAACAATTCAGATACTGCCAGTTGGAAGGTTGGAGGGGATTGGATTTTGGTTGCTGTCCTCACTTTCATCTGGCATGGAGTTCACTGCCAAAACAGTGTGCCACACACCTGTTAAACAGGACAATTGTTGTAATGCCATGAAATCACAGCCCATCAGCGGTGGTGGCAGACGGTGAGGTTATTCCAGTAGTGCCTCAGGGTCATACTGGAAGCAGTCCCATTACAATGGTAATATAGAGATGCACAAGAAGAAGCAGGCAGTGTTCTTCAGAAAGATGTTATCAGTCTAAATAGGTAAGACCTTCAAAAAACGACTGGGGAGATGCTGTGTTCAAGTCATGCAAATGGCACATAATGGGGAGAGAACATAACCCTTTTCCCAGTTTACCTCCTTGGTCGTTAAAGACTCTTGTTCTTTTGTTACTTCAGCTGTCAATCTACGACGACACCCCTATTTCAGGCAGCTGTGTTCCTTAAGGGACAGAGGAATGATTTAGACTTTGTTTCCCAGCAGTGAGAGCAACCCAGCTTTACCCTTGTCAAAATGACCTGGCTCTAGCAGTACTTACTGTCGCCATGATCCCAGTTAGATTTGCTAAACAATAAGGAGGAAGTTGCAAGAACTTGAGGGGGGGAAAAAAAGAGCTACAGATTAACTAACAGCACTCTATTTGCATATAAATTTACCCAGTCTGACCATAACCCCTTTTTAGAACAGCATGGGAAAAATATGATTCAGATCTTCATTGCTTCCAGCTAGCACATGAAACACGGGAAAATCATCTCTCTGAGTCCAGATATAGGGCTGAAGTCTCCTGTGTAAGCCTGTATCACATTGGCACGTACCATAATAGCAATTTCAGTGCTGAATGGGCATTCTCCCATTATGTCTGATTTAATGATGTAACTTATGTAGAGTTTCCTTTCTTCTTAATATTCTGAGCCAACTGAGCAGACTCCTTCCCCTTCCAAAAACAAGTGAGTCTGCAAAACCAAATGAAGGAAGAGAGATTTCCCATTCCCCCTTCCTCTCGAGAAGATTTTCCCAAATCAAATTTTGATTATTAACATAAGCTCTTACCATAACTACAGCCTTGCCCTCCTCCCCAACAACATCTCCCTCTAATATCTCATTGACAGGTTCATATCTGCGTTTATCCCTGAGTTTCCGGATTAAGAGGAACATTGGTTACTTCATCCTGCAGACCTACATGCCATCTATTCTTATCACCATCCTGTCCTGGGTCTCCTTCTGGATCAATTACGATGCTTCTGCTGCACGAGTGGCACTGGGTATGTACTTTTCTTTTACTATATGTTGAAGAAGGTCTTTTTCTGAGGGAAATCAGTTGGGACAGCTCTGAGAATGAAAATCACCTTTTTCTATGAGGTAGCAGCTAAGCATGTCACATAGGTCTGTCAAACTTCTTGTCCCCAAAAAAGGACATTATTTCTGAGTATAAACTTCAAACTTTCATCCAGAAGAGCTTTTTGTTGGTGGTGGTGTTGTTCAGAAGTATCAGTTCTTCACAAGCCTGTGTCTGTATTATGTGAGTCAATAAAAGTTCTGCCATAAATTTCATGGGTGCAAGTTTAAACTCTGCAACAAAAGAGTAAATGGTCAGAGCTTCTCAAACGTGTGAGCCTGATGTGCCATGAGCCCACCAGTTCCTACACTTGGGGCTGTAGTTGTTTTCTTACAAAGTATAGGCACCTCTTGGTCAACAGGTGTGCCAGGACCAGTTAGTTAGTTGATAAATGCTGAGGGTGGGTGGCCAAAGAGCAGTAAGAATTAAAAAGATTTTTAAAAAATAAAGTGTTTAATTAATAAAGTTTAAAGAAGTAAAAATATTTTTTAAAATGTGTTTATAAAAATAAACACATTTTTCTTATAGTTTAGGCACCATAGAGACACTTCTGGTAGCTGAAGACCTTCATCACCAAGACTAATGTGAGACAATAGTTAAAGTCCAAGTTCTTCTTATGCACATGCTCTTTTGAATAGGAATGTTTTCCTGTAAGAAGAAAAAACCCAAGAGATCTTTTAAGCAGCAGAATGGAAGTGGGGGTGGATTGTGGATAAGGATTTTGAAGAAGAAACAGGGAAAAGGGGGGGGATGGATGGCTGATGAGAATGGGGCTGTCCAACATGGTAGAAAGTTCAGAGGAAATAGGAGAGTCGAGGAGAGAAGGATTTTGTCTGTGAGTGATAAAAGGCCTGGAGAGGTGAGGGAGCATAGATGGAGGCTGGTTCTTAAAGAAAAGGTTGGGAGCTTAAATTGGCTCTAAGAGAAGACTCAGAGTAGGGATGGTTTGTGCAAAGATATAAAATAGGTGACTTGGCTGTCTTGCTTCAGGGAGTCAGGGAGAAAACAAGAACAAGAGTAAATGAAAAAGGTAAGTTGCATTGACAAGAGTATAATCAGTGGGAGAAGAGACTGTGGCAGACATTGCTGGCACAGGGAAAGTACAAGCAGAAGGGTGGACATGAGATGCACAGCTGTTGAGAATCTGACGACATCTGGATTCAGAGGAGAAGACAGAAGACAAATATTGTAGATCAGAACTGGAACAGCTCTCCCTAAACTGCTCCTGACAGCTCTCTATCTGACTTGTCCTTAAAAAAGCTCTGAAGAAGGAGACACCAGAGGCTCCTCTGGGTGCTTTATCTTCAGATTTACCTGCTTGTACAGTCAAAAAGCTCTTCTTTGCCTCTCTCCTAACTCACCATTGCAATTTGTCCAATTCCTAATGGAGATGTGGAGAACATTTTATTCCCCCTTTCTTTGCCCCAGAATTCTGGATATTTAGACTACTGTCTAAATATAGACAGTACAATATATCGTAGGTAGATAAACATACCTGCATTCTGCTTACTTTTCTGTGAACTGAAAACTATTGGTTCTTCAAATCTTTTACCAGGAATTACTCAAGATGCAATGAGGAGGAAGAGGGCAGGGGAAACAGGACAAGCAGAGATCCAGGATGCAAAGAGAGGTTAGAGTGCTGTCACTGTATACATAGGGATGAAATAAGAAGAGCAAATTAAGGCCATGGAGACTAAAAGAGATGACAAAAGAGAGATGAGAAAGAGGGACACTAGAAGAAAAGGAGATGAGCAAGGTAGTAAGAAAAGCAGGAGAGCTGGCCTAAAGAAGTGGGAAAAGACGACACGGTTGAAGAGGAAAAGTCACTGTCCCTAAAAGAAGCATGAAGGCTTCTTGCTATCTTTTTGAAACTGGCAGAAGACTGCCAAAGAGACAAATCAGATGCCACTCTGACAGTCCAGAGAAGGGGAGAGGCTAAGAAGAAACAAAAGGACTGAGGCTGTGAGAGTAATCATGGTGCACCAGGCTCTTGAAGACTGAGTAGGTGGGGGGAAAAGTTCAATGAGAACAAGAAATGTTTATTTAAGATGCAGAAAATATGAGTAGGCCTAAAAAGGAGTGTGAGAAATATGGGAGGAGTGTGCACAGATGATAATTGAAGTAGTGAGTGGTAAAGCTGGTGAGAGGAAGGTGGGAACTGATAGGGCCAAGAGTGTAGACGGAAGGCGATGAGGCAGGCAAAAAAAGAGAGCACCATGAAAAGGGAATCTCTTCACTCTTTCTCCTGTTCATGGCATTAGAAAGCCACAGCAGATTGCAAATTCATGACAAGGATACTGTAGTGCCCATGGAAGCCTGATGAGTTCATGAAGTGGGATAAAAGGAAGGAGAAGAGGTTGAAGACTGAGAGCAAAACTGAATGTTTCCTATGATACTGAGGGAAACAAGGAAGATCAGGGAGGACTTAAAGAACCAAGGTCCAGAGGATGTTGATTCGCATTGTCCTGACGATAGTTCACTTTGACTTTTCTCCTACTGTTGGTGGCTGGTTAATCTTCTGCAGCAATTTGTACTGGGTAGCTGGGCTTAGAATAATGAACATTTTCTTCCCAGTTGCACTGCTCCTGTCACTCTTGAGGTTGTACTGCTGGGAGGAGGGATGGGGAAACTGAGAATGGCATTTCAAGAAACCATCCCACCTTGGTAACAGAGCACCTCCCCTCTCCTTACAGGGGTCACCACGGTACTTACAATGACCACCATCAACACTCATTTGCGGGAGACTCTCCCCAAGATTCCTTACGTCAAGGCTATTGATGTTTATCTCATGGGCTGCTTTGTCTTTGTGTTCCTGGCGCTCCTGGAGTATGCTTTTGTCAACTACATATTCTTCGGGCGAGGCCCCCGGCAGCAAAAGAAACAGAGTGAACGGATCAGCAAGGCCAACAATGAGCGCCACCGTTATGAGGAGAAGAGGGTGAGAGAGCAGGTTTGTCCCCTTGTTTCGTTGTGGCAGGAGAATTCAGGCTCTCCACTCTTCATTCAGTGCTGGGTGAGCTGTGGAGCAGCCTTTCTCCTCATTGAGAGGTGAAGTCCGGTTTGCCTCTCTGGTGATTACTGGGGATTTTTTTTTTTTCTCCTTGATCATTTTCTCATCATCCTCAAACCAGTCTCATCAGGACCATCCTCTTACGCAGGGTTGGTGTTCCCAAAAGTACCCCTGTGGCTTTTAGTCCTACTGTGGTGGCAGAACCACACTACCTTGTTCAAAAGTTTGCTGCAAGCCCGTGTGGCTGATCCTTCAACTCCAGCATCAGTAGACAACATTTTCAGATGCAGAGGTCCAGGTTCAGAGATCACAAATGACCCCAATCAGTGGCACTGCTATACAGAAAACAGTTTAAAATCATCCCTGATGGTACAGCCCTGCGCAGGTTGTGCACGGGACATCCCTGCTACCTTTCTCTCTGTCTTCCCTGTTCTAGGTTGACCCTTACGGTAACATCCTCCTCAGCACTCTGGAGATGAACAACGAGCTGCTGGCCACGGACATGATGAGCAGCGTTGGCGACTCTCGAAACTCTGTCATGTCCTTTGAAGGCTCAGGAATCCAGTTCCGCAAACAGCTGGCCTCTCGGGATGGATTTGGTCACCACCCAACCCTGGACCGTCACGTCCCACTGACCCACCATGCCGCGGCCCGCAACCGTGCCAACTGCCGTCTGCGCCGGCGGTCATCTAAGCTGAAGCTCAAAATCCCAGACCTGACAGACGTCAGCACCATTGACAAGTGGTCACGAATCATTTTTCCAATCACCTTTGGATTCTTCAACCTTGTTTACTGGTTGTACTATGTAAATTGATGCCTGCAGCCTCCGAGAGAGATAGGGACAGACACTCAGACAATGACAACACGGGAGTGTTGTGGTCTTTTGGGTTTGGGTTTTACTCTTTACTATCATGATCATTTATTCCTTTGATTCATTAGATTTATTCTAAGCTTACTCTTCTCTTTTCAGCACATGTAGAACCATGGAGTGTGTGTGCAGGTATGGGAGAGAAGGGTGTATGGGAGGGGGTTTGGTTTCAGGGAGGGATGTGTTTGTCTCGATTTGGTTTCCTGCTGAAGGACTCAAACCATTGTAAAAAAAGAAAAAAAAAAAAAGAACCAAAAAAATGCCAAAAACAAAAAAAAAAGAAAGAAAAAAACCAGAAAAAATAACAGAAAAAGAAAAAAAAAAGACAAGTTTAAAAAAAGGGGGGAGGGAGATTTAAAGAAATTGAGTCAAAAACTCTTGGGGTGGATAGGTTATCTTTGGCTGTACTCACTAATGCGCTACCAACACTTCAATTTCACTACTGAACTTCATTTTTCTCTTCTCAGTATTATTATGGGTTTTTTTCAATCTTTTTTCTGTCACTGCTCTTAGCCCCTTCATGTCTGTTCTTTCATGGATTCACAAGATGGCGGGGTTTCATTTTCATGCTATGAGACTTCTCTTTTCCTTTTCTCTCTCCCTCTCTCTTGCTTACAAGCCTAAAAGAATCTTTTAAACCAACAAATAAGAATATTTATTTTGGAAGAGCTGGGAAAGGGGGGCAGGACAAGGCAATTATTTGGGAGGGAAGGGGCAATGTGGGGTTATGGGAGGGGAGGAGGAGGGAGCTTATCAAAAACAAAGGCACGTTTGCAAGTTGCCTTTTTCCACCTTCAGGAGTTTGCAAGCTGTTTTTCCTGTATGAATGTGGGTGTGGGTGTGGCACATCTGTGTGTGTGTGTGTGTGTGTTGACACGGTGGGTGTGTGCAAGCATATTTTCTGGGGAGGGGAGCTGGGGAGGGGGGTTTTGTAATGTCTTTTGTAGAAAGAGAACACAGATGACATTTAACAGGCAGTGTTTTGGGGAGAATAGCAGGGGTTTGTTTGCTCATTGCAGCTTTGTGAGGTTGGAGGTCAGATTCCCAGCTTGAATTAGAGAGACAGAGCTGGGGAGGTAGATTGTGCAAATACAGCATCAGAATCACAGAATGCTTTGGGTTGGAAGAGACCTCAAAGATCATCTAGTTCCAACCCCCTGCCATAGGCAGGCACACCCTCCACCAGACCAGGTTGCCCAAATCCCCATCCAACCTGGCCTTGAACATTTCCAGGGATCCACAATTGCTCTGGGTAACCTGTTCCAGTGCCTCACCACCCCCACAGTGAAGAATTTTTTCTTAATATCTAATCTAAATCTACCCGCCTTCAGCTTAAACCCATTACCCCTTGTCCTATCACTACATGCCCTTGTAAAATGTCCCTCTTCAGATTTCATATATATACTTGCTGAGGAAAAAGAGGACTTTGGGACAGTGCTGCTGTCCCCTGCTGGCATCTGATCTCTACTAGACTAAGCTGATTCAGTCCTGTAAGGAGGGATTGTTCCTAATCATTCCCATCTTGCATCTTTCTTACTGAGTTTGTAGAGAAAAGCAGTTGCAGGACTCTGAAAACTCAACCCTTCTTCCCCTCTACCCATTCCTTGTGCCAGACAAGGGACTTCACACTCCAGCTCTCTGAGTGACCGTAGGCTAGAGCAAAGTGCAGGAAAGGGTGGATGTCATTTAACTTTATTGAGCTTCAGGACAAAAAAAAAAAAAAAAAATCCAGAAATTATAACTATCCCCTTTCCTAAGAAGTTCAGGAGCAAATGGTGGGTTGGCACCCACTGATCTGTACTGGTTCTATCAGGCCTTGCTCCATGTCCGTTAATATGTGTAGTGCATAGAGAAGAGCATCCCGTGTCCCTAACAGCAGAAGGTGTGACTAAGGATGCCATAGAATTCCATGGACTGTCATCCCGCTGGAAGACGATGGTCTTCAAAGACTGGGCAGGGTGAAAGTTGCAATGAAAATGCTGAGCTTGTCAGAGACAGTGGAAGCCCTTAAGTCAGCAGCAGCTTCCATCTACAGGCGCTCATTACAGAGGTACAGAAGGGTAACTTGGCCTTGGACAGCAAGGTCAACTTCTTCCAAAGCAGCCAGTGACTTTCAGAAAAAAATCACTGAATTATTGACCACTTTGGCAATCACTGATGATTGATAATCTCCCTTATGATATTGATAAAAGCCATGAAAATAACAAATTCACAAGTGCAAAACTTGAACCCTAGGGTCATTCTGCCATTCCTGGAGTAATGAGGAGAACCTTGTTCTTAACTGATGGAGCATTTTGCATGACAGACATACACACTGCCTTGAATCCAAGCATCCCTTTATTTTCCTGCTAGCATACTCTTCCTTTTTCCTTGTTTGCCATTGCTTGGGAGAGCAGAGTGATCCTCTGAGACCAGGCAAGCTCCTGTTTTTCAGGTGACAGGTGCATCTAACACACATCTTTCCATTCACTGAGTTATGTCTGTACAGTGCTGTGAAAAGGTGAATCGGTAGGCCTGACCTAGTAACGTTGGAGTCATGGAAAGATTTTGCCTTGACTTGGATGAAGCAGGATCAAGGCTCATCAGAGTCATAAGTATTGTTATTTTTATATCAGTAACGTGTCTTACGCATTTCCTACTAATAGAACTGTAAAGCATAAAAGTAGAGCATCCATCCTTCTCAGCCACCCTCAATCTCTGTCTCCCTCTGTCGCGTTCATGCATGCGCACACTTGGCCCAGGCCTCCCTGTGCTCACCAGGGTTTGGGTACAATTGTTAAATCAGACTGAAATTCCCAGCTACCCCGCAGAACGGTCTCTCGTGGGTTTCCTCATTCAAGAGCAGTGTTGTTGAACGTGTTTTTTTCCCAGTGTTATTGCAGTTTATGGTCTGGGTGGCTCTGTATAGGAATAAGAGCCTGAAGAACGAATGGAGCTGGATGACAGGGGTAGTTTTGTCCAGATAGGGCTGGATGGGGTAGTTTTGTCTACCCAATATGCAGGAAGTTAAGTTGGCCAGTGGAGAAGGTTACATTTTCTTGTGGGATTCTATTTGGAAACAGCTTTTACATGTTTAAATGGAAGTCATAAAGTTGTGTTTTAGGACATCAGCAGTATAATGTGGGTGGATATGCGCATGTCAGATGACTGCCATTCCCACCAGGAGGCTGCCCTTCAGCAGGTTCAGTTTTTAAGGGAAGCCTAACCAGCTGATTGATGATTAATTAAATACCTAAACACTTACCCTTTATGTATGTGATTGCAATGTAAAGGGTGGTCAAAATGATAGAAGGGGAAAAAAGCGCGGTTATAAGAAGCCTGCTAACGTTGGAGGGAGGGCAAGCGGCCATGTGGTAAGGAACAATGAAGCTGAGGGAGATGACTCTGAACTCCAGCAATTTGATAGTTGTAGTAACAGCCTGACAAACGTGTGGTAGGAGTCAGGCACCTGAGAGCTCTCTCAGCTGGTCCCAAAGACTGACAGGGGCAGCAGTACACGGATGATGCAAAACTCACCTATGCTTTTTGCTGCTCAGGCGCTGAGCCCCACATGGAGTGGGGTCCTGACCAACTCCGTCCAGCACCCTGCAGGTACTGCCTAAGATCTCTAGCAGCTGGAGATCAGGCACAGGGTGTCTGTGTTTAGTATTTGAGGCTTCAATCAGAGATTGAGCCCATAGTTTCATAGTGACAATCCAAAAGCTTTCCAGGGAAAAAAAAAAGCACTGCTCAGCTAGTTTCTTCACCTGCTGGGACTGGGAGCCAGACTCCTTTGCTATTGCCTCGGTTCTCTGTTGGCTGGGTTCTCTTTCTTATCAGGAGTCATCCTAGTTTCTCTCTTTGAATGTTTCTAACCTGGTATTAACAGGTCAGTTTTACTTTATAACATCGGTCTTAGTATATCCAGACATCTGGACTATTTGGTCCTACACAATAATCTTTGCCAAAGAGTGTGAGGTCAGGACTTTTCACAGTTCAGGAACTGCCTTACAATTTCTGGTGATGGGGCAGAATGCTGGAGAACATCTGAGTGTCCTGTAAGTCATATGAGTAATAGAAAATGTGTTCCCATGCAGAGTTGAGGAAAGAATGCTGAATGCCTTTAGAAATGCCTTCCTCCAGAACCGAGGTGGCACCTCCATTTTCCCCCTCCATAGCTGTCTGTGTACCACCCCTAAGAAAGGCAACAAACCCATGTCTCATTTTGAGGTCCGGCGATCCAGAAAGGAGATAGTGGAGAAAAAAGGCATTTTAATCATACTCAAGGCTCAGAGGTTTCAAGCCATCACAAGCATGAGGAAATGAAAGACATGAACCTCTCATACAGTGGGTGCAGAGCTGGTGTTACTGGGAAGATGAAGGAGATTTCTGTGCTGCNGTACTGTTCCAAAGTGGAGCTTCTTCTGACTTTCATTGCAGTGGTGCAGGAGGTGTTTCTGGAATGAGGTTTAGCTTGCAGCTTGGGGCAGGATCGCTGCTTGCTGGGTCATGTGTTTTAGCAGAGACTGTAACACGAACATGAGGGATGCTCCAGGATGCCCGAGGAAGCTGGGCTGGGGGAGAACATTTTGCACCTTTCCCATGCGTAACAGCTTAAGGCGGGCATGTGGAGGAGGAGAAGGAAGATGAGAAACAGAAATGAAATCTCTCTCAGGATATATATGGCCAACGCAGATCTATCGCTTCATTTCTGATACTGTATAGTGTTGTTGTCACTCAGGGACCTTTAGGAACTAGGACCTTGGGACTGTAATCCTACCTGTCCCCCTCCTATCCCCCCCTTCACCTTGAGTATCAAGAACGGAAGAGAGAACGAGAGAACGAGCAGAAGAGGAAAATAGGAGCCCTGGTAGCAAAGCCCTGCTATTCCATGGGTGAAAGTAAAGCTTTGGTTGCTGAGGTACAAGGAAAATGTATACATTTATATTCATGTCTTCAAGCATAAACCAGCCCGTAGTGTATATAGGATAAGTTCACAGTGCATGAAACACACAGGACTGTAGGTCTTAACTGGCATCCAGCTTTCTTGCATGCACATCTGACACCATGCCAGCAGCTTATGTCTTGCAATTAAGTAGGGAACCTGCCAAGGCTTGGCACTTCCTCTGTCCAATGGACAGCACATCCACTTCCCAGAAACAGAGCCATGCGGGATGCTGATCTGGCCAGACCGTTTGATCAGATCTGCTCCAGAGGCTCTGGCAGGAGGAGATAAGGGATAAGAGAAGGATTTAGTTTGGGTTTTGTGGGGAGGAGGAGGGGGGTTTAAATCTCTGAGCTGTTGTCAGAAGAGAAACCTCTGGAACTCCAGACCAAAGGACAGGGTTTTAGGGAGGGTGGGTACTGAAATAGTGATTGAGAGGATGAGGAAGAGGTGGTTGGTGGGAGAGAGCTGTCAGTTCAGAAGAAGAGCAAATAGGAGAGAGATAGTGAAAATATACGTGCAATACAATAGTTTTGAAGGGACTACAGTACTGAAAACTGGGGACCTCTGTTGACTTGGACAGGCTGGGTGCAGCTGCAGGCAGCTCTCAAGGAAACCCAGCCATGGCAGCAGTCCCCGTGGGCAGAGAGGAGGGTCTCTGAGAGGTAGTGAGGACAGGAATGGGGAAGGTAAGAGAGAGACTCATGGTGCTCTGCCATCAATAGGAGCTCAGTCCCTTTTGGCAGGGACAATCATTTGCATCTGGACAGTGTTGCAGGAGCTGGGCTGGGATGCACAGGGGAGTGACCACCACGCCAAGCTGGGGCAACGGCTGAGCTCTACCCTGGTGTCAGAGATCAGAGCCAACTGGGCAAGAAGTGCCACGTGGGTTACCAAATGCTTTCTTGGAGATGAGATTGGGCTTACCAAGCAGGGTGGGATGTCTTTACAGTAGACATGGAAATCGGGTCGGGCATGGGTTGGGTGAGAGATGTGAAATCTATGTGTTGGAAGCAGGACCTAACGCAGATGCTGGGAGGGTGGGAGGAAGGGT
>VZTU01020575.1:114330-177298 GCA_013400835.1 Zapornia atra | reverse complement strand
TTTTTGAAAAAGAAATGTTTGATTTCTAATGTCTTGATGTAAACCAAATAAAAATGGTTCTGTACATTCAGAAGTAAAGAACAGCTGAAAGGTGACAAGTGTAATAAAGAAGCACTGTCCTCCAGGCTGATCCTATCACACACTTCCCCAGACTCTTCCCACAGGAGTCGGAGGGCAAACCTGTGCCTGTGCCTGCATGGAGGTGACTTTAGGGCTGATTCCCTGACCCACCTCCAAGCGCAGTAAAGGAGAGGTGGGCAGTAGAGGTTGAAGTGATGGTATGTAAGCAACTCTTCAGTGTTTGATCCCACCATCCCTGAGGCTAATGGGAGGAGGCTGTGTATTAGACATTAATCTCTTGCACACATGGTCTCTTCCTGGAAAACCAACCTGCACTATGCCTTATTGTATCTTGGGATGTAGTGAAGGGGCTGAAGATGAGGTCAGGTATCGCTTCCATATATGAAGTAATTCAGATAGGGTAAAGGCAGTATGAGCCTGAACTTTCTTTGAGAAGCCGTGGCTGCTGCTTTCTGCCCTGTGACTTAGGCCAAGGTGACAGGTGCTGTGAACCACTCTGCGGCTCAGAAGAGGCACAGAGAAAGCCCTTCATGTGAAAAGGTTTATCTTATGATCCTTGCCTGTGGGCTCTTGGCTGTTTGTGAAGGATGGGTGTCAAAGAGAGTGCGAAGCAGGGACCTTAAGCTTAGAGTTAAGCTTAGCTATCTGTTTTAGTGGCCATTGGCCTTGCAGAGACTAATTCCTCAGCAGAAGCACAGAAGGTTGGAAGTACAAATGAGTGGGCTCAACTGTAGGGCACTGATTGAATTTGGACCGAGGGACACCTGCTTTCCATGCAGCTTCCAGTTAGCAGCAATGAGTGATGGGGAATGCCAAGGATGATGATGGTGGTGGGTCTGAAACATATGGGTAACCCTCCATCTTTGTCTGGACTGGGAGGAGTGTCAAGGGTAAAAAGCAATATGAGGAATTGCCTGTCTGTCTGATGTTTAATGATTTGGAAAAGCAGAGTACAGTCTTGCCTCCATGCAGCAGAAGTGTGGCTTCCTTTTGCAGCGGGGCCAGTGCAGGTTGTATTGTTTGTATTACTGCAGCAAGGCTAAAAATAATAAAAAACCTCACTTTTCATGGAAGGCAGGCCAGAGGGAAGTCTCAGTCCTCTCAGGAAAAGACTATTCTTCAGTGGAAAGGCTTCCCTCCACTGCAGCTGCCACTCCAGCTCAAGTGCATCCCCATGGTGCAGACACACAGCCCTGACCCAGCCACTTCTGCAGATGGGCAGCCCAAGGAGGGCTGGTGGGTAAGCAAGGACAGGGGTTTTGCAGGCAAAAGAAGGGGGAGTTGAGTAAGCATGAGCGTCTGCACCCCATTGTGCTCTAGACCAGAAAACTCCAGAACAAAATGCGGTCTCTTGCTCCAAGAAGCCCACCCTAGAGACAATGGACCCAAGCCGTTCCAAACCTCCTCCTCCTGGCTCCATGCAGTGGCCTGCCTGCTCCCATCTAGACAGACGTAACTTGCAGTGCCACAGGCAGAATGTGCTTACAGGGTCGTGGGGGATAGTGTTTGACCAAGTGGGGAGATAAGAGGTGGTAGACCTGTTTATGGTACAGGGATGCACGTTTTATTATCTGCACAGGCTGAACTTGGCATTTGTACTGGCAGGCTTACCCCTAGCAAGGATGAGGGAGCACACTGGTGAGTAGTATTTTTTGGCTTTTTTAAGAGGGTGCTTATTTCTTCTCCAGTATGTGTTTTAAACAGTAGATCACTATTGGTTTGCCTTCTGCAAAGGCACTCAGTGCTACACCAGCTGAATGAAGTGGGGTAGCTCCGGAGTTAATTGCCATACCCAGTCAAATGCTGAGTCCAGATCTTATTTGGGGACCTGGCTGGGCATCCAGTGGACAGTGTCCAGGCAGGAGTGTCAAAGATCTTTTCCCTGACTTTCCTGCCCTTTTGGACATGTCTTTGACCACAGTGTGCTTCTCTGGGTATGCCGTCATATGGCTAATGCTGCCCAGATGCACAGGCAGCCCAGCAGGGAGGGCTTGGGGAAAACAGGCTGGGAACAGCCAGGAAAGAAGGAAGATTTAATAGCCTTTGTTGAGCTTCCAATGCCTCATGGGGACTGAAAGGGCATCAGCCTGTTTTTCAGCATCAGGAATGCCCTGTCTCAGGTGAGCAGAGACATTTCTCTGTGGCTGATCTCAACTCCTCTCTGCAGAGAAAGGAACTGGCACTGCCTCTTCACTAACAGATGCTCTGTCCCACACTGAGATGGACTTGCTTGACCCCACTCAGTCCTTGAAGAGGTCCTCTTTATTGTTACCTGTAGGGGATGGTGCATTTGGTTGATCTCTTCTTTCTCATCACCGTGCTCTGTCTGTGCCCAGGGCCACAGAGCACGCTCTGCTGCAGCACCAAAACTTGCCAAGGCAATGATCATTCCCAACAAGACCAGAGGGTCTCTGTGGTGAGTACAGGAAGCCAGCAGATAACTCCTTGCTGCAACAGTGACCGTTGCACAACATTATGACATATCAGGTAGGAGGCCAAAGAGGAAGTGCACCTTATGGGAGAGCTGGCATTGGCACAGCTGGCAGTGCTTAACCTTGTTTCTCCACAGGCAGTGGCCTACAGGACCTGAAGTTCTGGGGAGCACTGTGACACCTGCCTGAGGGACATCTGCAGACACCCATTAGGGGTGCTTTGGACAGGAATATATCTTTTGCAGCTTCCAGGCTGTTAGACATCTTGCTAGCCTTGTTCCCCATGAATTTGGAGGCAGAGAGAAAGGAGATCTGTATTAGAGCCTCTCGGAGGCAGAGACTGGGCTGAAATTCCCAAGCTTCAGCCCCTGCCAAGCCTAGGCGATGATGAAGGAAGAGGTTAGCAAGGGAGGTGAGGCTGCCCCAACCCTTCCCTCCCTCATTGTAATTGCACCAAACCAGAAAGGGGTTGGGCAAAGCAGAGAAACACAGTGGGATTAAAACCGCACAGTGCCCCAGTCCAGCAATGCCCCCCCCCCCTCAACTCCACTCACAGGAGCATTCCTGATGACTCTGCATCTGCTTAATATCGTGCATGGAGACCACAGGATCACTGACTTGGGAGCAATGGGCTTGGCAGACCAAAAAGGAAGATTCTTAGTGAGCATCCCCCTAGAAAGGCTCAGCAATTGCTACAGAGAAGACAGAAACAGAAAACCTGAGAATAATGGAAAGCCTGGAGAGTTACCCAGAAGTATCCCGTACATTGGTATGTACATATGACCCTGGTGGCAGGACCATTGTCTGGTCTGTGGTATTTATTCTTTCCATTGCCTGGCATGTCATAATATTGTGTCTTTGTGTGAAATCACATCCCCTTTCAGAAGAGAAACTGGTTTTTGAAGGACAAATGCCCACTCACGATGTGGTCATTACAGGGATGCTATGCCAAGAGGTATGAAAGCAGACAAGACCTCTAAGGCTAGGGCATCCTTCCCAAGGAAATCTAGACCATTTTATGCCAATGTATCATCCTCTCAGACTGCACCCATCCATCTTCCTCTCAAAGACGAAGAAGCAGCAACGTCTTCTCTAACTGGGGACATCTTCTGTGGCCTGAAATTCAGACATATAACTAACTGAACGACGACAACAGGACAGAGAGATCAATGGCAATGGCAATGTGTACTATCCAAGGGACTGCTGTGAACCATCTTCACATCTTCTGAGTGGCTGCGTTGCATCCTGTACAGTGTTACCAGATAAAAAAAGAAAAAGAAAAAAAAAAAGAAACAAAAAACAGCAACAACAAAAACCAGAACAACCCCCCCCTCATTTTTATGATCTTTAATTTGCATTTTCCGCATGAAATAAGACCTTGATCCTTGTCTTTTTTCACAAAAGCAGATTCTGCTTTAACTAATGTAAAAAAAGAAAAAAAAAAGGAAAAGAAAAATATTGTTTCTAGCAAAGTGATTTAGATGTAGAAATTTTTGTAAAAAAAAAAGGAAAAAAAGGGAAAAAGAAAAAAAAGGGGAAAAAACAACAAAGAAATAAAATAAAATTACCTGAAGAGCCATCTTTGTCTACTCTAGAGGTGGGAAGGTGTGATTGGTGGTGGCACTTTCCACTCTCAGAACCATCCCGTGGCACCAGAGCCAGGCCAGGCTGCGGGAGGGCTCCCAGGAAGGACGTGCTCACCAATTGCTGCCGGGCGCTTTCAAAAACTGTCTCCATCTTCTTTCAGGGAGAGTGGGCAGGAGGGCAGGGGAAGGGTGGGAAGGGGCAAGGAGAGCTGCCTTGGTTTTATTTTAGGGTTTTGTTTGGGGTTTTGTTTTTTTTGTTCCTGCAGCGACAGTTTTTGAAAGGTGACAATGAGCAAAAGTAAAAAAATAAACAAACTTGAAAATAGTTTACAATTTTGTACAAACTATTATAAATACTAACAACAAATGTTTTTAAAAATGGTCCATGCCAGTGCCAAAATCATGTAATGTGTACATTAATTTATTCTCTTTTCTTTCTTTTTTTTTTTTTAAAAAAAAAAGGTGTTAAAACACAAAAAATATTTCTTTTTTTTAACAAATGCTGTATGTGGACATAAATGTACTTGAACGCTGTTAATTACTAATTGGTTAGGAATCTTTCTTGGGCTTTTGGATTTGCTCTTTTTCTTTTTTTTTTTTTTTTTCCTACCCAGAACAAAAGTAACACTTATAAAATACAGCCTTTAAAGGAGAAACAGTCCACTTTTTCTCTGCTGGTTTGAATGTTCTTCCATTTTCAAGGCAGTGTCTTTAGGCCACGGCTGTATTACTGGCCTCTGAAAAGCAAATCAGCGTTACCATCCAGAGGACTCAAAACTTGTCCTTGATTTCAAACATAACTGCCACAATCCCGTTTGAAAAGCATGTCCAAAGGACTTGGCAAAATTTCTGCATGTCCCAGCGTTCTGCTAGGTTGAACCAGGAGCTGGGATATGTAGAGGCACTATGACACTGCCTAGGGCAGAAGGGAAAATCAGAATAAATCACCAGTCTTGTTTTGCCACTGTAATGTCAGTAACTTACCCTAACTGTGAGGAACAAGGACCAGACATTACCTTTTCAAAGGCTCTTGAGTCCTGTTTCCACAGGTAAATACAGCACTCAAGCACCTGCCATGCTAACCAAACATGGTTTGGACAGGCCCGTTTGCAGACACAACTGATGCACTTAAAGTAAGGCACCAAGGTATTTCGTGTTAATAGGCTGAGTCTTAAGCCTATTTTAAGAGTTTAAAAGGCTTGACCTTTTTAGGCCATTGAGAAGATTTTTGGATGTTGTGGAGTGCGTGGGTGTTGAGTGCTTAGGGTGCTGCAGTACGTCAGCATCCATTGGTGAGGGGCTGTGGGGACATGGGGGGACAGGGTGGGAGGATCTGGCTAGGATGTCACCCGTGACTGCAGGTAAAAGGAGGAAGCTAGCTTTGAATCCCCACCTCTGTGTGTTGCAATGAGATGTTACCACCACAAAGTTCCTCACCGCATCTACATTGAGTGTCCGTGCTCCACCCAGGCCGTGTTCCTCACAGCATAGTCTGCTCCACACCTCTGTGGCTTTACGCTATAAACATACATCTAAGGATTAAAAATACAGGGAAAGTAAATAATGCAGGGAGGCCAGTGGGATGCTGGAAGGCTGCTTGCCTCTGACAGGGCCATCCTTGCACCCCAGAAGCAGAAAGATGCTGTTCCCTGCCCCAACTCCAGCAGGAAAATAGGAAAACTTACACTGTCTGCTATGTCCCAGCTGGGCTTTCAGGTATCTCATCTCTTCTCAGCTGGGACCTACTGCCAGGGGGATCAAGATGGGTGCTAGCATGAAAAAGCAGGAAAAAATTGTGCTAGGAACTGCATTCAGTACTCAACATATGAAATCCAGTCCTTGCTCCCTCTCCAGCATTGACCAAAGTCACCACCTGTTCAGCAAGCCAGCTGCATGATTTTGGACAGGGGATGGGGTGGAAGGTTTCTTTTTTGCCTTTGGATTTATCTATTTTTTTTTCACTGCAGTTTATTTATAATATAAAACCATCACATTGCTTCCTTCAAATATATGACAATTCAACTTTTAGGTCTCCTCACCTGTTGCTAGGACCGATCCTGAAAAGCCCCAAGCCTTGCTGAGCCGAGAGGAGGCCTTTCCCTGGCAGCTCTGGGGAGGCCCTTGGGAGTGCTGGGACTCCCACGGACCCCAAGCTTGCTTAAAGCTGAGGCTTTTCAAAGCCTAATACGTGAGATAGAGGTCTGGCCTCACCCAAATCACAGATGAAAGCTAAAGAGGTTTTGCCCCCCCAAAGGAAACAGTAAAGGTCAATTGTATGGTAGCTGTAAAAGAGAAATGACTAGTGGGTGGTGTCTGCCATGTTTATGCTCCAGTGATGGAAGAACAGAGCAGAGCAGCACAAAGGAAATCTTTCCAGGCTCTGTTGGTGAGTTCCTGCTAACATGCCACTCTGGAAAGCTTCTGTGATGCACTTTTTCCTTGTGCCTTCATTTTACTAAAGACATAACCCTGTGTATGTTTAGCTGCTGGGAAAACTCCTCATCTTACAATCTCATTTAATTTAAAGTGAGGTTTTAGCCCTGATAATCTTACCTTACTTACCCGTTCTCTTCTGTTTAACCTGTTGTCCCCTGAGTTTCCATAGCAAGATCTCACACTGTAACAGGGAAAAAAGCTTTAATGATCTCTTCTAGTTGCAGTTCAGGAGAAGGTGCTAATAATCACTTCACATCTAGAGACCATTTTGGGGTTCACACCTGCCCGAGGTAACTACCCTCGGTCCTTTTATGAAGAATATTTTATCTATATTAGAATTTCAGCAATTTTCCTTGATTAATCCATATCCTTGGTCAATATTCAAATAAAACAGAGCTCCATCTTTTCTAAAGCCCTTCAGTGATTAAAGCATCCAGGTTTCTCTGACATTGGGGCATTTAAGTTGCCTAACAGCAATATCCAAAATAATATGCCAAGTTTGTAAATCATTGCATGTTCAGATTAGATTATTCTGGAAATTCTCTTGCTGTTGGAAAGAAGAAATCCTCAAGATCAGTTTGTATAACAGCACGCAAGACTATCAATACACTCCCTCCTAACTCTTTGCAGATCAACCTCCAAAAGTCTGGAAGGTAGTAACAAGGCACAGTTTAGTACATTACTTTGCTGACAATCATGCATTAAAGTGAATATATAGCCTCCTAAATCTGAGACAGAGCAGGGATTCAAAAAGAAGAGTTGTTCCTGGAAATTTCAAACTGATGTCTTTAATGCATGTGAAATCTTCAGTGTCAAAAAGGTTTCTTTTTTTTTTTTTGCTAATATACCTTCAGAGCATTTTGTGTCCAAGAATAAATTGTGTTTTGACCTGTATCAACACAACTTTCATTGATTAATTTCAGGTAGGCAGAGGCAGGAGGAGGGATATTCAGAAAAAGAAAAATTGGGAGCAAAATGGAGAGCAAAACTTAAATGAAATAAAGTGATTTCAAGGCAGCTGAAAAGCATTTCACTTGAGTCACCATGATTTCACTTTCTTTCTGCAGCTATTGAAAAAAAATTGCAGATTTTTGAAAGAAAAAATAAGAACAACAAAGATTTTACAGCCTGTGTCTTGTCATTCAGTGCTGTGCCAAAAAGCCCTTGTAAGTCACTCTGTCTGGAGAGCAGAAGGAGCTGAGCCGACTTAACTGCAACCCAAGCACGTGGTTTGAGGGTGCCTAGACATTTTGTGCTTGCTGCTTAGATAATGTGGCTTTACCCCAGACAATACAGCTCTCCAAATGAGGGTGATGCTGAAGCAGCTGTCTAAATCGGGCACTGTGTCAACAGTTTAAATATTAACTGCTCCATGTGTCTCACCAGCCCGAGGGAAATGCAGCATCGGCCAGAGGAGCCAACCTTTAAGCCTGCTCATGGACTTTTTACCCCAAACAGTCACAAGCAGCCTGGAGATAGCCCACACTCCCAACAGCCAGCTCTGCCACTCTTTCTTACATCAAAACAGCTATGTAGGAAGACTGGGCTTTTCCATGGCTGCAGGGCCTGTTTGGGCAGGATGCTGCAAAAACAAGGAAAAAAATAACTCAGCATCCCAGGACATGTCTGCTGAAGGGATGAAAGCTCCTTCTCCATGAAACTGAGGACCTAACACCTCCTAACCAGGTAGGTTTGAGGCCTTTGGCTACGTGGCAAAAAAACGCAGATTCGCTTCCTTCAAACCTCCAGGAAGCTCCCGTGCTGGGCGCCCAACAACCCAGCAATGGGCATCGCTGACAAGCATCATCTCTCCAGCTTTGGTTAAGGGATTCGCTTGAGTTTTGACACCATACTAACACAGTGCAGGAGTATGGCCCTGCAGTAACAAAGGCACCAGTTATGGTAGGAATGTTTGTAGCTGGGAAACCAGTGTCCAGAGGAGCGCCCGGTTAAAAATGTGATTTATATCAGCTGTTCTGGACAGTGGTTTTGTATGATTGTCCCAGTTTGGGGACTGAAAATCCACCTCTGATAGCCTGTATGTTAAACAGCACTCTCATTTGTGTTGTGTATTTTCTGGTCAGGTCCTAAATCAGTATTTAGAAGAGCCCTGTGTGTCAAGGAAGGATCTGACTTCAGTCTGTATCCACTATATGGAAAAAAAATCCCTTTCCCCTGTACTTGCACTTGTGTGACAACCAAAGAGTACAGCTTTACCACTCACAGCACTCTCTGAGGAGATCTTGTCAGGTAAACATGCAAGACCAATTAGAAACTGTAAGTCACTGAAATAAGAAGCAGTATCACCAGACGTGGGAGATATGAGGCTGTGTTCTTCATGTCTAAAAACCTCTGCTTTACAAACCCTCAGGAAAAAACTCTCCCTGTGCAGTAAAAGCCAGCGCTTGTGTGGCAGGATACAGAGCCCACAGGAGAACTGCTTTGAGATGGCCCATCTACCACGTACCCAATCCCACGGGGTAGATCCATCCTCACCCACCCACATCCTCACACTGTATATTCTTTCACTCTGTGGGCTTATTGGTGAATGATGAGAACATTTTCAACTGGATTCATCTTTCAGTTGCTATGCGGAGATGCACCCTCCCCAGGGAGCTGTGAAGATCACAACGGGAACTTGCTGCCCAGTTTGTTAAAACACTGAATTTAAAGGTGGGTGCTGCAGGTACAGACAAAGAGCCTCTTTTTAGGAGACAGGCAGAAAGTCACCACACTGCTGAGCACCACTGGTCACACTCCAGACCAGGAGTCTCTGTTCTGCTCCTGGACGTTGTCATCTTCTGACAAAGGCATCCTGCCCCTGCTGCGCACCTGCAGGCAGAGCTGCTGGCAAGTTGGTTCTCCTGCTTAACATTGAATGACCAAGGAGGATACACAAATTCTATTACTTTTTCATGTTTCTATTTCTAGTCTCCATTTCTTTCCCCAAAGTCAAGCTCGGTTTCTTTTTTTTTTTTTTTTAAAGTTTGAGCAAAATCCATTCTGCCATTTTGAAGTCAGATGGGTGAAAGTGAGCCAACTTTACATCAGAGTTGCCAACTGGTTTAATTTAATTTGGTGAATTAATCATGAGCCTAGTTCTAAGTCCTTCTTCAAAAAAAAAAACCAAAAAAACCCAACAACATGTTCTTCAATTCACAGGAATACATCCAGGGCTGTGTTTGCATTTAAAAACAAAAAAGTCGCTTTCAGTCATGGAGACAAGCTCTTATAAATGTGACTGCTGGAGCCTGTTATAAGAAGTTAAATTAAATCAATCTGCCATTAAATGTTTATTAATCAGGTAATAGGTTTCAAGCCAGTATCGGGACTTTGGAGAAGTGAAAAGGCAAGGGACTAATGATCGTTGAATATTTGTGTCTAATGGTGTTTCTGTACCAAGTCCAAAATCTCCTGAGCTCCCTTCCCCTGCAACATACAGCTATGGATACACTCCCCACAGCCTCACAGAAGAATTTCATTTTCTCATCTGTGACTCCCTTGCAACAGTACTTCTGATCAGCGCTGCTGGACAGAGGGATACCCGGAATTCATGCGGTGGAAGCAAGGGTGGCATGGAAGCCCATGCCAGATCGTTTCACATTTTTGCTGGATAATGTTTCCACTGGGCTCTGTTATGAAACAGTGGTGGTGATTCACGCTCAGGAGCGTGAGAGTGCCCCAGGTGGTATGCAGGCAGAACAAGGAGGAGCACCCAAGAACGGTATAAACCAGACAAACAGAAATGGAGAGTTGCCTCTAGATTCCCTGGTGCAGCACCTCAGCCATTGGAGCATGGCAAATTCAGAGCACGTCTGTGGTCTTGATGGGGAATTTGCAAGGATCCATTCTGCAGAGAAAAGCTTGCTCCCCCTCCAGTGCTGGGTCAGAACAAGGAGATTGGACTATCATCCCAACCAACTGTCCAGCTGCAGTGAGGGGAAGGAGGTAAGACAAGGCATCTGCTGTGCAACTCAGGGAGAAACTCCTACAACCTACTGGGACATAACGAGTGATGCATCAGCAGGAGCTGTTGTGTGCCCTGGGTCACTCTAATTGTAAGAAAGGATTGTCCACAGAGGGGTACTAAGAAGGATAAAACAGAATAGGACATTTCACCTATCTGTTCTCTGCCAACATACGTGCACACATTGACCTACTTGCCATTATGCAAAGTTCCAAGTTGTGTTGAGGTATTGGGATAGTGAAAAACATCTTCACAGCCCTTAGAGGTGATTGGACAGTGTTTTACAGAAGAGGATCTGAAAGTGTCTTCCGATCACCACTTTGTCATCATTCCTTGCGGCAGGTCAACATGCAGACAGGCAAAAGGAAGATGAAGCTGCTCACCACTGAGGGAGCCTTTTGCAATTTCCCCACAAACACATACCTAGTACCTTGTTATAAAGGTCATTCACAGGAAAATCCCCTTACATATGCAGCTCTTCAGAGCTTCCTAGATGTTCTTATATGGCTTATAAATCATAGAGGCAGCTGTTACCATCAGCATTTTCCTTCTCCTTTGAAGTACTAGGAGCCACAGCAGCTGCTGAGTTTGAAGTTAATTTCATAAATTAACTTGAGAGTACCCCACAGTCCCAGGACAGCAACTCTACCTGCTCCATGCATCTTCCTGGGGGGGACAAAGCTTGCAGCCTCAGCACTTCTGTAACCATAGCAGGAAGAGGGGGGGAGGGGGGGGGGAAATCTTAGGAGGGGGAAACCTCAGCTGGTTAAGTGCTTCAGCCAGAAGGCAAATGGAGAAGGCATGATGCATTATACAAAGGCAAAACACAGAGCAGAAATAAAAACAAGAGGGGAAAGGCTCCTAGGAGTATGAATGAAACAAAGGAGATGAATAGTTATGAGTTTTACATAGAAAAGAAAGAAAAAAGGAGTAAGATTGGGGCTGGAAGAACTTGGTGCCAGTGACAGCTAGCCACGTCACAAGGACCACAGTCCCTCAGCAGCCTGAATACATTTTCTGTTTAACATGCTGTAAATTTTTCAATACCCCAATGGGCTCACACACACACCAAGTTTGCCTGTGGAGGTTGGTTTTTGCTCTCTCCTGTGTTTCTGGGGTGTGGAAGCTTCTTGTGAGCCCAGCCCTACACCCTCTCGTTTCAGCTGTAGGGGTTAAGCTCTGCAGGTCATTACTGTGCCCCACCTTTTCTCGGCTCCTTTTACCAAGAAACCTTCATTCCCACCAGACCTTGACATAGGGGACATTAAAGCCAAGAGAAAAAGGAAGAAAGGTGGCTTTTCTCTCTTTACTTGACAGGTATTTGAACTCCTATGCTACCCCACTGAGCTGTAGAAGGTCTAGGGCTTCTCTCCTGCAACCGGCTGGGTACTCACAGGTAAACCCACTAAAGCAAACCAGGTACCTGCAAGGGATGCACACCTGGGTCATCCTGCTCGTTGCCTTGTGGTAGGGCTCTGCCTGCACTAACAGGCTTTAATTAGCCTGAGCAGCGTTGCTTGGGACCTTATCCTGCTAGAAGCTGTGCTGCTGGTGGGTCTGTGCTTACCTCTGTCCTGGCTTTCTGGTAGGACTGGCTTTTGGTTTGACTTTTCACCTCATGTTTGTCTCAGTTACTGGACTGTCAATTGATGTTATTGCCAGCCCTGCTCTTGTTATGTATTGTAGGACTGTGGTTGCCCTTGTAGCAAATTGTGAAGCAGCTCTGCTCTTACTGCTTCCCATTATTGGAGAAAAGCTGTTGTCATTTGGTAGCAGGGCTGTGGGGATAAAAAGGTGTTATCTGGGACAACTAAAACCCATTTGATGAAAGCTCTGTCCTGTGAGGCTGAGATGTGAGACCCTGAGCTCTAGGGGAAGGGATGGGGGTGGCAAAAGTTCTCTAAGGAGGTCTTGAAATGTGCAAGAGATTTCTTGAAGTGTGTTCAATGTCCTCTATGGTGTCCAGTACTTCAGAGTTCAGCTCTTCAGTGTGTTTCTTGATATTGAAACTGTTGAGATCTGTTGTCTTCTTGCTTGTGAAGCAGTGGAAACTGTGAAGGTAGTGGACATTGTTAAATGCCAAGCATGACTTCTGCAGGCACTGCAGCTAGGTGGTCAGGGCCTGGAACAGCTGGCAAATGCACTTGCTAATGTAGATGAATGGTGAGCTCCAGTAATTGATTTGGGTTCCTGTCCCTAGAAACACAGCTAGTGTTAAAATCCATTACCTACGTGGGGTTTGCATTTGTCCTTTAGGGCTGATTAATTAAATGATTTATTTTTGTAGGTATGTAGCAAGAGGGAAGGAAGGTGGCTGGGAGGGACTGGAGCAAACAGAGTGGGCTCCTGTTGATTGCCATAGGATGCCTGCTTTCCTTGCCCCAGGCATGCTCACAGTGGGGCCCTGTCCTCCTGCCTAATTGGAAGATGAGGGATCAATATTCCCAAGTGTTGAGGTTGCTTCTCAGTTATTTATAGACAAAAGAGTTCTTTTTTGGGACCTTGGCAGAAAGCTTGAGGAACTGTCTCCTGGATGTTATTACTTCATAGTGTGTGCAGTGCAAGCCTGCATGACCTGCTGGCCTGACTCCAGCTGGTCTGTGGATTGAAAAATCTGGGCAGTAAATGTGGCTTTTTCCTGGGCACTTTGGGATTAACCCTGCTAAGCCACTCATTTTGCATTGGGGGGGCTGGGGTTGTGTGTGTGTGCAGGTGCTCTTCTCCTTGGTCAGCATGCTCCTTTGGTCAGAACCTTCTCTATATAGTGCATGGGGTGATCTCACGATTTTCCCACAGGTGAAGAATTTCCCTGAACACACAGCCAATAAAGACCTTATAGGAATAGCACAGGGGGTATTGAGCCTGCCTGCTTCTTAGCATTTTCTGCTCCTTTCTTAAGCACAAGAAAGTGTGTAGTCTGTGGCCTCTACTTCCTGCATCAGTGGACTTTTAGTTACCCATATAAACTGGAAAACTATCAAAATAGGAGGGGTGGAGCAGCCTGGTGTGCCTTCCCCATGCTGAAGATGTGGGACCTGCTTCTTCAAACCCCTTTGGACAGAGGAGAGAGCCAAGTCTGCCCAGAGCCTGACTGTAACTGCTGAGCCTGTGCTTGTATCAGGATTCTTCCTCCTACCTCAGATCTGTCTTTCACAGAATCACTAGGTTGGAAAAGACCTTTAAGATCAAGTCCAACCATTCCTATCCTATGCTAAATCATCTCTGTATTTCTTCTATGGGGCTAAATAAAACAATCAAACCTTTTTTATGAAACTCCTAATTTAGTGTGAAGCCATATGATCTTAATCTCCCAACCTTCTGGGAGAATTATTTCATTGCTTTGATAAAAAAATGGTGTGTTTGTGTGAGCAGAGCTCTACCTTTAAGAGGAAACGAAAGTTCAGCATTGCCCATAGTTTTGGGCTCTGATATTCTTGCACACCTTCTATAGAAAGGGGATATGTTTGAACTTCATGTTTGACGTGGCAGGGACTGATACTGAGTGTGGCTGAGCTGAGGTAATGCTGGGCATCTCTTGCCCCATGGAGTGGTGATGACCGTGAACCTGCTTCTCCCTTGCTCAGTGGCCTGCCAGCCCCTCTGCACCCAGCTGCAGAACCTGAGGCAGGCATGTGCTAGAGGAGAGCTTAAGCCCTCTCATCTACTTACACTTTTGCTTCCAAGAATTGCTCCTAGGTAAAAACACTCGGATTAAAAGAACTAATTTACAAAGCAACAATAAACAATGAAAACCCTTCTGTGAGCTCTGTGCTGCAATCACAGACCCGCAGCATTTCCAAGCAAAAAAAGACCAGGTTGACATTTGGTGCTGGCTCCTGTGCTGAAGCAACAGGAATGATGGTAACTCACACAAACCTTTGGTCCCCTGGGTCCTTCAACAACCAGATAACCATGAGTGGGGCTATGGTTACTCCAGTGCAACATCTTGTCACGAAGCAGTGGGGTCCCAGTTATTCTGCCCTATAGATTCCACTTCAGAGGGAGATTACTGTGTAATGTCACACTAGATTTATACCTATCTGCTTCTCTACTGTCTTCTTTAATACATGCATGAATCTCACACAGTTTGAAGAGTTCTCCTCAATGTCTGTCCCACCTTTCCATCAGGACATTCAGAAAGCATTGCCAGACTCACAATTGAAGGTGCATGCCTTAATCCTCTCTGATATCTGACATCCCCTGGCACCTTGAGGGCCTGATGCAGGAACAATAGTGCAAAGAATCTGACCCAGTATGTGCAGCTCTAGTCTTGGATTCCTCTTCACACATCCCCTTCTGGTTTGGTATATATGCAATATATATGCTGCACGTGCTTACGCACACAGTCTTGCTTTGGTGATGTTGAGTCAACTAGTGAGAAATGTTATTGGTTTGGGTCACCATCCTGATTTTACATTGACTATCTGTAGCTGGAAAGAGAGCACACTGAATTCAAATAGAGTACCTGTGGTTAAAGGGATAACTGGTGGCACTATATTGTGTAGAGGGTAGGAAGGGTGGACTGGCCATCTCAGAAAATCCAACACTCTATGCTGACTGCTGGAGAGAGGAGCATCTTTTAGGGAAGACTGGAGAAACTGCTTCTTGAGAATCATGCCTATTGGCATATACACACATATTGGTATATGCACACATATTGATCCAGAGCTAAATCCCTGAGAAGTCTGAATCTGCGGCTTGGTTTGGGTCTGCTGTGCTCAAAGCTGAGGTGGTGCTGTGCACCCTGCTTTTCGCAGAGGATTGGGAACTCTTCTTGGACCTGGTACTCCGTTTCTCATTGAATTTGGTCCTAATTAATTTTCACAGTAATGGGATGAGAGGCAGAATTGCAACAGAGGAAATTCTATTACCTAAAAGGAAAAAAATCCCATGGGGAATTTGATAACTTGTTATTTGACTGGACAGACCTAAGGACCTAAGTTAACTTCAAAGCTGGTCCTGTTTTGGGTGGGAGTTAGACCAGAGACCTGCAGAGTTCCCACCTGAGTTAATCTGGAATATCATGAACTCTGTCTTGGCTCTTGCCTTGCTTTCACCTGCTCCTCACCCTACACCACCAGCCTTCAGTGCTGGGGATGACATGGCACCACAAGACCCAAGGGCTCCAGACCAGCAGAGAGAAAAATCACTGCCATCTGCTGAGTGATTAGGCAGCTGAATGGTAGCCTTGTACTTGTGCCCATCACTGTCCTTTGAAATGGCTCCTCCTTTTTGATGTAGAGCTGAGGCCCATAGGACACCTGGGATCCAATGAGGTGACTCTGGCATAGCAGGAGGCAGAGCGAGCAAAAGCCTTGCTAACCACCATGGGGGTGGTTAGAGCAAAGCTCTGCCAGTCCTCACTGCATCTGCAAGAACTGGGCATGCAGACAGTCAAAGGCTGCTGCACCAGCCCCTCAGGAGGGCAGACAGTCCTGGAGAGCCCCTCCTCAGAGTGATCCTTCACAAACATCGTGACAAGCTCTAGAGGAGGGTAGGCATTTCCCATGCTTGGTAGCAGCATGTGAGGAAGTAGCTGCAGCACTTAAATAAAAACCTGGACTCCCTGTTCTAAATTCCCCTTCCCTAGACAGGGTGTGTGTGTGCCACAGGGCTGGGTGGATGACTGGGAAATGTCCTTCTCCAGCTGTTGACCAGGCATAGCTCTGAAAGGGCTGAGAGGAGGTGGATCCCTCTGCAGGGACATACAGAGGAGAAGGAGCAAGGGGTGCACTGGGGTGGCACTGCCTGTGCCATGGCCAGGGCCTGGGGCAGTCCCCTGTCCCTAACGAGGCCTTCTCACGCCCAGCCGAGCATGTCAGCAGAGCAGCCCTGTCCCCAGGGAAGGGGAGGGTGGGCCCCGGGGGCACTGCCGCAGAATACCCAGCTCTCGCTCCAGTGGTCTCCAGAGATGGGCAGCTGTGTGTGAAACGTGTTCATCTTTTTTTCATGAATTCAGCAAGAATAAACCACTGGGAAGGGAGGAAGGAGAAAGGAAAATATCTTCTGATTTGGAGATTGGGCACGGGGGGGAAGAGAATAGAGAGTGGGGAGCAACTGGGGAAGCCTGTAGCTGTGAGAACAGAGGTACTGCGAGCCCGCTGGCTGTTGGTTGTGATGGTTTTACCTCCTCATTGCCTGTGTGTCCCTGATTCCCCACAGACAGAGCTTGCCTCACACATGGAACATAGGAGCTCACCACCCTGAATCCTGCGCTGACAGTCAGCTGCAGCAGGGTATGGCTGTGTGCATGAAGCTCCCCTGGGTGGGTGGTGTGTGTGCATGGTGAGACTGAACCACACATGGACCCTCTTCCAAACCAGGAGCAGCCATGTCTCTATTACTCCTCCTTGGCTGGGTTTCTCTGTGTCAGCGCATCCCTGTCCTGCCATATGCTGTGAGCTGGAGGCAGCCCCGGCAAGCACCGGCATTCATACGTCTCGTACTGAAAGAGAGAGCGGTTGCCTCAGAGTCATGTCACCCTATTGTGCTATTTATATTCAATAATATGTCACCATATTATTGTCCTTGCTTGGGGATGCTGGGAAACAAGTTCTTTCATGTTCAGGAAGCAAGATGGTGAACACTGGTGTCATCCAGTTCTGGGAGCAGGTTTCCCTCATTGAGAAGTCCCCAAGTCACCTCCTGTGCTTTCTCCTGCACTGAAGGTGTGACCCAAGCTGGTGGGTGAACCCCAGATCCTTCTGGAAACAACTGCCCTGCAATTCTGTCATTTCTTTCCTTCCAGCTCCTTCCAGTTCCTGCTGGCAGGTCCATAGTCAATCAGTCATGCAGCAACTGCAAGCAGCATCTGTATTTCTACTGGGGTGGGTGTCTCAGCTGGCTGTGCCCAGGACTGGGGGTGCAGGTGTGTTTGGGGTAATGCTGCCAAACAGCCAGGCAAGAGCAAGTGGGGAGGACTGGAGTAAGAACCACATGCAGTGTAATGTGGGGGAGAGATGACTTTACATGCAGCTCTCACTTTCCAACATCCTCTGAAGCAGGAGGGAGATATTTAATGGAAAAGTGATGGTTTGCTAGGGAACCATATTTTTTTTTAATGTTCCAAGTCAAACCGCTGTAAAACCAGGTGTTGCTGAGACAAGATCTTAAGTAAAAGGGAGCTTTCAACCTGTCCCCCTGAAGGGAAACTCAGAGGCAAAGAGAAGCAAACCCTACTTGTGCAGAAGCCATACATTTTTTCTTTTTCCTCCATCAAATACCTAAGTGGACGTGCAGAAGGACACAGCAGCACCATTTGTTACCAAGTGACCTGCTTGGGTAGCAGGAGGACTTTCCAAGAACCACAAGGAGCACAGGTTAGGATCACACCTGACTCTGTAGACATGTCTTACCTTCAGAAGGTGAAAGAAAAATTCAGCCATTTTCCCAGAGGCTTGTTTGCATTGAGACTCCCTGTACTGATGCTAGTCCTGTCTCTTTGAGTGGCAAGGGAAAAGGGAGAGAAATATTTTCCTTGCAGTAATATAAGGTGGGGGGGCGGGGACAGAACTGGGGTGAAGAGGAGACACTGGGGTCAGTCTTGTGGGCTAGACCGTTGTACAGCTGGGAAGTTCTACTGGATGCTCCCAAGCTCTGGAGCACCAAGTACCTAAATCCTCTTGTAAGGGAAACCTAATGTGCCAGCTCCTAAAGCCCCATCTGAGAACATCGCAGCCTGCACAGGTGCAGAGATAGCTGCATTCAGAGGTGCCTCTTTTTGAAAAGTGGAAAGTACTGTTAATGTCTGTTTTCCTAATTGTAACAGAGTGGAAGGGAGAGGGAGCCACTTGCCCCAAAATGAAGGTGAAACTGGAACTCCAGTTTCTGGCTTATAATCTTCTGACCACAAAAGGCCCATGGGACTTCTCCTTGTGTAGGCTGGTTCCTTACCTTGAAAATAATTGGGACAGTAGGCCAGGGTTGGCCTTTTGTATCCCAGTGATGTCCAGTGGGACATGCAACTTGAGCCACCAGCACATGCCTGTGTTTGGAAAAAATTTGGAAGTGTCCCCAATAACCAAATAGTGCCTCTGTCATAAAGGCTTAGACTCTGCTGTTGCTGGCACTCAGATGCTTCTGGAGCCAGAAGGGAGAAGAGCCACTCAAAGAAAAACTCCCTTTTCTTGTTCTCCTGACAAATGAATTTAAAATGAACCAGAATTTTGAGTGAAGCTGATAATAGCTGTGCTATTTTCATCCAACTGTGTCTCCCCTGCCTCAGCATCAGCACCGACGTCAAAGGCTCCTCAGCCAGGAAAGACCCTGGTCAGATCTCCTGGAAGCTGGCAGCCTCGGCAGCGACACGGGAGGATTGCAAAGCACAAACGGCTGCAGCCCTGTCTCTGCTAATTGGCTCTGTGGCTCGGGATGTAGCACTGAATCCTCCGCAGCCGAGCATAAAAAACACGGGGAAGTTTCCTCCTGCAACAGCGACTCTCAAATCCATATAGCCTTAATGAATAAGTAAAGTTCCATGTTCTGTTCCCAGATGCCACTGTGGAAATCCAGAGTAAGTTCACTGGATACATTCCAAAGATACCGGTGTCAGGGAGAGCTGAATTTAGCCTGAACGGCAGAGGAGGGAAATGGGATGCTTTTGCTTGCTGCATTGAAGCATAAACATAATCCCCCTTGTTAAGGTCTATAGTGATTCTCTGAGATGCAACAAAAGGAAGCTGTGGCTCCTCAGCACCATTTCTTTCTTTAGTTGCCCTTTGCTGATTGTAGCAGAAGCAAACGTTACCTATGTGTCTGAGGTGCAGTGCCAGAGAGGAACATGTCTTTGGGGCTGTTAAAGTCAAATGTGTCCCAGGTGGGCTCCTTGACGTCAATGGTGCCTGCTGTGGTACAGGGAACAGAAGCTGGAAGGCCTACCATGACCCTGGATGCAGTCCCCTCTGCCTGAATTTGAACCTCATCTCTGGTGACACTGGAGAAAAAGCTCTTTGCTATGAATTAGGGCAAAGCCCTCCTTGATCTTTGCACAAGGCAGATCAGCTGAGCACATGAAAATTGTAAGAAAGACAGAGGTAATGTGGTTTTACATCTTTCAGTCTCTCCTTGTAACTTGACTCATTCAAATTTCAGGGTTTTTTTGAGATCAATTATATTGCCCTTTGTCCACCCCAAAATTTAGCAGGAGGTTGTGTAAATAATAGTAATAAAGTAAAGCTTGCAAACAACACAAACCCAGAATTTAAAAAAAGCACAAACAATGTGAAAGAGTTTCCTCATAACCAACTTGATGTCAGCATCTGTGGAAATGAAATATTTAGCCCAGGATTCAGTGCTTATCCTTCTGGTGTCGGCACTAATCTGTGCTGTCACTTAAGAAAATGAACAAACAAACAAAAAATAGTCTAACCTTTTCCCTTACGATGATAGTTTCAAAGATGTGAATTCGGGATTTGGAATTCATCATAATGAGTTTCTCTGCACATAGCAGATTGTTCGGGGGAACTTGTGATGTCCCACCATGGCTTCTGTGTCTGCACTGTTGTGTCTCTTCCCTCCCTGCCCCCAGCTCCCTCTCCATGTGCTTATCTCATTCCAAAATCCTGGTGCTGAGATGTGCCCCAGGGGAACAGCAGCTTCAGGCCCCGTGGGGCACTAAGATTTTTGACTTAGTTATTTTGCCATTTGCTGTTGCTGCTGCTCTGGCTTGGTGATGGTCTTGATGGTGTTTGGCACCAGGGCAAGGGACCATGCCTGCAGAGAAAAGGGGGACTTGCACCTATCCAGACCTATGCTAAGGTCCAGCCCAGGTTGCCCTAACACAAGCTTATTAATTTTGTAGGGACTCTTTAAATTGACCTTTAAACAATCCCTAATGAGATTCTGTTTGGGGATTTGGTTTTGGTTTATTTTTGACAGCAGTAACAACCAAAACCCCAAGAATATTTTTAGTTCTGGACAGCCCACAGGCATTAATAAAGCCAAAAAATATTCCTGAAAAGCAAGACAGCGGTGGTCTGCTTTTCCCATAAATGTCACCAAAATACTAACCCCAGGAGAAACTTCTTTCTAAATGCTAAAAGCGAATACGTTTTCAGCAAAAATAGAAGTTGATGTAATAGATTTGACCTTTCTTGCTTGATCTTGCACAGTGCCAATGTGTTTTTTCTAATCAGGGGCCTTACCACACACAATTCAACCTTGCTGAATCTCGGACATAACCTCTGGCACGGGCTTGCGAGCCAAGCAGGGGGTGCAGAAGAGTGCAGCAGGTCCAGGGTTTGCCCAGTGTGGTGAAACCCGCTGCCTCTTTGCTGTTTGCAGTGTTGATGATGCCTGATCAGTCTTGCTAGGATCTGGTGAGGGGTTGCCTTCAGGTGGCCTCCAAGTTTCCATGCTTTAGGCACTGGCAGTGAAGGCCATCCAGGTCAACCTCAACATAGGTCTGCCACCAATAGACCCAGTCAGCCTGTCTTTGTCTTGTGAAAAACTGATGAAACAGCAGTGGTGATGGGAAACCAAGGGAATAATGTGCTTGTATTCCAGCTGAAGGTCTTGCACTGATTATTTATGTCTTGGGGATAGATGGTTTGGTCTTTTCTCTGTTCTCCAGGGCATGGGTAGACTCCTTATCTGGAGGCTGGTCTTGAGAGTGTCTTCACCTCAGTCAGGCAGGCCAGTTGTCCCTCCCTCGGAGAAGTCGTGGACTCCCTGGAGGACTGCTGGCTCTCACCTTGTCCCTCTGCAGCGCATTGATGCTGGGAGTCAGCATGCACTGTTTTAATGACCACAGCAATGTTCTCATTGCAAATGAGCCTGAATGTGTTTAAAGCAGCAAAACGAAATTCCCCCTGACCCTCATCCCCAGCCGAAAGTGAAAAGCACAGAGAGGTTGGAGGGGAAATGATACAGCTGGGTGTCCTGCGTGCTCACACCCTTTGGAGGTGAGACCCATCGGCCTCTCATGGAGTTTCTCCGAACAGTGTTCCTCCCTTATCAGCCAAGCCCTGTCCCCCAGAGCTGGAGAGGGAAGGGGGGCTGGTGGGCAGGGTGTTGGCAAGGACACAGGGGAGTGCGTACAAAAAGAGGGCTGAGAGGCTGCATGAGGGTGATGGCCAGGCACCAGAGCAGTGGCCATATAACATCTCCAGAGCTGCACAGCAAAAAGCTCTCTGCCCCCGCCAGCTTGCCAGAGGCACATAGTGCTAAGGCTGGGCACTGCTCTGCAAAGCAGAAAGGGCCTTTTCTGCCCAAACACCACCATGGCACATCTCATGGTGCCTGCCCTGCTTCCACTGAGAGCAGGCAACCACTGCCACCGTGTTGGGGTTGGATCAGGGGAGGCATGCAGTGTTCCCAAGAGGGCAGCCCAGCATGGCAGTGGCTGCCGCAGGGTGGGTGATCTGTGGCCACAAGCCTTTTAGAGCAAGGCTCTATCTATCCTTTACATCTGTGCAGCACCCAGAATGTTTCAGATTTGTTGTGTGTTTTTTTGCTGCTGCCCTAGAGCTTTTCATGGAGCTTCAGGTGGGCAATAAGTAGACTGGTTCCCTGGAGTCAATGTACTGTCTGTTTTTCAACTAGATTTCTCCTCTGCTATTATAAGCCAAATCCAGGATTTGGGAGCTTTGCTTTTAACCCACTCATGGGTCTCTTTTTACCTTTGATTCCTGCCACTGGGTAAAACCCACACAGCAAATGATGTCTGCCTTCCATCATGATTTATTATGAAGCTGAAATTTAGCCTCCATTCACCAAGCGTTTTTGAACTAACTGAGGATGAGCCTCAGGCCTCTGACTTTTTCATTTCCTCTGGGAGTCTAAATATAGGGACCCTTTGGTATATGAATATAGTTGTGACCTTGCCCTACGTAGTCCTTACAGGAAGCCAGAGAGGGCTTGTGAGTGTCTTTGGTGATATTTTTATTTTTTCAGTTTTACCAATCAAATAACAATTCTGAAAAGCCAAAAGTAGATGTGGGACAGGGAGGTCTCCATAAATTATGTATTTAAAAACATATAAACATGCTCTAAACAAAAAGATCCATTTTTTCCATAAATCTGTATCCATAATTTTTCCATTTTCCATAAATTTGTACAAATTTCTATTTGTAAACAGCAGGCATTTAAAATATCATCAGGGAAATGAAACAAAAAAATACCAGTACAATGTTTCAACGGCTGAAATGTGGTTATTTGGATCATTTTAGAACTTATTTTTCCATTTGAAATTTTCATGCTCATTTAGGCTGAAGAAATGCATATGAAACATCAAACCCACACCTGAACTGGAAAAAAATATTTCCCTCTGCTTTGGAACATCTCGTTTTCCAGGCTGTCAGCTGAACACCCTGCTCTTCACAGAGTCCCTTTGGGCACTAGCAGTCTGCCAGTAGCTCATTTCTTCAGTCCCAGGCCTGCGAAATGCTGCTGCTGTTCCCAGGAAGGCCTGGTTTCTCAGTAGGATGCCCCAAGAAGCATCTTGCTGATAAGCCACTGTTGGCTGCTCCATGCATGCTGCCCCTGGCCTGGCTGTGCCTGCCCACGGTGCTGAGCTCCTGCCAGACACAGGCGTGTGGTGCCGCTAGCTCGCTTTGTGCTCTGCTCTCCTCATCCCTCTCTGGTTATTAATGTAGTGTCACAATTATGGCCTTGATGGGAGCTTGCACAGTCCCTTGCAAGGCCAGCAGCACTGCTTTAGCCACCCAGAAGAGGACACATGGGGATGTTCCTGGCACCCTTCACCTGAAACAGCGCCAGCTGGTACCTGAGTGTTGCTGACCAAGGGAGGTAGCAGTGCACAGGAGAGACAAAGAGCAGCAGTTCCCTTTCTTGGAGCTGGCTAGCAGCACTGTTGTTGAGGAGCAGGAGATGCTTTTCGTACTGAGAGCTTGCACAGGGGGTGCCAAGAAGAGGGTTTGGGCAAGTTTTGTCTTGGCTTCCACTTCATGTTACGTAAAACTGATGCAACTTTTCTGTGCAGATGAAGCATCTCCAGTGTAGAGAGCCTATGTAAGAGATGTAGGTTTGGGAGAGCAAGAGGAACAGAAAGGGGAGGGTGGGGATCCCTGATTCAGCCTTCATCACTCTGGGAATTTCAGTGGCTGCAAAAAAGCTCCTGTGCCTTAGGGAAAAGTTACTCGTAACTCCACTCAGAAGCTGTACTTGCAGCAGACAAATGTGCTGTTCTGAGACTTGGACCTCTCACTCCCTTGAGATGTGTTACTATTAATGCAAACCTCATCCGCTCCTTCCTACCCTCCTTGAGGAAAGCAAGTCATTTTCTCCACACCCCCCCTCAGCCCCAGCTTTAATTACAGGGCAGAAGGGGAAGCCCACGTTAGATTGAGCACTGTTTAACCTGGACACCAGGACAAGCCCCATGCCGGTGCTTCTGCTTCCTGTGAAGAGCTGACAGCCTGTACTGCTGCAAGAACATCTGGATGGGTCATTGCTCTCTGTGTGGAGAGCAAGCCACTGCCACGCACCTCAGGTTCTGCCTGCACCAGTTACCTGAACTGGTAGCTGATTCAAGTGAACAATGCCAGTCTGGGTGCTCTCAGTTTGGGTTAAGAAGTGTTTGTTTTGGAGAAAGGGGAGTTAATTGTAATGTTTTCCTCATGGGCTCAGATTAAATTGCACTAGGAAATTAGGGCATCCTCACAGCATTTGCATGGGTCTAATGAAATGCACTTAAAAGTGTAGGTTTAAAGCTCACCTAGGCATCTGTTGGTTTTCCTCTTAGAGCTGGTTTAATTATATTGGCTTAGAAAACAAGGTCTTCAGCATCTTGGATGCTCCTGTGAAAAAGTTACTCCTTGTCTAGTTGTTTCACTAGGATTGTGCTGGTACAAACACTTCACTGAGAATATAGAAAGAAAGAACTGGAAGGAACGGAGGGAAATCATCTAGACCTGACCAAAAAGTTGTCTACCCAAGGCCCTCCAGAACATTCACATGAATGCCCTTGTCTTGCTGGGCTCAGCCTATTGAAGTCAGCCCCAAACAGCACATGGACAAGACGTTTCCAAGCTGCACTGGGTAGGTGACTGCAGCATGTAATTCATCTGAACTTGCTGGGGGCTTCCCCAGCTCAGGGGGAGCCTACAGGGAACACCATGGGCAATTCCCACCGGTCCTTGCCTCTCCCAAGATTTTTGGACTCTGGCTTCAGCACTAAGCAAAGTTCAGCAGCAGACATACATGAACATATTAAGTAGCGGGCATGTGAAGAGAGCAAGTTAATTCAATTGTATTACAGCTGAGGTAGATTTACATCTCTACAAAGCCTGGCACTGTTTCTAAAGTGTTCTCTTCAATCTTAAAAATGGCTTTGATATGTGCCGAGTGCTGGAGAGGCTGTGATCAATTTGTTAGAATGAGTTTATTAAAGAAGAGAATTCCCGGAAGAAGAAATTGGGAATGTGGCACTTGTAATTATCTCCATCAATTGAGATTGATTCTGAAAGCCTGAGCTTCCCCTCTCTGGCTTTGCTGCAGCTCTGGTGTTTCACACATTAACTGTATCTCTGAGCCGTGCTAGTTGATCTGCTTTTCTCCTCTGAGCACTGGGTGATTCCTCCTTCTCCCCTCCTCACCATGCTATGAAGAATTAAAAAAAAAAAAAAAAGCCAAATTGCTGAAAAAAATCCCATTTTGAGGTAGCCCCCAACCTGTGTGCAAATTTGGGTCCAATTCCACGGGCAGTGTCAGGCGAAAGCTGCAGGACACGCTGAAGCGTTTCGGGTTTGACGTCAAGCTGAAATGTTTTGAAATGGCCTTTCCTCACATTTCAAAGCTGATGCAAATTTTATTTAGCCTAACATCAAAAACCAGACTAGACAGTAAAGGAAAATTTTTCTCTTCCTGTCAAAGGAACCACTTAGGCATGACTTAATGATCTTTAGGGTCTTACTTTGTTTTGCCGAAAGGGTCGACCCAGATTTCCTCTGGTTGCTTTAGGTTCATGCCACTCACATGAAAAATAGTCCACTCACCTTCCTGTCATTCACACGCTTCTTCCAGTTTCTTGGCTTCTCCCTGGCTTTCCTCCTGCACAGTTTGTTTGCCTTCTTCCCCCACCCAGCTTGATGCCAGCACTCACTAAACCCCCTCTGTTTGTGCTACGCTCCCTCCTCCCAAGGCTGTTTCTCGGTGGAGGGCCATTTAATTGTTTGGCATAATTCCCTTATTATTCGGTGCCACACACGTATGTACACATAATAGGAATGAATAATGGATGCTAATAATGCATAATTAATTCATGATAAGCGTCTGTTACAAAGCCAGCATTGGAACAGGGAAATCCCCTATCTCCCTGCCAGGCTCCCAATGAGGGATTTGGAAAGACCCAAGCTTAGGCTGCACCCCTGTGCCTCTCCAAATTGCAGAGTGGGGGTAGGAAGAGAGACTGTCCCTATGCACTCAGAGCAGAGGGAAGGACTGAAAACCGCGATGCCAGGAGCTGAGTTACTCCCACATAACACTGTGTGGAACTGGGCTGGGGACCAGTTCCTCCCTTTCCTTACTCCTCGTCCTTCCTGACCCAGGACAGGACAGCAGATCAACACCAGCTGCTCTCCAAACTCCCACTGCTGTCAGAGAAGACCTGTGAAGAGCCTTATCACTCCTGTTTACTCATGTTTGTTTCCCCGTGTCACCATCCGTCAGGTTGGCACTCGTGTATGACAGCTTTGATCTTTCCAACTGTGCTGCAGGAAGCCTGGCAGGACCAAGGTTGCCTGCTGAGGACCATTAAAGCCTACTTGCTAATGTACCTGATGTCTGAGACTCTTTGCACTGAGTCCAAGAGCCAGGGTTAGGCTTGGAAACGAGCACAAGTCGGTTCCTGCAGCCCCCAGTTCTTGTGCTGCTGTCCAGGGAGCACCCACACCTCCTCCACCTCTTCTGCCTTCCACTGAGCATTAGCAGGGTCACAGATGGTCTCTGGCTGGGCCAACCAGCAGGAGGTGTGTGTGGTGGGGAAGGAGTCTCCAGTGAAAATCTGTTCCATCTCCCTAAGTGCCATTGCCTGTCCCTAGTTACCAGTTCCTGTCCATGTGAGCATGGGCAATATCTCCCTGTAGTTCACAGGGTTTGCTTGTGTGGTAAATGAAGACCCCACGTGTTCAGAAGAGTCTTCATTTGTTCCCTGACAACAAGGCAGAGCACCACTTTGTCTAAGTGGACTGTAGACATGGCTGAGACCATAATTTCATGCCCTATCTGCCTACTCATCCTTGTCACATCTGTGGGGACGAGATGCAATGCAACATAGATGGTCTTGGTTGTGGCCCATAAAGGAGCTCGATCGGGTTCTGACCTCAGTCACAGGCATGGGGGATGCCAGCACCACCCACCACCAACTTCTGAAGGCAGCAGTCAGAGGCTGTGACTCATATCTTGGAGAAACCTTCCTCTCACCTTGTTTCTACTGCTGCAGCAAGGCTTGCAAGGATCAGGGGCTAATAACAGATTGAAATACCCTCACAACAGCACCAGTGGTGCTGATGCTGAGCAACTGGACAAAGTCTTGGCTGTGATTTTCAGCATCTTCTCCACTGTTCACATTCCCCTGACCCTGCTTCCCACATGTCCCAGTTTCCTGTTTTGCTGATGCCAAAACCAACAAGCCACTGCACTGCTGCTGCTCTCCATTACAGTTTCTTCTGCTCCTCCTTCATGTTCAGCTCCACACTCCTCTCCACTTGTCATCACTGACAGTGAAGCAGTTGCTGTCAGCCAAAGCCTTACTTAAGGGAAAAAAAGTTTAAATTGCTCCAAGAGGGAATCTTCTAAAGACTGGCTGAAAGTGAGTTGCTTCAACCAAGTCTTCAAATACAGCAGTAACCAGGGAGCTTTTGCATGCTGGGAGAGGCAAAAAGCACAAAAAATCCCTGCAAGAGGGAATCTGACTCCAGGTTATGCTGAGGACCTGATCTGTCTGGCCGCCCTGATTGGCAGGGACGGGGAGAGCTAGGAACAGAGCTGGGCTGTGAAGAGCCCTGGCTGATGGACCCAGGGAACCAGCATTTTGCCTGTGGTACTGTAAATATATCTCTTCCTGACCCAGCATGCATCCAGCTTTGTGGGAGCTTTTGCATCTTGCAGAGCGTGGCTGCTCTACCTTCCCTCACCCACAGCACTATTAACAAGATCTGACGCTTCCTTCCCCATATCTTCTGGGACACTTGCCCTCTCTACAGTGTGCAGGCAGCCAGCTCCTTGCCATGGTCTGCCCCCACCATGCAGGAGTCCTCCCTGCTGCCCATTGTGCAGGCTCCACACCATCTGCCAGGGGTGGAAGGGGAAGCACTTTCCTTGTGCCATCCTGCAAACCCACTGCAAGGGAGTTCTGCTGATCCCACAGACACACTCCCATCCTCCTAAAGCTGGCAATACCACCAGTACAGCTCGCCTCCTACCTTCCCAAGTCAAGACTCATACACATAGTACCGTCCTACCATGGCACACTGCTTTCTTCCTAACCTTGGCACACGCAGCCTCCAAACTCCCCACCTCAGCATGATGTGGGACGGCACCGGTGTGCCAAAGTTCAGCTTTCTGTGATAAGCAATTGAAGGCATTTAAGCAGTGTCAGATGCAGAAAAAGCTCATGATTCTGCATCATAGAAAAACTCAGTGAAAATGCAAAAATGTGTTTGACAAATCCATCAAGTTCCATCAACAGAGTGCCTGTGCCTGGTATTTCTGAATTTCTCCATGCATGCTATTGAAGGCAGTAGGAGTATGCCAGAGGCTTTCACCAGAGCTGAGCTGTACCCTGGAAATGCAGCTTTCCACAAGCTAATCATATGTTCACAGGCAGGCACGTGAGCTGCGTGGTCTCACCCCGTTCATCTTTCCAAGGTCAGTAAAGTGACTTATTTCTGTACTTTCCAGCTTTGTCTGCTGCAAATGTCCTGGCTCAGCCTTTGCTGTTTACCCAGTGACGGTGTGAGCATGGGGGCAGGCTTTTCTCCCTATATCCTCCCTTTCATATCTTGTGTACCCATGAAACGTAGCAGGGAAGGCAATCCAGGGGAAGTAAAACCAAGCTGGGGGCAGAGCATGACCACACTGCCAGTAGTGTCCTCACCATCCAGGACATAACCTGACCACATTGAACCAGGCAGACCGGTGACAGTAAGAGGCCCTGGTGGGCTTGTGGACATGACCAGGCAAGGGAAGATACTGACTATGCAGCACTTCAGTCCCAAGCAGTTGAAAATAAAGCTAGAAACTGCACCAGACCTTAAGTATAGCTCTTAGAAACATAGGTGATGGGTGGGGGGGTCCCTGGTGAGGCTGGTCCAGGCAACTAAAGCCTATTAGTGCACAGAGGCCTGAAAAGAGTCTTCACGTTTCCCTTTCTGATGGAACATGTGCATTTTTTCCCTTATCAGACTGTCTGAGCATCATGTACACTACTTGTTTTCCCAAGAGAGATAAATGCTACAAAAAAAGATGCAGTACCAAGGGAAGAGCAAGATGCTGACAGTGCCCCAGGTGGGGAAGGCCACAGAGGTATTTGGGGGAAGGAACTCCTACGCCTCCCTGCGAACCACCCAGTAAAGTGAAGGCTTGCTGAAATGGCTGGGAGGCAGGTAATTTGAGGTGTGAGTGTCAACCCTCAGCAAGAATATGACCCTTGTGCAAGGATGAAACAGACCAAAGTCTTCAGTGATCACCTGGCTGCCACCATGCTACCCCCTTTGCATGGAGGTGACACCACCTAGCAACTGTGGCTGCTGCAGCTTCTGCAGTGGCTCTTCTTGCTCTGACAGTGAAATGAGACTGAGTACGAAGGGTGAAAGGCTGGCATCCAAGAACAAGGCACATGAGCTGGATGCTAGATATTATAGGATGACAGCTCTTCAAAAGCCTGCCTGGGGAGAGAGATGCTGTCTTCAGACTGAGCCAGGCTGGGGTAGCACAGACAGCTTTGCTGAACACAGAAACCACCGAGTTTCTCTTTTCAGCTCCCTGGGTAAATTCAGGAACTGTTTTCAAATATTTAGGAAAAAAAGATTCCCATTATATGGAGCTGAATGAGAAGGACATGTGAAGGCCTGACTGAACATGAAATTAGGCCTTGACATTTGTTGTTTCTCCACCCTTCTTGGTGTCCAGATCTCTCCTTAGACAAACCTGGTTGTGCTGTCAGCCCTGCACTGGCTCATTGGAAATGCTCCACTAGAGTCTGTTGTAATCTAGAATGTATGGAAACAAAATTTGCCTTACCATGCTCATTTAGAGAAACACTGAGGGACTTACGGCCATCTGGCCAAGGATGATAGCTGGACATATTTGTATGGGAAATGTATGTGGGGAGAGGGTTGGTTTCAGAACATCTTGTTGCTCTTGACAGGAAAACACATTATTTTTCTTTAAGCAGTGCATTGCATGTGGTTCCCTTGCTTAAATCACTTGGGTATCGTGTTGGATCATATTGTACCCAAACTAATCTTCTGCATCTATCAATCCATCTGTTTGTGTTGAAGAATTCTCATAATGGGAACATGCCTTCAAATGTTTATTTAAAGTATTTGGCCTGGTTCAAGTCTTTCTATAATTCTGGGAAATGAAGAGTGTTGCCCTTGGTGCAGCTGTGCTGCAGATTGCGACAGTAAGTCAAGGGGTGTGTGCTGTGCTGAGCCACGAAACAGACAGGCTGGCTGGAGTGAAATGGAGGGTGGGTGGCTTCTTAAGGATAGGAGACAGCAGATAGATAGCTTTGACACCTCAAGAATTAGGAACTGCAAGGAGAAGGATCTTTGTTGCTATGTCCCAGTCCTCAAAATTATTTTAATTCTGGAAGCAAGCAGCAGCAGGAGCTTTGTTTTATGATACCTACAGATGTTTTTTAAAGGAGCATCAAGCCCTGTTGTGCTGCTACATGAACAGTGCTTTCTAAACAAGAGGTATACTTCTCCCTGACTTCCTGAAATCTTAAATTTGGAGAGAAAAAGAAGGTGCTATTTGATTGCCCACCCTCCGTGCTTATGATTTCATCTCTGAGCTAGTGTTCACATGGAACAGGGTGGTCCATCAGCCTGTTTCTCACCAGCCTTTTTCAGTGAGACCTGTCTGCCACAGCTGTATTGAGTTCGAGCTAAAAGGGGCAAAGCTCAGCAGGAAAGAGCTGTTTTGGGAGGAGTTTTGGGCTGGTGCTGGAGAGTGGAAGGCAGTATTTGATATCAGTGTTGGGGTGTGCTGCATTGCATTGTTGGCTCGGTGATGTAGAAGGGCTCATGGTGAAGATGAGGGTCTGAAGATGTGGAGCTGCTGCTAAAGGTTTGTCTGAGCTGTTTGTTGAGTAGCTGATGGGGAAGGGGAGGAGCAGAAAAAGAGAAGAAAAGGCAAAGCAAGGAGTGCCTTGTAGAGCAGAAATGTTGGCTTTGGCTGTAACTTAGATCTGGAACTCAGAGCTAGGAGTGGTTTTAATCTCCACCAGTGCTCAGGGACGGGTTACTGAGGGGGTGCTGGGTAGTACCAACAGGTCCCCTGCAAACAGGGCAGCTGACAGACAGATTCCTGCCTGCCTGGGTACAGGGTTTGATGAAGTAGGTTTTGAAGGTCAGGCTCGCAGCTATATTTTGAGTGTGTCTGCACCCTGAGAGGTGCAAGGATGTGTTGTAGCCTTGTGGGGCCATAATGCCTCTTTTCATGGAGGAAAACTGGATTTCTGTGGTTGTGGGGGCCAGGAGGAGTAGGATGTTTGGCTTTTGCTTTGTTCACTGAGTACTAGCTCTGCCTGAGCCTGGCCTGAGTGCCTGTGGAGCTTGTGGTCTTTTCCCTCCTACAGAGTGATCTCTGCTGGTGGCAGCTTGATTGTCTGCTGGTCTGTTGAATGTTAATGATTGTCACAATTAAAAAAAAAAAAAAGAAGTTACCAATTTTCTTTCCTGTGGAGCTGAAAATAATAGCAAAATCAATCCAAACTCCATAGCAGTAAGAACACAAATAAATTATCTAAGATGACCAAATTAAGCTGCTCACAGAACTCATGGCTGTTCTGTTCGGTTGCAACCATGGGACTCCAAAATAATTATTTCTAGCTGCTGAATGTGTGATAGGTTGGGACTTTTGGGGGGTTGGTTCTTCAGCAAGGGCTGGAAAATAAAGACACTCCGTGCAGTGGAAAACATGAAGATAACTGCTGGTATCACATAAGCAATAGCATGTGACAGTATTTGGTGATGGCTTTTTTACTATGCAAAAGCCATACTCAAAGAACAGCAGTGATATGTATGCTATTTTCTAAGGTGAAAACAAATTCAGAGTGTGGCTCAGGTTGCCTAGTAATGATGTGGAGAGTGTGTTTTCTCATAGTAAAAGGCTGTATGGGGCAGTGGGGAACCTGCAGAAATACTAGAGCAAAGCCATCATCTTTTAGGAATGAAAGCAAAAGAAAGGTAAGGAAAGGAATTGGGGTTGCTGATTTCTTTTATTATAATTTTTTTGTGCTGGCTGTGTCACTTGCAAGACCACATTTTAGCTGTGATGCAGTCAGGGTGCTCTTGAATTTTTCTGCCTTTAATGAGGTATTCCCAGAACAGTGTTTTATGGTGTTAAAGATTAAGATGAGATGCAACAGGAGGGAGAAGTGAGGCCTGCAACACAGTGGGCAGTAGATTAGTAGGAGAAAGGCTTCTGATGGTAGAAAAATGTTCTTCTTTCTTTGGAGAGTGGCGTGTCTGGAATAGCTACAGTATTGGACTGTCATCTCTGAAGGAAGGCTCTTGGGAAGGAAGTAGCACGGGTAAAGAGATGGGAGGAGAGAGGCAGTGCAAGTTCTTCTAAGAAGCATGTTACAGACAGCAAGAAACAAGGGTGCAGTCCCGAGGGGATGCTTGTGTCGATGCCGAGCCTGGGGAGATGAGTTTTGTAGATGTCAACAGACAAAAGGTTTGGAGCACAGATTGTACTTTCTTACCCGAAATGCAGCATCAATCTGCATTTTTTTACTCTGATTTACTCAGGTTTGCTTTATCCTCATGCACCCAAATGACTTACCTGGTGTGGTCAGAGCGACCCTGGATTATGTGTTCGGTGCATGCTTAGAGCCTGGTCCCTGTTCCCAACAAATGCTGGTTGCCTGTCTCTGCTGTACAGCAGCTGCCAGCCTGGGTCCAGCTGTGCAAGATGTGCGAGTACAGTCCCTTGTCTCATTGGCCTGTCCAGGCATTGATTACCTTTGCACGCTTGTGATGCAGCTGACTGAAAGTTCCCCCGTGTCTGGGGGATTCTTGGATTTGTGAGCAGCTGGAGACCCCCTGTTAGCCATCTGGGTCCTTCAAGTTGGCAAAGCAGTTGGGAAGGAAGCTGGGAATAGCTGCTAGTCCCATTCTACATCTGGGATTATTGGAGGGGTGAGCTATAAGGGCACTAACACCTCAAGGATTTGTGCTAAGAGTAGGAGGTTCAAGTTGGTCTTTAAGGAACTCGGGTAAAACTGCCCAAGCTGAACTATGGAGCCTTTATTTCACCACCAGCAGTTACTCCTCTACACCTGTTCTCCAGTAAAAAAATAAGGCATGTCTGTATTCTCACTGTGCCTCTGCCTAAGCCTAACGCGGTCCCACCTGTACTTCATTTGGCTTTCCATTACTCACATGTTTTTTTAAAAGGAAGAAGAAATTTCCTAGATTTAGGAACACCAGTGAATTCTTTGTCTAAAGACAAAGCTTGAGGAATTGAGGCAAACTTGCTGGTGAACTTAGCTGAGATAAGGAAAGTAAAGGAAATGCTTTCCTTGTAAAACAACAGATTTAAATGCCTGGACACTGGGGCCAAGTGACACTTTTCATTTTTAAAACCATCTTTTTTTCTTTTTTTTGGAGTTAAATAACTCAAAAATTGACTTACCAGGTGGGAATGAGCACTGAAACTGCAAACTGCCTGTCCTGGTTCTGAGAAGATGCCCAGCTTTCTCCCTTTCTGATGAATGCAGGTGGCTCCTGACATTTAGGTTTTGTAGACCTTACAGTGGAGAGGAAATTGCTTTTGGAAAGTGTGTACCACTTTCCTTCAACAGCTGAGCTCTTGTAGTTTGAGGCTGGTTTTAATGTGTAATTAAGTGGAGCAAGAAAGGGGTTTCTGCAGCCCCAGTGATGTTCTCTTGAACATGGTGTACACTTAAACAGGATTAGCCAGCAAGCTGATTTAGGGGATGGAGTCAGACAATGCAATCCTCTCAAATCTGGCTTTGCATACAGAAAAGGAGCTTGAGGAAGAAAGGGCTGAGGGTAGACCTTCTGCCTGGCTGGTAAGACAAGGCCAGCCCGTGTATGATACCCTGGACTCACCTGAAGGAAAAACACGCAGGTGGCATGGGGAGGCACAGGCCCAGTAACCTGGCAGGTTGCTTTTGCAAGGAACAAAAAGAGGCAAGGACCTGGTGCGGCTTGTGAGATGAGTGAGCAGATACAGGTGGGGCTGTGGGTTGCAGTGGGGGATGTTAACAGAGGAGACCTTTGAACAGACATTGTAATGCAGCACACCAATCCCTGGTCACCTTGCTGCTGCAACTTGGAGTCACTTGCTTGTCTTGCCAAGTGAGACTTTCATGTGTAGCATTTTAAAAGAAGTGTACCCTGTCCCTCTGGTTGTGCTGTGGCATTCCCCGGTCAGGGACAATCTTGTTCCCTGGTCTCTAAGACAGAAGATCCTGTGCCCCTGAAAGCTTGTCACCTTCCTCAAAATGACACAAAGATGAAGCAAGGCCTTTCTTGGAAAGAAGAGCTCTCAGACAGGTGGGATAAAAGGAAGCAGTATGTTTATCCACAAATCAGATTATAATTCCAGGAGGCTAGAGAGAGGCAGGAGAGAGGAAGGAGACAGCGCTTGGAATTTGAAATGAGACTTAAAAGAATAATTAAGGGTGCTGCCAGTGAACAATGCCAATGAACTGGCTGGGAATAAATCAGATTGCACTTGAAGGAAGTGACCTGGAAATATATTACTGACTGTCCCTTAGCCAAACCTCATCACCATAGGGCGTCATTGAATGGAGGGTGAGGTAGCCCAGGTCAGAGCTCGGGAGGGGAACCTGCTGGGCAGGGGCTTGGGAGCCTCTAAAGTAGCCTTTCTTCCGGACCATGGAAACCTCTGCTCCGAGTAGGCCAGCCCTTGTTGGTACAATTTTGCCTCTTGAAAATGCACACAAAATCTTTTATTAAAAACCCTGCAGATGAGTTAACAGCTGGGAGAAGCTGGAATATGATTAATGTCTTGTGAATTAGCCCTGGAGGTACTTTATGGAAATAAGATTTACAACACTATTACACGCAGTCCTGAATGTGTTTTACATTTTTAAATGAGGAGAATGAATGTTTCTCTCTGCTCTGCTCTCTTCTCCCTTGGGCCCTTGCAGAGGTACAGAGAGATGATCCCTGTTGATTTGGGATGGGCGGTTTTGGTGCTGGGGGAGGTATTGGACTGTGCAGTCAATTGAATGATTTTACTGGCCCCAGTGCTTTATCAAGCAAGGAATCAAAATGTGTCCTGACATGTAGGATGCAATTACAAGTCATTAACAGAGAAATTATAGATGCTAGAATGGAAAGAAGGGATCTATCAGGCAGCTTTGTCCATCTTCTCTCTGCCAACATGGGATTGTTCCTGACAGCGTATGGTTCAATGCTTCTGGAATAATTTAGCTCCTGACACCTTCTGAGCAGTGCAGTGCTTTGAGTAGTCCCATTTCTTTTAGTGTTCTAAATGTTCTACTTAAGATTTTCCTTCCAGACTACTCAAGACTTGCTAGAGGGAGATGGCAATCTCTCAGGAAGTAGAAGTAGGTGGAGCCCCTGCCCTGGGTGTGTGCCCCATACTGAGGGAGATGCTCTGTGGAGACCTTCCTTAAGAGGAAAGGCAGGTGTCCCCTCCTTGAAGCCCCATGCAGCTGGGACCATGGTATGCTGAGTTTGCCTTGCTACAAGAAATGTAATGAATGACCTATTTGGTAATAGCAAAGCTCTCATTCCTTATGCATGTCATCTTGCAGCTGAAGAGGCGTTGGGCTCCTGAAGCCGTGAGACCACTTTGTACGACACATACCAAGTGTCTTCTCTCCTATTGTGTGTGGGAAGGGTTAGAAATGGGCAGCTTAAGCTCTCAGTCTGGCAGTTCAGCTAAAGTCAGGCCAAAAGGTGCATGAAGGAAGGAAAAAATCCCAGGAATACCTGAAAAGCAATGAACTTCACGCTTCCATCTCCAGAACTGACCACAGGTGATGAGACCAAAGTAGTTCAGGTTACCAGAGGGTAATAAACCTGATGAAAAATAAAAGATGGTCTTGAGGGAAAAGATGACAAAGTGGGTGTGTCCACTTTTGTGTCTCTACTAAAGCACTGGTTTTGTTGAGTAGATGATGAAAGAAGAGCTCTGAACTGGCTTTGAGCTCACACTGTTTTTGAAGCTGGTTTTGTACCCAAAATCCAAGTAATTTTCCATGAGTTCCCAGTGTTTTCAAAATCTCTGTTTAAGTGGAGACTGTTTTGCTAGAACACCCTGCCATCCATAGGCATCCTCGAGCTTGGCAGAGAGCCTTTCTGCTGAAAGCCTGGCTCTGTCCCATCTGACTAACTCAGATGTTCTTGGACCCCAAAATGATGCCACTCCATTAAAGGGTCCAATCAGACCTGCTTCTGTATCTGGTATGATATCTGCCTCAGGCAAGATGAAAGCTACAATTATTCAGTGGTTTGCAAAATACTTTTTGGTAGATTAGAAATCTGAGAGAAATCAGGAGCTTTGTGAACAGAAAGAGGAGGTGACATCTCTCTCCTTTACCCTAAATGCAGCGGAGGAGTGGGATATCTGAGACACAACCAGGCTAGAGAAGACACACAAAGCCTAGCAGCTCCTCCCAGACATTTCTGAGATTGGTTTCCTCTCTGGACTGCAGGTCAGGAAGCCCAGTTCAGCTGGGAGCAGTGCCATAAAGTATGGATAGCTTCTGGTGGAGGTGGGTGCCTGCATGAACGTGGTGCAAAGACTTGGTTAAAGCTCCTGTGTGGCACGTCGCCAGGGCCATGCAGGGAGCTACAGCATGGGCTAGCTCTGACCTGTGCCCGTGCCAGCTGGCTGGTGCCACATGCTACGCACTTTCCCAGCACAACTGAAGAGCCCCACTGCTGCAGGTTGTCGTGATAGGGAGGTAAAGCCAGTCTGCTGGACTTTGAAGGGACAAGTGGCTTTCTTCTGGGCTTTCAGACATAGAGGGGTTGCGGTGTGGTGTTGGGAAACTCCTGCGGTTGCAGTTGGCAGGGATGTTAATGCCAAGTCAGTTTTATTATTTTAGTTTTTATTACCATCTAGTGGCAGGCTTTGGGAACTGCCGTCTTAAACCAGGATTAAAACTATCCCGGAAGATTGCAAGATACAATCCTATAGCCCCTTGCTCTCCCTTTACTTTTTTTTCCCCTCATGAATTCTATCTTTCAGTTGGATTTATATTTCCATTAATTCTTGGTTTCCCATAAATTCAGCCCCGAATCTCCATGTGAAAAGGATTACACAGACTGGGTTTACAACCCATGGCTCCCTTGGTGTCTCAGTCTCTTGCACAATGTAGCCTGAAGGCAGCAAACAAATCCAAGAAGATGAATACCCTATAAATTACCTGGAAACTAATTTAGGATAGATTGATGAGAGGAAGCTGATGAGGGGCTCTGAATATGATAAGCCATCGAGTTTTAAGTTCAACTTGCTCAGCACTGAAGGGCTGCTGAGACACGTGATCGTGTTGCTGTGTCTGGACTAGCAGGTGTTTTGGGTGATCAGGCCTCATCCCTGAAGGGATTCTCTGTCAGAGAGATGAAAACCTGCCAGGGACAGGCAGGAGTTGCACAGGGCACATGTTTGCATGGTCAAACCACCACAACAGATCACATGCAGACTTGCTCTACTGTCACTAGCATGAAGTTCATAAATCTTTAACCTGAAATCGAAAACTTCCAAGAATCCCTGTCCAAAACAACATGAAAGTCACCAGGCAGAGACTTGCTCTTCTACTGCAGGGATAGAGATGGACTTTTATAAACTCCACACACTGCAGTTCTCTTGAAGTTGAGCAACTTATTCCAGACAGGTCTGTGTTCATGCTGCTTGTCCTGCAGTAATGAAAAGGAGAGGGTATTGCTGTACTTTCAAAATAATTATCATCCCATTCTTTAATTGCTTGAGATCAAAGACTGGCAGCTTCAAAACTATTAACTAGAGACCATTTGCTCCCCTTGTTCTGAGATATGTTTCTCGTGGCTCTGAGGATCCCTCTCAGTTACATGCAAGGGGCACTTCTGGAGCTGAGCGCTCATCTCATCAGCATGGGGACCTTGTACAGCCATAGCTGACTCCATTGTCCCCCACAAACAAAGTGCTGATTCATGGAGTGTAGTGTGATTTATCTGCTGGATTATTTTGTTGCTGGCTAATTGCATCATACCAAGTGGAAGCAAGAAACTGCGCTATAAGTAGTTAGCCCATGACCTTGTGCTTTTACAAAGGGTTCTTAGGGACACAAGGCTGGAAAAGGAATCAGAGCTACCTGGTCAACCACAGTTCATCTGTCCTTGACCTTACATATGAAAGGGTGAAGATTCCAACTCAGAAGCAGAACAAAGCTAGAAATGACTGATTTCAATCATTGCTGAAACAGTTTAAAAAAAAAAATACTTACAAATCCTATCTTAGATACCAGACCTCACCCCCTCTGACCTTTGCTGTTCCTTGTGTTGCAGCACAGCTCCCTGACCCCACTCTGAAGAAACGTGCTTGCCAGGGGCAGACATTCCATGAAGAAAACCAAGGTTTGCTCCTTAGCTCCATATTTTTTTTTTGCATTTCTATAATACTCCACTGGGCTCAGGGTAATGGTGAATCTGTACTTACTTTTTGTGACATTTAGGTAGTGCGAGAAGATGACTGAAGAGGGGGCTGAGGCAGGCTGGGGGGAGTCCTTGCACATCTGTTTGAGGAGAGGTATTTAATAAAGGACTTGAAGAAAACCTTCTGTCCTGCATAATTCAAGTTTTATAAGGATTTGTTTGCAGTCACATATGAAGAAACAGTCTTCCTGCTTTCTGAAATTCACCCCTTAATTTTTTCTTTGGGAGTATTTAAGCCAAGCTACCACTGCTGAGCTGGGGAAATAGGAGGCTTGAACAGGGATAGAAAAGATAAGGAGCTTCATTGATGCTTGGGGAGGGGGTTGTGGTATTTTTGTTACGTTTTTCTTCCCCACAAAAAAAAGTTTTGGCCTTTCTCCTCCATGGGATTTGACAATCTGAAGAGAGCTTTTATCAGCTGCCGGAGCAATCAGTGATCCCTGGGTGTGCTCAGAAGCTCCTTGAGAAGCAGGTGCCCTTGGGTGTATTTGCAGGCATTGTTGTCAGTGCATGTTCTTGCTCTGTGGTAAGTAACTAAGCGGAGGGAACAGCAAATGCTGCTGTATAACATCTCTACCAACCTCTTAGCCAGGTTCATGTTGCTGCTTGGACTCTGATGTGTTTGATTCGCTGGTTGTGGCAGAGACGTTCAATGCTTTGGCTCAATAGATCTTTAGGGGTGAGGCACGTTTTGGTCTGTCTGGAAAGACTAATGGCCAGTGCCCTGCCAATTGGCACAACCTCAGGAGGTCCCAGAGGGTTTTAGGAGTGAGGGGGGTGCAGTCTGGCTTCACCCCAGCAGCTGTCGGCTTGTGCTGAGGACCCAGCTGCTGGGGCCTTTCACTGCAGGCACCTACAGGAGGGCAGGCCCTAATTCCTCATTTCACTTCTGATATGTATATCTCCATAAGAAGCTTTCACCCAAAGCTGCATTTACACTCCACTTCTAGGAGACAATTCCTTCCCGTCACTGCAGGGAGAGATAAATTGCACTCTGGGAAGTGGAGTCCAGGTCCCTCTGTCTGTCCCCCCCTTCTCAGATTTTGATTTTTTTTTTTTTTTTAGGCCAAGCAAAAACCTTTATGTGCTTGGTGCTGGAAGTCTTTCATGGCAACAGATATAAAAGATGTCAGAAGAGCTTCCCTTACACAGTACTTCATTGTAATGCTTTTATTCATGCCTCTCATCATGCCATGGCGTTAAGGCCATGTAGGTGATTCTGGCTTCCTCTTAATGATCTTTAAGTTCTTCAAATAATTGTGTGACTCGTAGCCTATGTTATCTGCTGGCCTCTATTTATGGCTCAGCAACCGTGAGCGAGTTATAGCTGATAGATGAGGCAAAAGCTAAAAAGGGAAATTTTCTGACATCACAGCAGATTTTTTAAAAAATCATGTGTATCTATTCTGGGAACCCAGCTGTCAGGTTGGCGCTACGCAGGGTGTCACTGTGGCTTCAAGTGCAGTCATAACAGTACAGGGACAATTCAGACAAGCAGGTTCCAGTTCTGTCTCTAGTGTCCTGATTCCTGCAGTACAACATGCCTGAAAACTGGAATCAGAATATCCTGAGCTGGAAGGGGCCCGTAAGGATCATGGGTCCAACTCCTGGAAATAAGCAAAGCCCAGCCTGTGGGGAGGGAAGTCATTCCAGCAGGCTTTGAAGTTTCATGCTGGCACGTCCACAGATTAAGGCTACTTCTCCATTGCAATGTCCTCTGATCTGATCTCTGTCCTCACAGCGCAGCCCAGCTCTGCCAAACAGCAATGATGGCTGATGGTGCTGATGCACAAAGAAGCATAAGTAAAATGTGGCCACCTCCTTTTCAGTCCCTCTAGCAGCAAGACTGGACAGAGAAGTCCCTTGGAGTGTGCTCTGTGTCTCTGGGCTGGTTCTGGAGATGTGGGTTTAGCAGAGGGCCATCATCTTGCCTCATGTATGTACAAGTGGAAGATGCTGTTCTGGCACCATCAGCAACCAGTGGTGCTCACAGCCAGCACTGAAAAATCATAAGCACAGAAGAAATACAATATTACTTCCAAAACTGAGATGCAAAAAAATAATAATCAAGAGTGCTCCATGCTTGCCTTTCAACAGCTTTCTCACTACAAGCACCATGATGTGAAAAACATTCTCCTGCTAGCCGGTGCTGCGCAGAAATGTAGCACGCAGGCATTCGGGGCCTGCAGAAGCTTCAGATGCTTACAGTTTGCTGGTTATACTAATGCTTTGCCTTGCCTGACCTATCTCCTCAGGGCAGCAATAAAAATAACCAGCTTTAGTCCACTACTTGGCTGCTAATTGTCCACTTGTAGATCTTAGTCCCAGCTGGGCCTGCTGCTGCCTAAAGGCAGTTGTGTTCAGTAAAGTGGCTGCTTGCATTTACTGGGAGCCTCACAACAGAAGCAGGTGGTTGCCATTTTCCATGCAAGAAAGCTCTTTGGAGAAAAAGAAAAAGGGGGCAAATGAGGAAAGGGAGAAAACACACTGAAAACCCAAAACCCGACCAAATGAACAATGCAAAGTGTCTAGGAAAGGAAAGCCTCTGCACTGTTCTGGTTAAAATGGATGGAGACCCAAAGTGTGCAGAAAGCAAAAGGGAAGAGAAGCAATATTTCAGGACATAGGAGGGAGGAAAAGAAACGCTGCTTCTGTCCTTCCTGCGCTAACCGCTGCGTCCAGGGCTGCCTGCTCTGTTTTCGATTTCCATCATTATGCAACATATTTTCCAGGGAAGATGCAGCCCCCCTGTACAGCTAATTTAAGCCTCCTGATTATGACTTCGTTCAGTGAGCTACCTTTTCTTGCCAGCTTACAAGTAGTATGTATTTTCCCTGGGGCGCTGGAGACCAGAGGTGGAAACCTGCAGCTAAGCACAAAGAGAGAAAATAGCAAGAAATCACTTTACTGCCGCAAGCTTCAGAGCAATCCTTTCCTTGAGTAGGTGAAAAAGGAAACTTCTAAACTGCCTGTCACATCCTCTCACTGGTAACAGACATCACCTGGAAAGGGGACAGCACAGAGCTTGGCTCTGGAAAGAAACAATAGAGGAAAAAGCACCACAGAATGTGCTTGTTCCACAGCGTTACTTAGCAGAAGCCAGATATTATTTTTTTTTATCAAAGGAAATTCTGCTATTTTTAAATTATTTTTCGTGCAGAAATGTTAAAGATGAAGTCTTTTGATATTTCTTGCCTTGTAACATCTTGGGGGCAGGGAGAACCTGCGAGTCTATCAAAGGACTTTATACTATTATACTGAATTCCCATATCTCTTCTGTTGTACTATCCAACATCTACCCCAGCGCCTCATCTGCACGCTCACAGCACGTATACATGTGAGAAGAAGAGAGAGACTGTTGACCTCTTTCACTAGAGTCATCAAATAAAACTGATAGGAGCTATTTGGAAGCAAGGAAAAGGCTGTGATTCTTCACTCAGATCACAGCTGAACTGTAGATCATCCTGGAAAAGGACATCATGAGTGGCAAAGGTTTACATGGGATCAAGGGGAAAATGGTCATCTAACAAAAGGTGTTCTTACTAGGGCTGCTAAAGTCAGAGGAATTGCATCTGCCTCAGACTCACAGGAGCTGGAAAGGTTTTAAGGTATTAGAGACTATTAGGATCTCGTGGTCTTGCCTACCTCTTACCTTTCCCTGACTTTCAGCTCCTGCTAGAAATTACATACTAGGATGGGTGGCCAGTCCATTATGATGCTCCCTCAAACTTAGAATTTTATGTTTGCATTGAGAAAGTAAAAGATGAAGTCTTACATAGTGCTTAAAGTGATATATTAGAGTATTTCTAACTGGTTTTCATTCCTCCTTGGAATAAACTATTGTCAGTTTTGCATTTTTATATTGTTCTGTATTTTCACAAGATGTTTTACTTGCAGGCACACATCATTTTTTGACCCAAAATCAGTATTAGGTCAGGAATTTCCCAGAATGATATTTAACACTGTTAAAAATATGGAGAACTGTCCTATGAATGAGTTGTAAGAGGTAGCTGTTCTGATGTGCAGGTCATCTCATTCCAAAATTACTCCAAGTATGCTTTTCAGGCGGCTCTGGGCTGGGGGACTCAGTCCCTGGGCTGCCATAATAAGGATTTTTCCTTTTACTTGTGAGTATCTTGTGATTCTGGTAGCCTGAGGATATAAAAGCTTCCCCCATCTTCAAAGGGCTGAAGCTAGGGCTGATGCTTTGTTGTTCTTGCTGTGGATTTCATAGCTGGACAGCATATTTCAGCTTGTTAATTGTTTCTGGGCAGAGGAGTTCAATGCCACTGGTCATGGAACTCATACAACTAACAGTTGCAACCTGCTCCTTGTTCTTTAGGAAGAATTGTCTGGTCTGATGATTGAGGGCTACAATTTACAAATGTGGATGTGTACTGAGCAAACAAAGGTCCCTGTGTGAACTCTCCAGTATTTCTGGTTTTATGGACAGATTCACCTAACGAGGAGCCCAAAAATCGATGAAGTCAGAAACTGGCTGGAGAACACATGAAGCAGTGAGAGAAGAGGAAGGGTTAGATTAGATATTAGGGGGAAGTTTTTTACAGAAAGAGTGATGAGGGGCTGGAACAGGCTGCCCAGAGAGGTGGTGGATGCCCCGTCCCTGGAAGTGCTCAAGGCCAGGTTGGATGGGGCCCTGGGCAACCTTGTGTAGCTCCAGGCCTGGAGGTTGGTGGCCCTGCCTGTGGCAGGGGGTTGGAGCTCTATGATCCTTGGGGTCCCTTCCAACCCAGGCCATTCTATGATTCTTTGAAGAACTTAAAAACCTCAGGGTCTCATTGTTCTCTCAATCACAGCTGATAATTTAATAATCATTCATGCAGATTCATCTGCAGATACTCAAGCAGTAGGTTTCCTCTCTATTTTTCTAATTGGGATAAAGAAGGAGGGAGTTTTTCTCTGCTTGGATTCAATCAACAGTGCAGAAGCGACACAGTCGCTGGCCTACTGCTCTAGCTCATACCCTAATATTCATATACCCCCCTCTTCACTTCCAGGGAGCCATGAGCAACCTGCCTGGCTTGGGCTGAGCTTCCAGTGGGAGCCTAGGAAGTTCTTCAAGAGCACATTTTACTGGAACATGAGCACAGGGCAAAGACAGGCTCTTCCAACCTTCCCTTCTCAGTAGATCTAGACCAGCGTCATCCATGACAAATTGAGACAGCACAGCAAGCTGTCATGGGCAATCCCACTGTTGGAGAGCCGGAACATCAGTGTTTGTAGAGCAGCCTGATGAAAGCAATACTGAGCATCACCTGTGTCATTCTGGCCATGCCCAGCTGCTGCTTGCTTACACAGAAAGAAAAGTGATGGTTCCTTGTTTCACTAGTTTCTTCTCATTTTATTTTTTCCCAGCTCAGATCAGCTGAAGGCAGTGACAAGTTTCCATCCTTCAAATAATTCAGTATAAGTGGAAAACTATGGGATGCAGGGATCAGCACTAATTGTATTAATATTGGCTCAGCGGGTTAGCTCCGAAGAGCTGATAGTTCATGGTCCCTTTGTTCATTGTGGCTTAGTGCCCATGGATTCCCTCTTCTGGAAGCATCTTGCTGCAGCATTTCCATCTTTTGAGTACAGTGTGATAAGCTGTGTGGGTGTTTTTAGACATGAATCACATGCAAAAGGCTGATTCTCTTTCCTTTTCTTCCTTTCCCCCTGACACATTAGGCAACTTTAGAGAAAAGAAAAAAAAACCAGCTTTCCAAATTCCCAGGCTTCTTTTTCAGCTGGAAAACAGCACAAAGTTTTATGCTCATTAATTGTTCTCTCTCACCCTCAGTGGGTTTAGGCATTACAGAGGTACTGTGGTTTATGCAGACATGTCCCATACAGCAGGGACAATGACTGTAGCAACGGGGACCTACCACGTTAGGTACTCTAGGAAGCACACTTTGAAACCTGTATTGCTGGAATTTCTTGGAAATAACTAAGTTTAGGAACAGACTGAAGTCAGACCCCTCCAGTACACATCAGTGGTAACCAGCATGTGAGCTGTGTCAGTTTTTGTGGCATTGGAGGAGTTCCTTGGTTTCCCCAGGTCTGTGCTCTGGCCAAGCATGAGGTGTTTCCAATGCCTGCCATGCTGATGTCCCAGACGCAGGCAGGAGCATCATGCCATCACCCTGGCATTAATGGAATTGTTGCTCTGGCTCTAAACATGCCTGCTGCAATTCAAGTGGCTTCCTCTAGTACCAGCATCTCCTAGAGTCAAAAATCAGTGGAAATCTTTCTTACATCAGGAGGGTTTGTGTGGAGTGATTTCAGCAAAAAGGCATCCAATTCTTCCAGGAAAAGAATTCTTTTGGTTTTCAGAGTATCCCCCACCTGCCAGCAGTGCTGACTTGGTGAAAAAGCGGACCAGCCTCCCAGAGCCTCTGGGCCCCTCCTGGTAAGTCATACCAGTGTAGATTGTTGTGCTAAAACTGTAATTATTTTTGCATCCAAACTGGCTTTTCTGCTTTTCTTTTCTTTCTTTTTTTTCTTCCCCTTTTTTCTCTGCTGTTTGTGCCAATGATATAAACTGGAGTCCTCAGACTTAAATTTAGGTCGGTCTGCTGAAGTTTAGTGACCCTGGGGTCATGAAAGCTAGTCCTGAAAAATACCTGGGTTTGTGGGCTGAGGAAATGTGATGTTTGCTAAAGTGAAGATAGTGCAGGCTGAACATAAACCCTGTCCTAAATCTTATTGCTATGCTGCCATGGGCACAAGTTTCTTCAGACACACGCTGCTGGTCTAGTGAGATGTTTGCTTGTGCCAACAAATGTGTGTTAGGAGCTGGCAGGAAAGCCAGTAATTCCTGTGTCCAGATTGAGAAGGTGAGCTGAGGTGCCACATGAATGCCATTGCTGCTGATTTGTGTCCTGCCTTTTAAAGTCTGTAATAAGTACATTGTCTATTTGCAGAGGAGCAAAGTATCCTACACATGCTCTGTGCCCATACTGCATTAAAAATGAAAAAAATATGCTCAATTAGAACCCAACTTACCTGTCCTTCACTTGAGCTTACTTGGGCAGTTAACTGATATCAGGGCCAATGGCCCCGAAGTGAACAGCTGGGTGATGTGGAAAAGGGAATGAAGAGCCGGCTGCCAGCCAAGCACAGCCCCACTGTGGCAGATAAGCCCCCTTGCATCTCTGAGGGGCTAGGTCCACACTCAGAGGAGGCACTAATTCACTGTGTGAATTCAAGATACTGAGAAAAACAAACATTTAAAAAAGGTGTTCTCCCAGGAAAAATACCACCATGGAGCATGACCGATGCATGGCTACAGCCAGGGAAGCAGAGCAACTGGCAGCACAGAGGCAAACCCATTGGGGCTGCTGAATCATGGCAAGATATTGCTGCCTGGATGGAGCGGCTGGCTGTGCAAGTAGGTTGCTTAGATGCCCATGTACCCCAGAGTTGGGTCACTGAGGGACATCAGAACCCCCAGCAGGTGGATCAGGCTGCTAAGATTGGAGTGACTTAGGTGGACTGGTAACATGAGGGTGAATTATTTATAGCTTGCTGCATCCATGAAACCTCAGGCCATTAAGGAAGAGATGCAATGGCATGTGATCAGGGGCTGGACTTGACCATGGACACTATCTCACAGGTTATCCATGAATGTGAAATGTGCTGCAATCAAGCAGGCCAAGCAGTTAACGCTTCTGTGGTGTGGAGGATGATGTCTGATAGGCACCTTTCAGGTACTGGAAGGCTGCCATAAGGTCCCCTCAGAGCCCTCTCTTCTCCAGGCTGAACAACCCCAACTCTCTCAGCCTGTCTTCACAGGAGAGGTGCTCCAGCCCTCTGATCATTTTTGTGGCTATTTTGATTGTATCTCAAGTCCCAGGCCACTGCATGGAACACAATCCTGGGCCTTGAAAAACAAGTCTTGTAGTGACATGGCACCCCACAAAGAATTGAGTCAGGCAATGGGATTCAGTTCTGAAACACTCTCATTAACACCTGGGCCAAAAGTGTGGAGTTGAGTGGGTGTATCACATCCCATATCATGCAAAATTGAGCAATACAATGGACTGTTAACGATGGGACTCACATTGGGATACAACTTTAGCAAAGCCCACCCAGTTACTTAACACTAAGGGCTCTATCAATTGAGCTAGCCCTGCCCAATCAAAGCTTCCATCTACTAGAGAAAGGGATAAAGTCTTCCCTGGATGTGTTTTAAAAAAGGATAGATGAGGTACTTGGGGATATGATTTAGCTTAGGATGGGATTGGTTGGACTTGGTGATCTTCAAAGGTCTTTTCCAACGTTGTGATTCTGTAATGCATGTCTGTGTATATATACATGTGTGTGTATATATGTGTCTGTGTATATATGTGTAGGTATGTATATGAAAGATGGGAAAAGTGGTAGTAATTAACTGGAGAGTGTAGGATCTGGGCATGATGTAGGTGATATAGAATAAGTGGTGTGTAATGTCCTGTTTTTCAGCTGGGATAAAGCTGATTTTCACAAGAAGCTGGGAGGGGACACGGCCAGGACTGGTGACCCAAACTAGCCAATTGGGCATTCCATACCTCATGGCATGCATGGTATAGAAAGGGGGTGAGTTGGGAGGACAAGTCACAGCTCAGGTGTGGGAATGAGGGTCCAGGCAGTCATCAAATCGTATTGTGTGTCACCTGCTTTGTATATTCTAAGTATTGGTGTTATTTTCCTGTTCTACTGCTGTCCCAGTAAATTGTCTTTAGCCCAACCAACAAGTTTTACCCTTTTCTTCAGATTCTTCTCCCCATCCCTCAGGGTGGTGAGTAGTGAGTGAGGGGCTGTGTGGTCTCAGCTGCCGTCTGGGACTAAACAACACCAAAAAACCCCACCAACCAACCAACCAACCCCCCCCAAATCTCCAAACTAGAAGTGCAGAGCTGCACTTCTCTGCTTCAGCTTCTGCTGCTCCTGCGCAGCTCTCTGTAGAGAGCCCTGGGAAAGGAGAACACATGGAAAAGGATTGTTAAGGTTTTCAGACATACTTGGTTTGTACTTTTGACTCTTGAGCTGAGTAGCACAAATCAAAGCTGGGGGGAAGAGGAAGGAAGGGGGTGACATTTGGAATTGTGGCTTCCCAAGTAACTGTTACACATGATGGAGCCCTGCTTTCCTGGAGATGGCTGAACACCTACCTGCCTGTGGGAAGTGGGGAGTGAATTCCTGGGTTTGCTCTGCTTGCACACCTGGCTTTTGCTTTACTTATGAAACTGTCCTTATCTCAGCCTTTGATTTTTTTCTCACTTTTCTGACTCTCTCCCCCATCCCCACCCCATGGTGCTCAGCTGCTGGCTGGGATTAACCCATTACAACCTCAAATGACTCTGCTGAGTGACTGCTAAGAAAGCAGGTGAGAGACATTCCCTTTTTATATTTGACTCCAGCGCAGACCCCATCTGTTCTGCTGATTTGGGGAACAGGTCATGTTCAGTAGCACTAAGGGAGCTGTGTGTTTTGGAAAGAGCAGGTCTGCCCTTTTTATTGTTAGCATCCTCATCGAGGACATGTTGTTTGATCTGAAGCATTTCAGTGCCTGTTATCCCTTCCTTATTGATGAGCTGCCAGTCTCATGGCTTGGACCCCTGTGTGGATAACCCTCCACCATTGTGTTTTGTCAGCTGCTTTTGGAGCTGATAACCTTGGGCTGCTTCTGAAATTCATGTCACAAAGTATAACGCATCAGCACAAGCCATCGAATGTGCTGTTGTGGGGCAAGGGGTTCTCTTGGCCATGTCCAGGAGGAGAACAGTTACCAGTGTCAGCCGAGCTCCAGGAGATTGAGAACTTTCCTTTGTATCTGCGTGGTTTCCTGTTAGAGATGATGGGCATGCTGGGGAGGCAGGGCTGTGCAGCAGGCAAAATTGAAGGCTCACAAGACACAAATGTCATCTTGAAGGCTAGCCGTGGTGGTTGTACCTTCTACCCACCCAAATGGGTGTGGGCTCAGCCCAGCAGAAGCAGAGAATAAAGCCCCTGAAGGGAGTTACCACAGAAATGTAGGAGAACTCTACTTCCCTTCAGCCAAGCCTGTGACAAGCCAGGCTCTTGTTGTAGGCAGCTGAATCACAACATGCTTTGTGGTGCGTTGTGGGTTGGCTGCTGGAAGACTCAGAGTGAACCCCTAGCTCTTCTCCGTGTCCTTCAGCAAGTCACAGGAGTGGATTATTATGTCTCATTTTGAGTAGCTGAATTCTTGAGCACTGCTGAGTCCCCAAGGATGCTGGGAGGACAACATTGCTGGCTTTTGTGCCTGTAGGTACCTGAACTTAAGCATGGATATTCAAAGGTTCTCAGTTTAATTCAAGTTAGTACAGCCTTTGGGATTTTATAGTGGGTACAATGACAATTGTAGGGAAGGAAAGCACAGGTACTTGAAAAAGAGATATCATCAGGTATCAAATTCTCATTTGAAAGGTATAAATCTTTGGGCAAATAACATAACTTTTTTATTAAAGGAACACTGTCGAGCATCATTCTGATACTATATTTAGCTTTTAAATTAAGTGTGTGCTGAGATCTTCATTTACTGAGTGATCTAAGCCTCTTCTCTGCAGCACAGTGGCAGTAAGTGCTCTGTGAAGAGCTCCAGGATCTGTGTAATGCTGGGGAGTGTCTCTGGAGCTGCAGTGGCCTTGGTGTGAAATATTTAGCTGCTTTTAAGTGAAGTCATGGTCCGGAACTTCTCCATCCTTCACTTTCTGGAGTGGAGAAGTTACAAAGAAGCTTTTAATGTTTATATGTGTAAATACTTAAATGTTTGAGCATAGAGACCGTTCTTTGTGTGGTTTGGAGCACAGGAAAGAAAGGCTGTCAGGAAAATGGACCTGTTCAGTCTGGTGAGTAAGAAATGTCCTAAAGGTGAGATTAGGTGAGTGGGGGACTTGCATCTCCTTTATTACACCTGGCTGTCAGGCAGGGCAATGAGCTTTTTCAGACATAGTTCTGCAGTGACTGCTGTGTGCTTGGAGCAGGTCTGGGTGTACACAGGCCATGCACTGAGTGGTGGCAGAGGGGTGGGACAAGGTAGCCAGGTGTGAATCACTGCACATCTGTTGAGATGTGCTGCTCCGTGCCCAGCATGGTGCTGTCAGCAGGACAGCTTTTTCAGGGTAAAAAAAAGGGGGTGCTCCTGTAAAACAGGCACATTTCTGAAGCCATAGGGAATGATGTCTTGAACTCCCTGCCTATTTTACCTTGTGGCTCTATGGTATGACCTGAGCTCCCAGCTGCACTCCACTGGGCATGAGAGGTACCATCACACTGGACATGGTGCCTCACTGGTTGAAGGAGATGGGTCTGAGCTCCTTCAGTTGGAGCACAGTCGCTGTTTTCCTTTTTCTGACACGAAAGTCTCAGGGCAGTGATGAGGAAGCTTTTGGACACCTTCTAACATACAAGAAACTTAAAGCCACTGGGTATAAATGCTTCTATTTCTTGTGCTACGTTTTGGTTCTGACCAGGGCAAAGGAAGGATGAGCTGTCCTTGTGTGTTTCCATGAACCCAGCTGCTGGTGTCCAGCTTGGCTGTGGCAGGCTGTAGTGCTGGCAGCACTGTGTTCTAACCCTCAGTGAGGCACATAAGCCCACCCCAGGCAAAGAAGATATAAAAGCACCCTGAACCGGTGAGTGGTACCTTTGGGGACCTGACTTCCCAGGGGCTGGAATGAGGGGTCCCACCAGGAGAACCCTGATATCTCTGGGTTCTCCTAGATCCAGTGGCTAGGACTGGTCGGTGGGTGTCTGTGACTTGCAGTGGAGTGAGTTAAAGCAGCTTGGAAAACAAAAAGTGCTCCCTGGGAAGGTCTATAACTAATGTTTAAGGACCAGTTGCTCTGCTTAGTGCTTTGGGAAGAATCCTACTGGCAGGAGACAAGCTGACATGGACTCATCACCAGCTGACCCAATTTTGACCCAGTGGTGGTGGTGTGCTAGGCAAAGCACTGGGACACTATCTCACCCTTTACTCCAAGCACTGCTCCTTGTTGTCCTGCAATTCTCAGCATCCACTTAATAGCCTGCTAAAACTGATGTGTTTACTCTAGCTTCTGCATCCAGGAGTGTAGCTCTTCCTGTAAATCGTACTTCCCTGGCTTGTTATCCTGTTATGGTGCTTACATTAGGGCAAGGCAATGGAAAACTGCCTGGAATTCTTCTGATTTAACTTCTTCCTCCCTTCCACTCCTGTCTCCATTTGTTTTTGTTAAGCACTGAGAAATCTAATATAAGTAATGGAGACATAGACAAAACCTTTTTGGGGAATTGAGGCAGGATTTGTACAAGGCATCTAAAAACCTCTGTAGGGAGGAGATGCCATCAGGCAGTGCAGGGAGGAGATGTGTTCTCTGCAGAAGCTCTGAAGGAATGTTTCTTTTTCATTATGGAGAGACAGAAGTTCTAGGAGAGCTGAGGATCACTAACTGTTGAGAATGGCTGGTGCAGATCCCATGGCATCAGTTCTGTGCCAGGTACCAGTGTGCCAGCTTGCACACAGTGCTGGGGAAAAGCATGCTTGGGCAGGAGGTGGGGACCATGTACTAGCTGATCTCATTAGATGAATTAACTTCTCTCCCCAGGGCTAGCAGACAGTTTTTGTTGCCTTACCTCAGAAAGCAGTTGGTGTTTAGCTGCTGTGAGAGGTTGGAGCCTTTCCTCCCTACCGAGAGAGGGAAGGCTGTGGCACAGCTTTGCTTGCCAGAGCACTACTGGTACAATCAAGATGGGATGTGGGTGTGGATTCCCATTGCTCCAAGATGCCCAAGTGCATTTTTGGACTCACAAATACTTGCTGCCATAACTCACCTTGTTTGGGAACATCTGGGGATACTGCAGCTGGAGCACTAAAGAGTAAGTGAACTTGTTTCCCAGATAACCCTTCAGAAGACACAGTCACTGGAGTCTGCACTCATTACCCCTCAGTAAAAGGCTGCAGCAGGAAGGACGTAGGACTAAAGCATGTGATTCTTGCAGCACATTTTGATGCACCCCTGTGCTCTGCCTCCAGCAGCCTGTGCTTCCCTCACTGTGGAGATGTCCCCCAAGAAACAGCTGGGCATGAACTCCACGATAGCAACATGCTGCATCACTTCTGCTCTTGGGAATGAGATTGAGAAAAAGCCACACCTAAGGCAATGCAACACTTGGTTAATTTAAGACACAACAGAAGAATCCCAGCTCTCAGCATACAAAAGGACAGCTCATGTGGCTCCTCATCCCCTACTTTTCACCCAGGTCCTTGGGAAGATCATGCTGCTGTGCTGCCAGGGCTGGGAGGCAGCAGCTGACGGTCAACTAATACATCCTTTCCTTTCCATGCCTCACAACTGAGGAAGGAAGTCTTCTGTTGTTTCCTGCTCCCACCTCTCTTTACAAATGGTGTTCTTGTACCACCTTGCTCTCTCCTTTTTACAAAAGTGATGAAAATAAAACAAAAACTTACACTAATGTGTTTACTTGCAAAGCCAGAAATCACTGACATCAATCAGTATGAGTAGTGCTGCTTCAATATGAATAAATATTGGAAATTGAAGGCTTTGTCAACTTTACGTTCCTTTGTAGGACTGGGGGAGACTCCTAAAACTTGTAGTAGTGCTATTTATTTACAGTGTCTCCAAATAATGTGTTTTAACCCACTCACATGCATCCTTATGCAGATTTCATCCACTTAGAGACATAAAAGCACCAAACCAGTGCCCATGTGATTTAACCAGGGTCACTTAGGCATGGCACAGGCTGGGATGTCAGTGATAGGACCCCATCACACCTCTAAGGGCTTGCCCTCTGTGCTTTTATACATGCTGCTGTTCACACTGCAGCCATTGCCACCTTGACAGTGCTGGCAAGAACCTTGACATGGGGAATGGCTTCTGCATTTCTCTACCCTCATCTCCCATAGGCTGTGCGAGCAGGCAATCGCCTCACTTGGTTTTCAACACCCTGCCCAGTAGCAGTCCCAGTGGGACAGGACTCAGCTCCTCACTGCAGTAACCATGCAGGGCACAGCTGGAACGCTGCTGCAACTCCAGGATGGATGAAGGAACCATGTACTTATCCCCAGCAGCCTTCTGCAGCAGCACCCCTCAGAGACCAGCTACTGGAGGCTCTCAGTGCCCTGCACCCCAGACTCTGTTGGGACAGGGATCTCAAGATGAGGAGGTCTTCCCAGTAGTCCCCTGCTCTGGCTTGGAGCTGCCTGAGTGTTGTGAGTCCCCTTTGCCCTGACAGAGGGTTGAGGCAAGGGAGAAAGCTCACAGCCAATCTTTATCAGAAGACCTTCTATGCATTAAGCTGTCACCGCTAAGAGAATCAAGCCCTTACCATCACACCCAGCAGCCAGCCAGCCCTGCATCCTCCTGTCAGCCACACGATGGCAGAAGAACCAAAGATCATTGCAGAAAGCTTTTAAAATACCTGCTGCAAACAGGGCAGACACTTGCCTCTAGGTCTCCTGGTGACAGGGTATCACTTCTTACACGGCTAAGCCAGACCCCACGGGGACACCAGCTGGTGACCTCCAGATCTCCTTTCCAACCCGAATTACTCCACGGAGTACCCCGTCCCAGGTCGGTGTCTGGAGGCTGTTCTCCAGCATCCCTGCACACTCTTCCTCTTGGCAGGGAGGCCTCAGGAAAGCTGCTTTTGAACTGAAGCAATCCTAGAGATCTTAAGAGTAATCCTCTCACTGCTTTAAACACCCAAGATCTATGCTCACCATCTGCAGTGACGCAGGGTTTTCCCCTCAGTCAGCTTACCTCCTTATCTCACAGGTCTGAGAAGCACTAACCCAGCGTCAGGTGATGCCTTTGTAGGACTCCAGAACCACAGCAGAGCCCAGAGTGTTGGGAGTAACAAGCTCTACTGCCAGCTGCCATGACATGAAACACAAGCATCAGGTGGAAGAAATCCCAATACAACTCCACTGACTGCCAGCACCAAAAGCCATCACAAAACACACAAAAAACCAGTGCCTTGCCCCTGTTTTGGTTCATTCTCATGTTATTATGTGACAAGATATGGCAAAAGTAGATGAGCCAACAGTTCCATTAGGTTATACTTCAGCTCTTTCAAGCTGGGGGTTAGGTTTTGGACATCTTTCTGTGCTCAGATCTTCCCCTGCTATGTTGCCTTTGGACCAAGACAATATTTCCTTCAGAAATTTGCTTTGAGCAACCACTGCTTCCATTCAGCACCACAGATTTTTAAAAAAAAGTCAAAGAACACAGAGGTGTACCAGCTACAAAGGGACACGACCCACCAGACAGCAACAACACCAGAGCTGATAAGATATAGGACTTGGCATGGATTGACATAGGACTTTGGGCTATGCAGCGGGAGGTGAGCATCGGGGCCACTGAAGTGTGAGCAGAGGGAGACCACCTCTGAGAATCACTTCTGGTGAGGTCTGGCAGAGCCCCACAGAGGCACATTTGCCCAGCAAACCACGTCCAAGTCCAGGACTCCATGGGCCAACACAACCAAGATCCTCTGCAGCTGCTCAACTACACCACTTCCTCCAGAGCTCTGCGACAAAGCAGCACGACATTCTTCCTTCTACCCAAGTCATACAGGACTACTCCATCTCTCCCAGGTCTGGGAGATGATCCCACATGGATACATCCTGTGAGGGGGTGGAGAGAGGAGAATTAGGTAGTAAGACTAAAGAAAGGACCTCATGGAAGGACGAGGTGACATTTAATTTAAATACCCACAAGTGCAGTGCTGCATCCTGCTTAAATGCATTCTTGAACAGACTTAATCCAGCCATACACTTAGTACCATTCAGCTGAGCTTCTGGAATACTTTTTGACACCTTGGTAGAAAAGTCTTCTGATTTGAAATCCAAGTAGACCTCTGTAACACTAGATATATCCAAGAGCAGTTGTAAACATGCAGATTACCTGTTTTCACGTGTTCTTTCCACATGGCTCTTGCTCTTCAACATGTGGGTGTCCCAGCAAGTCTCCTCTTCTCCTCACACAGCCATGTTATTTCTGAAATACATCCCAACCTGCAAGCTTTGCTGGACAGGGAAGACAGCCCAGCACTTGTAGCACAACTGCTGGCATCTTATCACAGCTGTGGTTAAACAGCACCTCAGGAATACAGTTTCTTCTCCTTCTTCACAATTGTCTGAGTTCTACAAAATGAAGAGGTAGCAACATTTATACTAAGCACACATCATGTCAAGCTGGACTCTACTACGATTCAGTAGCACATAGCAGCTATAAACTAGTATCTTTTAGCTCATCTATTGGATTTTTAGGCTGCAGCAAGGGCCAGCTGCTCTCCAAGGGATTGGGAACCAGGATCTGGGGATAACCGAGCTGGCAGGGAGTGACCACACCAGCCAGAACCCATCCTGCCATCATCCCCATCAAGGGAGGAGGACAGGTCGGGTTGGGGCAGTCAGCTTCAGCCAAGATCTTGGATCACCAAGGCAAGCCCAGATTCACGTTTTGGAAGTTCACAGCTCAGAATCATGTCCAGCACAAATACCCAGCATTGGAGACAGCCCTAAGATGGGCAGGCAGGGCCAGGGTGATGAGACAGACCCAGTATCAGTCCAGGACATGAGCCCAGAGATCGGGGTCCAAGGGTAGCCAGCATATAGCTGTGGCTGAACCAGAGACAACATTTCCTGCGGCGCAGCACAAGCAGATACTGAATGTCCAGGGCTCAGAATAAACCAGGGTCCTGAGCCCATGGGTGGGGTGTGGAGGAGGAGCCCCAGGTAAGGCTGCTCAGCACCACAAAAGCCTAACAGTGGCCTCAGAGTTCTGACAGTCGTTGATTAAATTGGTCTGCAAAATCACATGCTGCAGAGAGGGTCCTGACTCATGGGCAGGTTTGGGGTTTTTTGCCATTCACCATTTGAAGTGGAAAATTAATACCTTCAATTTGAGTAAATTAAGATTTTTTTCTGATTAATAGTGGCAATTAGCTGCTCTCTACCTTCTGAAATGATCCACTAAAGTCAGGTTATCAAACTATCAGAATAAATCTTTGGTACTCATTTAGATCCTGAAGTTTTGGGTGATGTCAGTATTAGAGACATCCAAAAGCATGCTGCTTCTCCTGGAACAAATGAAACCTAATGGAAGAGGACATGAGTGACAGGAATCACTTTTGCTAGACGAACTGTAAGAACCCCACCAACACTCCTCCTCCCTGGCACCCCGGGCAACAGTGACAGCCAGGGAGAAGAGGCAGCGGTGACATCCTGGGTACCTCACTGCTGGGTCTTCCCAGTGAGATGAGGAACGGAGCCAGCTCGCAGCAAGGAGAAAGATGGGTGAAAGGCAGGGCTGGTGGTGGGGCAGGGGACCCCCCCAAGCAAAGCGAGAAGGGTGACTTCAGATGTTTTGGGTTCTGAAAGGTCCAGGGGATTAGCAAGCTGCTTGGATTCTGCTGACCAGAGGCAGGGATGAATGCACTGGAGAAGAAATAAGGCTACACGTGAGATCCTTGTGCTGGCATGAGTAATTGTCACCCTAAACACCACTGCAGACGTTCAGCATCAGGAGTAGGTGATGACTGATAACAGAAACCCTTATGCTGACTTCCTCAGGGGTGGGCTGGAGTAATTTCTTCAGGTGAACCACATCCCAGATAGCAACCAAAAAAATGTAGGAGAAATGAGGGCACATTTGCTGAAGGATGGGCAATTGATATGTGAGACTTGTTGAGAGCAATTTTATACAAATGCATCCAGCTGATTTTCTAGCACTTTCTCAACTTTCACAGAGCTTTGGATCCTGAGGGGTATGATGGGCAGCACAAGTATTACCTAGTCTGACCTCCTGTGTTTACAGGCGACAAAACTTTTCCCAGAAGTTGAATAAAGTGTATCTTGGAGGTATATTCCAAATAGTGACACCCTGTGAGCTCACCCAAGCAAGACATTTCAATGGCACCTTCACTGAAGGTAACAAACTTCTGCTTCTAGCTGTTAAATACTGCTAGGTTGTTTACAAACACACTCTGAAAGGCCTCCTTTCCAGATCTCCCGTTTTATAAGGAACTCAATAGCTGAACTACCTCTCTATTATTTTTGTTAATAAACTAAAAAGAGACAGTTTCTCAAATTTAACCTTAAAGACTTTAAGTTCCTTTTTTCAAGTTCCTTTCACCTCTCAAGATGTTCCACATCCTCTTACAAATTTATACACCTGAACTGGGNCTTTACTTCACCCCTTGGGAGAACAAACACCAGATAGGGAGATGTGACTTACCTCTCCAGGCCTGAGAACAGGAGCTGGACTGAAGCTGCTGCTTGTGTCTTTGCATCACCCACCTCGTTTTTGTTCCTCAGATGAGCCAACAATGTCTTCTACACCTTGAAGAAAAAGACATTCAGAGCAAAGTTATAAAGAGAAATGGGCATTTTCTGGCACTCAGGAAGACAGGGAGAAGAAACGGTGTGTGGAGAGAGCAGGTGAACTTACTCTGCAGCTGCTTCTTACTACTGTGAAGGAGACTGTGGCACTGGCACATCCCATGTTCCTATCTCTGGTGCTGAGCCATTGGTGAGATCTCCCTGCTGTGAATTAAGAACAAGGAGTAACAAATTGTGCTCTCAGTAGGTCATGTCTGGAGAAATCCCAGCATACAGTCACTCACAAAAAAAAGCAAGTCCCCAAAGCACCTGCCCAGAGCCAGAAAATTGAACCAAAGCTGAGAAGTCTTTACATTTGAAAATCCTTTAAGTTGCCAACTCTGGGCCACATTTACACTGTGACAATCATCACAATCCTCCTAAAGTTCACGTGCTTCTATCAGACCCCAAACTGGCCTTATCCACTATTTATAATTTCAACTGTTGGGGTGACCAAGAGAGCAGTACTTAGCACATGCCCTTTGCAAGCATTCACTTATATTAACTAACTTTGTGTAGACAAAGAACTTTTCACAGGAAGATGAGAGGATCTGCTTGATGAAATATTGGCTCTCCCAATTCACATTAGACTCTCAAGCATCACTCAACAGCTCTGAATTGACTAATGGCCATCACAGCAAATGGATTTCCACCTTAATCTTTCATTCCTGCCTGAATGATATTAATATGCATTGTTTATCACTAATGAGCTCTAGAATATGATGTTAACAGAAGCAATTAAGGCCAGGGGTAGCTGTCTGCAACACTGCACTGGAGCTGAGTATATGACTAATGGTTCAGTTCCTGTTTCCTCACTGCACTGCGGGTGAGTTGGGCTCATCTTGGTGTCCAGGCTGTTGCCTTTACTTTTAACTTGTGTGTGCAGGAGGTTGCTAAAGTAAGAAAGAAGCCAAGCTAGCCTAGCTTGGGTTTTTATTATTTATTATTCAGTTATAGCAGCTACCTTCAAAGAGAGGTGTCACATTTAAGCTACCTTTTCCTGGGCCTGGTGTAGTTTTAATCTGCTCCTAAAGTGTTTAAGCTGAGGAGAACAAAGCTTGATTCAGAGCACTGGTTAGCCAGGACTGCCAGACCCTGACTTCTAGCACAGGTAACCACGACAGAGAGATCAGGGACAACATCAGGATCTTTGTTCAGATTGCCTGCTCAAGGCAGAAGGGTGTCTCTCTAAAAGCTTCGGCGAGTTGCTCTCTTCAGGGGAACATTTGCCTGTAAGATTTGCCTGTGTTTGTGGCCACAAGAATTTAAAAGCTACAACTGAGGTCAAGAAGCAAAGCAAAGTATGATGCTACCCAGATAATTTTTATTTTGCCCTGTCCCAGCAAGCCCTGTCTTTAATGAACTGTATAAAGACTGAATCTTCAATGTACTTTAGAGCTGATTCAGCCGTGAGAAGGAAACAAAAGCAGCTACTTGACAGCAAGGTTCCCAGAAGTGAAGATGAGCACTGCTGTGACCCACCAATTTAATGGCTTGGTCCTAAACTTGGAGGGAGAGAGTTTTCATTATTGATATCAGGAGGAAGCTGTTGGAGGTACAGCTGAACTCCAATCCACTGAGCTATTCTATATTCTGCCATACTGAATAATCCGCTCCTCTAGTCTGGAAGGCAAGGGAAGAAAGCACTAATCATCAGACAACATGATCATTTGATCACATACTGTAGGAAACTGCTGGGACAAGCTAAAGCCAGTGTGAATTTGGTTTTGTCACATTTTTTGGTAGGAGACTCAAAATCTGCCTGAAGATGCTCTGTCAGCACCAACTTAAAGAAAGTTACCAGCAACAGAACTGTTTCTGTTCATAGGCTCAGCTTCTCTCTTTGCTGCATCAGAGCTGGCATCTGTGATTTTTAATATTTTCCCTTAAATAAGCTCAAAACCAACTTTTTTGCCACAAGGCTCACCTGACTGGCTTGGGCTGTGCTGCACTCCTGGTCCTCTCAGCCCCAGCTCTGGCTGGTGGTTTTATAAGATCCATCTGAAACGAAAGCTGAAAGGTAACTCTTCAGCCAGCAAAGCTGAACACAGCTGCTCCAGGAGAATCAGAAGCATGCTACCTGTCTTCACCTACAGATGTTATCCTCATGCCTCCAAGCAGGCTCTGCACCCTGACACTTTCAGTCTCTGATGGATGCTTAGTACCAAATTAGTCAGCAGTTCCTTTTTTATTTTTAAGGGGTTATCTATCTAAGGACCGAGATCAAAGCAGTGAGAGCATCATTTCATTGTGCCGCCTTGAATTGCGGTGTCACTTTAATTTGCAGTCACTGAAGCAAAGCCTCACCAGCAGCAAAGGAAATACTTCAGCAATTAGCCGGCGCTCAACTCAGTGCTGCGGGAGTCAGGCTGCTGTAGCAGCCATGCTACCGAGCTCTGGGATGTCCCCACCGCCCAGCAAAGCCCGCAGGTGAGGGAGCAGCTCTGACATAACCGAGCTGTGTCACTGGTGATGAGAAAGGGACACTTGCTGGGCCATTTTAGAACAATATGATCTGGCTGGGAACTTACGTCGAGCTTGTGCTGTTATTTTCACTTACTTGTTTTTGATACATAGAGAGAAGCTAAAGTAACTTATTTTGTGCATGTTTTAACTTCAGAAAAGGCAAGGTTGCTAATTTCTGGCCTTACAAGTCTTGATTCACTCAGGAGAAGACTATGTACTTTCACTGAATGGGATCTGAACAGAAGATCCATCCTGTAAGTGTTGGGGAAAAAAAAAACAACCCCAAAATATTTGCAGCCACTTTATGGCATGTGCACAGATGATCTACCTCTTCTCCACATCCACTCACCTTGTGTGGTTTCCTGACATGCTGCACTCCATGGCTATCGTCTGGATTCTCCAAACTCAACCCCATAATGCCGATCTGAAGGGGGAGGAAGAAAATGTTCATGGCTCAGACATGGAACGCAGCAGCAGATGAACTAGTGCTACTCATGTTACTGCACATTAGCAGGACGTAGCACAGGATACAAGTTTTCTGCATTGCCTACGTTACTATTACCTCTAATTTGTTCTATGGCAGAAACATCCTCCCGTGCTGGGTGTTGTACAATCACACAGACACGTTCCCATCTCCCTGATTCTGCCATTTCTACCAGAAAGGACAGTGGTGGAGAGAGGAAAAACACCTTCACTCCATTTTACTGAGAGGCAACTGAGACACCAAGTGACAAAGCAGTTTCCTCATGGTCTACAGAAAATCTGGGACACTATTACAGGCCAGATCTTCACCAACCAAAGCCCAGGATCAAATGGGCAGACAGTTCCTTTTGGGACCACCAGCAGCACAACCTCCACGGCCGGCCGGCAGTGCCTGGACTGCTGGATGCCTACGCAGCCCAGTGCCTACACAGCCCTTGTGCACAACAGACACAGGTCACACAGGACTGAGACATCCCAGGGCTTGTTTGCCTGTGATGATGATGGGAAGAAGCCCCCTTACAGATCACTGCACCAAGCAGGAGCAGCTGCCACCTCTGTGTTTACTGACACCTTAGAAAGTGCTGCCATCCACTTGCAACACCCAGTTTTTTTCCAAGGTGCCACAAACTGAGCATCCAACACCCCACACCAACCCTTGCCACAGGCCAAAGCGGAGGGTGAAGGGGGCGGGGGGAAGATGCCGGTCTGAAGCAGAGACAACCCCACAAAATAAGTTTAAACCCCAAAGCGACTGTGCAGCAGCCACCACACCACGACGTCCTGTCCTGCCCATCTGCCTGCGGCCACGCACCCGCCTCCGCCCGGCCCGGGCCCCTTTGTGCGGCCGGTTCTCAGGGGGGGCCGAGGGGGCGGCCATGGGTGCTATATTAGGCACCTGCGGCTCACACAATGGGCTGTGGGTGCTCGGGGGAGAGACAGATTGATGTATTGTGTGCGGGGGAGGAGGGCTGTCACTTGAATCCATGTGAACTCAGGCTTTCGGGGCAAGGGAGATTGACAGCTTTTGTAGGTCGCAGCTCTCTTTCAAAGCTCTGCTTTATAGACAGTAGGTTAGGGGGCCCGGGCTTTCACTCCCATAATTCGAATAGGGCAATCATCAGCATTGAGAATTTCTTTCCTCTCTCTCTCTCCTCTTTTTTTTTTTTTTTCCTCTTTTTTTCCCCCTCTTTTTCCACCGCCCTTGTTATGCACTAAATGATTCCAGTGGAGGAATGTGTAGCATTAATTAGAATTGGTTAGCAGATACCGAGGGGAAAAGTTTCTTCACAACAACTATAGGAGGTGTCACTTCTACAAAGGCGGTTTTGTTTTCTCTCCCCCCCCGCATTATCAGTGCAATATGTAAGGTAGCGATTCTTTTCATTTAAATTAAGTGGAAAGCTACTAAATCTTGTTTTATTCTCCAAAAAAGAAAAAGGTCCTTAACACTTATCTTTTAACTTCTTTTATTTTGTAAGGTTAGTGTTTACTTTTGCTTTCAGTCCTCCCCATTAATCAGCCTGCAAAGATGTGTATCCAGTTTTGTGTATCATTTAGCTCTTACAATTATAGGCCGGCACAACTAATATATAAGGATTGTCTACTGATTAAAGCAACAACGTTACTATTTAAAATCAAAGGCGCTCCTCTAGAAGGACACATTGAAATTCAGAAGTGTGGCTGGCTGTTCTCTGCAGGGATTTCCTAGTTTCTTTCAGCTCCTTAAATAGAAGTTAAGCTAAAAGATGGACTGCGGCATATAAAGTGAGAGCTTAGAAGAAACGCTCATTAATGTATTTATGTTCTGGTTTTTTATTTCATGCCTTAAAAACTTTTCCCATCGCCATCAGGCAAACAGACAAGAGCCCTGAGAGTGCTTAAATATTTTCTCCCATCAAAAGTACTCAACTGGTTTATCAAAAAATCATTAGAAAAATAATAATAATAAAAAAACCCCAATTCTGAAGTGAGTTTTGTCATTTAACAGCAGACACGATACTATGTGTTACACCATAGGGTGCCATCACATCCTCCTCTTTTTTTTTCTCCTTTTTTTTTTTTTTTAACTCTGTTAAGGGATTGAAAATTACCAAATTATTACTACCACAGACATGTAAAGCCAATTGCTGTCTCCTAAATCCCTAAGACTCCGCGCCCTGCAGCTTCTCTTGCAACAAATTCACCTGAAATGTGAAGATATTTATACTTTGCCAGCAGTATCAGCCAGCAAACCCTGCTGGGGTTCTTTGTGCTGGGAAAAGTATAATTCTCACTGTTCCCCCTGAGGGAGTGCTGGGAAGCACAGTCGCAGGCAGAGTTGCCTAGTCAGGGCGGAGCAGGTATTCCCACAGATGCAATGGTTCTCGTCCAGCATTTCTGTCTGACCCACACACACAGCCTGCCCTATGATCACACACTTAAAACCAAAGCTTTAAAAAAATAAACTTTGCTATTGAGTATCTAGATCACCTTGAGCTTGATTATACTTCCCATCTTAGTGGTACATCAGGAGTTACGAGTGGGAGACATGATGTTAGAGCTTTTTCTTGACCTAGCTCAGCACTGGCACAGCTTTAAGAGCTGTGCAAAGACAACTGAACAGAGCCTGTGAGAAAGAAGAGAGGAGCAGTTTCTACCAAGCAAGGATGGGATGCAGTTTCCTAAGTAGAAATACAACTGAGTAAGAAAAAGCCAACTAAAATATTTCACCTTCTGGCTGGAGACTTCTCCCTGCCGTGAACAGGAGGAACAAGGCTATTGAACATCTGACATTGTCTTGTGAGGCAAAAACCCATGGGATACGAGGAGTTATTTTCCAGGCTGCAAGGGAAAGGAAAAGCAGATTCCCTTCCATCCCTCCTCCCTAGAATCTGCCAGTTCAGCTTCAGTGGCTGGGGTTTAAGCCCTGGAGGCTGCACCATAGCACCAAATGCTCTATCAGCAATAATTAATTAATCAATCAGGTGCCAATGTGCGGAAGATCCCAGGCAGTGGAGTTGTTTGCTGCTTGGGACACAAAGCAGCTCTTCTCTTGGGAGCTGAGGTCACTGCAAAGATTGGTTTTGAAGTAAGCCCCAGCCCCGGGGTCAGTCCAGGCAGCCCAGAGCTTTCTCAGCAGGAGTTTGCATCCCCGCACAGCGCCTGCATTGCACAGCAAGACCAGCTCATGGCTCTAGAGATGTAATGCAGCTACACCGGTCGCTCTCGCCAAGTTTCCCCGTGTCTCCTGCACCCTGGCCCAAGGGCCAACTTCTCCTCCCGCCCCCCCCTCACCC
>VZTU01020575.1:16021-114312 GCA_013400835.1 Zapornia atra | reverse complement strand
CACCCCCCCTTCTTTTTTTGGACCACAGTACCTCTCTCAGAATTATGCATCCCTCATGCATGTAAATGAGAGGGGTCCAATTACACGCGAGGGAGAAAGGGTTTAATGAATCGTGAAAAAGCAAGGGTTGCATAGAAAAAACTCAATCCCAGCGCTCCCTCACCCCCCCCAACCCCCCTTGGAAACGTGCGTTCCTCATTTTTGAGAGTGAGGAGGGAGAATGCAGAGGAGTGACCGGGAGAAACCCACAGCGGAATGAATGCCACACTTGTCTGCGTTTACTACGGCCTGTGCTTGAATTCTGTGATACACCCTTTTCAAGAGAAATAGCTAAGCACAGAAGTTATGTTCCTCTACACAGTGTAAACAAACGCAGGACAGGATTATAGATAACTCTATGTTCAAGTTCTCCCACTTGGAGTGTACTCCTCCCCTTACTCTCCTTTCCTCTGTGGTTATACCTAAGGTCTGATACGGATTTGAGAGGCAACGAACAGATTGTTATGAAGTCCTGTAAAATACAGCCACAGGCTACAGAGCCGCAGATCTAACTCAGAGAACAGGCTAACTTCCAGACATGCCTGACCCTGAAATTGGTTGTTTATCACTGGCTATTCCAGGTGAATGCAAACTACCTAGCATGGGAGAGGATGTGTGATGTAAGGCACATCACATCAATGCAACATTATCAACATTGAGTATGTTTTCATATGATCACGTGTAAAGGAGGAATTATAGTAAATCGATTTGCAAATATTCTGGGACTCTTCAGATGTCTTTCCTTCTCCTATGTTGTTGTGGGTTTGTTTTGGGGTTTTTTTTCCTTCAGTAACATTAATGATTAATTACTGAGCTTTTAAAAAGATTTTAATATCTCAAATTACAATGTGGGGAAAAGCCCCGGTACCCTCAAAGGGAATTACGCAGCATTGCGGGGCCCAAGTTGAGAAAAGACACAGATGTAAACACTTGAGCATGAAGATGGTCTCCCTTTTCCATATCAATGAGGGAACCACAAGTACTGAGCAATTACACCTCCAACTGAAATGTAGCAGAGCTACCTGCTGAATATCTTTAAAATTTGGCCTCAAAGTTTCTTTCTTTATTTGGGCATGGAAATACCTGTGAAATTGCACATAGAAGGGATTTCTTATTAACTAAGGTAGGTAGGGTGCAGCTAGAAAGAAGAAAAGCTTCCACAACGTCAATGGGATAACTCCACATGTGCACAAAGTTACACAGAAGTATGAATAACTCATGGAACTACACCAAGCCTGCTCCAATTTTTTACTAACTTGATCTAGAACCCAGCAGGCAAGACAAATGCGCACAGTGCATAACTTCCAGCAGTTATGAGGGCATATTTCTCATTAGAAGCATGTGGAATAAAAAAATCACAGAATCGTAGGGGTTGGAAGGGACCTCAAGAGATCATGGGGTCCAACCCCCTGCCAAAGCAGGATCCCTAGGACAGGTCACACAGGTTGGGGTCCAGACGGGGCTGAGTCTGGAGTCTCCCTCCAGAGAAGGAGACTCCACACCCCCCTGGGCAGCCTGTCCCAGGGCTCCCTCACCCTCACCGGGAAGAAGTTCTTCCCCAGATTGGGGGGGAACTCCCCGTGCTCCAACTTGCAGCCATTGCCCCTTGTCTGGTCCCCACAGACACTGAGAAGAGGCTGGCCATTTCCACCTGTGTCCTACACTTCAGATAATTATAAGCATTAGTAAGATCCCCTCTTAGCTTTCTGTTCTCCAGGCTGAACAGCCTCAGCTCACTCAGCCTTTCCTCATAGGGGAGATGCTCCAGGCCTTTAATCATCTTCATAGCCCTTCACTGGACTCTCTCCAAGAGATCCCTGTCCCTTTTATACCAAGGAGGGACAAAAAATGAAGACCTAATGCTTTACAAATTCTTAGTTATCTCTGCACAGGTAAAAGAGCACTGGACCACTGCTGGTGATCAAGGATGCTGCTGTGGTTGGTTTAGCTACTGTATGAGTAGTGGAGCTAAACTTCACAATCTCAAAAAGAAGGTGCCACTATCCCAATTGCTCCTTCATCCTTGACACACTGAAATGGCTGAAGCCAACAGAACACCCTGATGGTAAAAACAAGTGGTGCAGAGGAGATGTATGCCTTTGTATGTCATCTACTAATTTTTCTAATCTTCCAGTGATACCTTTATTGAAATTTCCATCTGGCAGGGCTCTTGAGTATGCTGTCAGTGGGGAAGACATGCTGGTCAGTAACCTCCATGTCCTGGATGCAAGTGCTTCCATTTATACCACTGGAATTGGGAGAGAAGGGATGATACTTATATATGGCATAGCTAGAGCTACCCAGCTCCCTTGGAAAGGAAATAAGGAGCAATGTGGATAGTAAAGGCTTGCTTGTCCTCATTTCCACAAAATCTGTAAGCCTACACTCCACAATTTCCCAAAGAGATGTTGTTGCTGAACCTTGTGAGGTTCATCTCCTGTCGTTGCCTCAGACCTCTTCACAGCAACTGTTCCAAAATCCTGAGATAGTGGCCAGATTGACACAGATGAGTGTTATTCCTGTATCTGACTGAAAATGGATGAACATTTATAAGAAGTCAAATAGAAAAAGAATTGCTATTTCTGGGTTTAAAAGTTTTCAGTCCATTCAATGAATCTCATCCAAAGATGGTACAGAAAAAAGAAATCCCAAAGAGCACACACATAGACCAGATTTTCATATAAATCATTTGTCCTTTGACTTTGGCCCACAGAGTGACTCTGTCAGCCAGATAAATAAAATCTTGCTCAGAAACTATAAAAGCACAGAGGGAAAAATATCATCTGAGATCCACAACTTCCAGAGATACCTGAGAACCTGTGCAAATCCTGTGCAGTCTTGGGTTACTCTCTCCTTTGCTCAGTGCCATGAATGCAGTGTTCCAAAACATCATATTCCATAGTGTTTCCGAGCATCGTTCCATAATTTTACCCCTCTAGGACTTTTGCTAGTTGCAGATGAGTGGCAGGGCAAGGGAAGCAGCAAGGCTATGATCTTTCTTGCAAGAGACAGATCTTAGTTTGGACCTTCTGCATTGTCAAACCACAAACACACTGCTCATGGGTCCATATGGCTACCTTCCAAAACTGGCTGTGGTACAGGAGCCTGATGAAAATGCAAAGTTTAGGTTGGGATTTCAGGAATGCCTTCTTATGGATAAACCCCATGCACATCAGACATCTTTCCCTTTGAACTGGCAACCTTTCTGTCATGCTTTCATGAAGGACCAAACACTAGTTTGGGTTGAAGGAGTTTTTTATATTTGTTTTCCAGTGGGCACTTTGGTTTGAGTTATTTAAGGTCAATGCCTTCTTAATGCATTTTGGGTTTATCTTCTTTTTTTGTAAAGCAGAGCAGAAGAAGACTTCTTTAACATAATATAAAAATAAAAAAGAAACATCAGGACAAAATGCCAGGTCACTCACGAGATATTAATTTTGGTAGATTAATTTACCAAACCAAGGATAGTTATAAAGCATAAAACCATAAGAATGCTCTATTCCCATATCAATGGGACACACCACTACCAGAAGGACTATTTTGTGCATCAAATCATATATCTGCAATATTTCTTTCCCATCAGTTTTGTCAACATGACTGTTTCTCTTGTGTTTTTACCATATTACTACTACTCTTCCCAGGCATGGCAGATGCTTCGCATGGTGGTCAGTTGGGTTGAAACATCTTTCATGGGTCATCAGTTTGACTTCCACCTCCTGGAAAGGTGGTGGCATGTTTCTCAAGTCTCAGCAATGGGGTGGGAGGAGGCCCAGCAGCCTAAGGTCTTGCCACTGAAGTGCACAAAACATTTTTCATGCTCCCAGACTCTCTAATCCAGACCTTTTTTCCCCATTTACTTGCTAACTCAGTGGTAAGAGCATCACACCTTGTCTTGTTCATCACACCTCCTGTCTCTTTCCATGCATGACTTCTGCCAAGGAGAGTGCAGACAGGAGACACAGAGGGGAATGGCACAAGGCACAGACATCAACCAGGGGAATGTCAAAGCTCTATCTCTGTTTTGGTCGACCAGCCCTGGCACAGTTTAAGGTTTAACTGCTCTTGAGTTGAGTTTCCAGTAATTGGTTCCAATTTTTACAATCCAGGATTTGGCTGTACAGAAGCATTTGCTTTTCTGGAAACAGAAGTCGTCCTAAAACACACTTCAAAGTTGTTGTAGATTTTCTTTTTTTCTTTTTTCAAATGGGGAAACATTAGGTAATTAAGGAAATCATGCACCATGCCATGTGGAGGCCTCCTGACAAATACAACTTTGGTGGCCATGACCCTGGTCAGAGGAAGAAGGCTGTGATGTCACCTCATCCCCAAGTCCCAGTTTCACGGATAGTATCTCTGAAAGGAATTGTCTAAAGGAGATTGTTCCTTATGAAAAGTTCACATGATGGAGTCTGAAGGGCTTGTTTCACTTGAAGCCCAGCAGGACAGAGCTGTTTGGAAAGAAGCATTCAGTGTGTTCTGTTTTGCTGAAAGCTGTCACAGTGAACAAGTACTTAGCAAACAGCATGAACAAGGATTTGAACTAGAAAGCTAGCAGGGCCCTGACAACATTGTAATAGTGGGCTTGTCTGCTCAGAGCCTGTACAATGATGCATGGGGGCATGAGAAGGAAAACAGGAGAACTAGATTTTTTTTGTATTTTTAATTTTTTTCTAAGGTGATAGTTTGTCACTGCTCTGAACTCTCTTGTGCTGTTGTCACCTTTGGCATTGGCAGGAGGGAAAAAACGCCCTGGAGAGAAAGGGCACAGGGCAGAGGCACAGTACGCAGCCCAAAGGATGAACTGATTAACTATTTAGATTAACAGAAAAGCAGTCAGTTCTCTTCCTATGGAGCTGTCTTGTAATGGTTTTGTTTCTGTTATGATGGACAGACTGCTTAAACTGCTGCTCCTTACATCGCTAATCCATATTTAGCAGTGAACAAGAGCTGCCTGAATCCCAGTCCAGAAGGGAGAGAGAATCTGCCATTCCACACCTCTGGAAACAAGCTGCTTTCACCCAAGCACCCAGCTTCTGACATCACACAGGAAGAGGAGACTAGCATACTTACAGGCTCCCTGCCCCTGTCACACAAGAGACTACCAAAGACACAGCACAACACTGGGAGACATCAAATGAGGATGGAATTAGAATAGGATAAACACAAATTCCTTTTAGTTTTATGTACAGCAGCCACGTCCTTATTTCTAAAGCAAACCTCAAACCCACACTAACCACAGCTTCTCACAGTGATTATTACTACAGTTGTCTGGTTGATGACAAGAAGACTTTCAAGAGCTGTAATAAATAACTTCTTATTTATCACTTCTAACATGCTGTGCATTCTCCTACACATGGAAAGCCCCTAACCGGTGTTCTTTCCTACACACAACTAACAGCCCCTTCTTCGGGCTTCTACTAAGCAATTTACACACACCACACACCCCCCATTTCCCTCCATCCCTTTACAAGGACAGAAAACTGGCAATGTTTAAGAGCATACCCCACCAGCTCTTTCCTTACAGACCTCAACAAGCTCAGGACGAGAACTTCCCCAGCCAATAGGAAAACCTATTGATTTTATCACAAGTTCCTGAACTTGCCCTTCATTCCCTTCATACCCCCTGCCATTGCTGAAAACCTCAGCCAATGGTTTGTGGAAAGACCATAGGTGTAGGAAGACAGAATGAAGAACCACTGGCTCCTACCAAAGCTTAACCCTTGGACAAAGACAGTGACCACCTAAGTTATTCCTGGAGGACTTGATCCTAGGAATACATTCACTGATGGATGGACCAGAGACACTACTTCAATCTTCTCTTACTGCATGCACTTTTCTCCATTCATGCTCAGTAACAGTATTAGTGCTTCTGTCTGTAAATTGGGATATTAATTTATAAGGCCAATATACATTGCTTTTAAAATTATTATAAAGATTATTTTCTCTGGCCTCCTGTCTCAATGCAGCCCCTATGCTGTATATAGCAAATCTTGGCATCTGAGGAATATCTGCCTTTAATCTGGGGCTTCCAAACCCTTTAGCATTAAGGACTGTTCAGAGCTTCAAAGACAGGAATGTTTTTTAGTAATTCACATGATTTCTGGGTAAATTCTCTACTAAGCCCCTTCACAACACTGCTGAATGGCAAGGTTTAGGATGAGCTGTGTTCCTGGGAATCCAGGCTTGTGACCACCACAGTGACAATCCCGTGCCGACTTTGTCCAGATCTGAGGAACACATTTATCACTTTTTATGATACTGCAAATGTATTATTCTCTAAAACCCATGGGTTTCCTCAGAAGCAAAAATGTCTTGCTGGACTGAATTTAGATTTAGCTACTATCTCCCTCCCATACTCACGTCCCTCAGGTTCTGGCAACTGTACTACAAGTTTCTTATCACTGTAACAGAGTTTTTTCAGCAAAGCAAGTCTCTTTTGCAAGGAGACCAATTATGATAAGATTGTTCATATGCTGGTTTTGGTTTTTTCCCCCCAGCTGCTCCCTGAACCAGGTAGGATGTTCTCATTATGAAAAAGAAAAGTGATCTTCCCCTCTTTTTCTCTACTCTTCCAGCCCAAGTCTCCTCCTGTTTTAGGTACATACAGCACAGAAGTTTGAAAGAGAAAAGAACTAAGCTTCTTCAAAAGCACCTGTGTTACGCAGGGACACATCACCCTGTGCCTACTCACAGCAGCCTTGTACAGAAGCGTTAACAGGTACTGTGTGCCCAGCAGTGCTGTACTCACCTGCTCGTGGGCACAGCTCTCCCCAGTGGCCTTTCTCGCAGACATTTCTGGCTGTGAGACATGACAGTCCTCTGAGCTCAAGTTCTCTACGAAAGGGCCATGCTGATTTGGCTAGAAAGGTGAAATCCTTGTGGTTAAATTTTATCCACAGTTGTGCTGCGCTGAAGCAGCTACTCCCTCCTCCCCATCACCCCACCACCCCCTCCACTTTTTTAGCCCTTGTAGATACTGGCAGATGACCACTCCACAGGCAGCTGTTGTCACAGTCCAGAAGTCACCTCTGCCCAGCTTGCTTTGTGGGATGGCTTCTCTGAGTGCCTTCAGGACAAAATCTTCAGGCTGTTCCAGGCAAAACCTGGATAGCTTATTTTAAACATTTTAAACAAGATAGCTCGGGTTAAGCTAGAAAATTTTGTCTGAAGAGAGAAAACTCTTGCATCGTGGCCCCACCACAGAACTGCAAGTGAACTCCCAGGCAGAGGTGACCTCCAGGTAGGAATGGTAACATTTCCAGCTGGCAGAGCTGGCTATGGAAGGTGCCATCACTGCACACTGATTTTGGACAGCTGCATAGCTGTAGACAGGCAGGATGGAGTTCTATCTCTCATCTCTGTCATTCCACCTCTATAAAATATCTACTGTCATTTTTGTGAGTAATGTCTTCAGCTTTTGTCCATGAATCTGCACAACTACTTTTCCCCACCCACTCTGGTCCTTGCAGCATGTGTAACACTACAAACAGGATAGCAGCTACAGATCTGCTGCTAAAACTCTTACCGTTCCGTCTGCCTGCGTAGAAAATAATACCCAGCAGCAGGATTTCATGTCCTTGCATATAATGGGAAAAAGACATTGCTTTTTCTGTTCCCCACCCCCACAAATAAACCGTATTACTTGTCTTCAAGTTATTCTCTTCCCAGGCTAATCTATGTTAACTTGTGCACTGCTTGAGACTGTAAAATACAGAGCCCCTTTCATAGAGGAGGTATGTGTTCCTGCCAGGTCCCAGTGTTCTAGGGAATTTGCCAGATCCCTCAATAAACTGATGCTCTGCCTTCTGGCTCTGATGTTCAAAGTTGGCTCTTTGGTCTGAGTTCTCCCAAAACAGGATCTCTGTCCCTTCCCATATCATGCTTTCCCTACTGCCTGGTAACCGTGTGTAAGGTACATCCCCTTCAGCGTTTCCTTCCAGGCAGGAGCAGTCATTCCTCCCACCCTCTAGGCAGCACAGGCATATGCATGACCAAAGGATTTTTATTTGCAGTGTTCGATTTAAGTTTTCTGGTGCCCAGAGCACTGCAGTAAACGCACTGGGTTTGACTCCCACAGCACCAAATATCCTTGGTAGGACTGCAGGAAGCAGAAGTGCCAAGGAGAGGGAAAGTCATGTAAAAGATGGCCCAAGCAGGGACTGGGAGGGGACTGGGTACAGCTGAGCAACTGCTGTTAGACCCACATCCATAACTGGAGAAGTTAACTGAACATACTGGGCTCAGTGACCAAAGATAAGAGACATCCTCTACCCTCCGGGGCTGCTGCCTGGAAGAGAATCAGAATTTAGACCAATTAATCATTACAGACAATGCTAAGCAAAAAGTCCATGCCAGTAAGAGTGCAATAATGTCAGCGTGAGCAAGAAGGAAGGCATCTCCCTGTTTAGCTGTTATACCATTACACAGGCACGCTGGCCAGAGGATATTGCTGCTCCAGGCAGTTATCAGCCGTCTGACTGACTTCCCTCACAAGCTCTTGTTCCCTCTTCTAACCAAAAAGAACTAATTTTGCAGAAATTAAATGTAATTTTAAAAGTCCCAAGTTAATAAAAATGCTTTAAAACCACAGTGCCTGCGATACAATGGATCAGTGCTGTCCTGGGCATCAGCACATTCACTCTGACAGGCTCACACCAGAGATGAATTTGCCCTGGTGCTTTTGTCAATAAAATTCTAGATTAAAGGAGACCCTATGTAGAGCTGGTCCCAGGGGTAATTGCTAGTTAATCAGCCAATTAACTGACCCAACGAGTAGGAAAAGGGGAAGGGGGAGTGAGGGGGAAAACAAATCAGTCAAGGTGTGGTAGAACATAATTCTTTAGGAGTTAATGTTAGAAACCTTTTCAAAAGGATTACAGCCTACCTTGACTCATTCCCCCTTCTTCTTTCCTCTTTCTCTTCTTCTCAGTTTGTAATTGTTGGTTCCCCTAATTGGCTGATTAACTACTTATTACAGACAGACCTGGAGGTATGTGGGATGCTGTTAGCAACAGAACTCGATTTCATCTAGCAAAGTGGGGCTGAATGCAGCAAAGCATCAGCATGGCCTGTTTTTTCTCCTACCCGGGCTGATGGCTCAGAGTCAAGTAGCATTTCATTTGAGAAAGTTCTTTTTTCAACTGGCTTCTGTTTTATTTATTTAATACAACAAAGAAAGGGAAGGTTTTTTTAAACGCTTTACTATGCAAACAGAATGATTTTTAGCAAGGGAGTTTGTACACCTCAAACTAACCTACTTACTGTTCACCGATACATCATCAACACCATCAGGATATGTTAATGAATGAGCTGTTTCCTTAAAAAATTATGACAACAGGACTAACCTCTGTTTCCTTAGGTAGTGTTACCAGGCTGCTTTCCACCAGCAGCAGTCTTGGGAAATGAGTCCTAACTGTGAAAAGGACAAGCTGAGAAAGTTACCCTAATTTCCTCTCCCTGGAGAGCTGGGGGGGGGGGGAAAGAGCAGAACTTACCTTTGCAGTTGTTGGCTTCACATGTTTTATAGTGGGTCAAAAAGGAGGTACCAGTCTATTCTGGGACATCCTGAAACCATGCAATCAAGGAGGAGTTCAAAGCTGCTCTCTGAAGCTTCAAAGAGGCATTTTGCTGCTTCTTCAACAGCAAACAAATCTTATAGCATCTCATTAATGCACCTTTTCCAGCATCATAGAGACAGAGACAGAGCTGCCACCCTTAAAACAATGACAGACAGGGCACCACTTAAAAACCTGTCAGTGCACATGGCTGCACGTACACAGGTTATTTTCTAGAGGAGGTGGATTATGTTGGTCACTCGCCGTCCAGTGTAGAGAGCAAATAATATTACTATTCTCTCCTCTTTGCTTGGGCAGCAGGGCCCTGTGCAAAGCAGCAACACCTCCAAGTGTGATTGTCCAGGGAGGTGGACACAGAATGGTGTTCTCCTAACATAGCCTCCATTGCATGATCCTCTTCTTCTAGTTCTACCTGTCTCCTTCAGGTTTGGAAGAGCGTTTGTTATTTTAGTTCTATTTAATATTAGTTACAATGTATTTCTCCTCCCTGTTTCATCCCTTAGCAGAAGAGCAGGCCCAGCCCGGGCAGCCCATCCTCAACTGCATGTAAATCACAGTCTGATTAGGAAGTGATATATTCATCTCTAAGTCCTGCATAAAAGTTATTCAAGTATTTTGACAAAATAAGTGCTGTTTACTTTATACATTTTCTGCTAATTCTAAAGATTTCTGCAAACCTAAAGGATCTCATGGAATTTACAGGCTTGTGGCTTTGCTATTGAAAGTATAAAAGCATGCTAAATTAAGTTGATTTGCCTGTGAAAGAAACACGTCCATTATTCATGTCAGGGCCCTGTCACATCAAATTGAGGGAGTGAAGAAAACCCTTTTTTATAAACGTTTAGAAGCAAGGAAAAAAACAACCATTGAGGGACTGAATTTCAATTGGGAGAAAGTCAGTCTGAAAGCAAGGTTAAAAAAAAAAAAAAGAAAATAAAAAAAAAAGTTGAGGACATGTCTAATGTTGGAAATCAGCAGAGAGAGTGGGTTGATTTAACTTTGGCTGGAATCTTTTAAACAGAAAGCTGGGTGGAAACTTAAAATAGCAAGTAGTACACACAGTCTCGATGTCTCTCATGTAAACTTGTCACAAGTAGTTAGGCTAATTCAGATTTAAGTCTTTTCAGACCCTGTTTTTCTTGGTTGCTTCAAAATAATGATCAAAATTGTTGAACGAACGGGTAGAGCATTGTGACTGTGTGCTACTAATGTTTTTATCCAGTGGTTATTACTACATGGTTTAATTCTTATTAGGGGGCAACACGTAGGGTTTTTTAAGTTTGATTAGCTGATGGAAAAATTGAAAAAAATTGGAAAAAAAAAGGTTGGTTTAGATATGGCTGTTCTACAGCTGTGCACGTCCGTGACAGAGGGGGGCTGATGGGATCAGAAATACCCAGAATTGCTTCCTGTCCACTGTTAAGACACATATTGCTTCATGCAGCCAGAAAATCTTGGCTAACGTATTTATGACATAGCATGGTAGGTATAGACAAAATAAATTATGCATGTATATGTGCCCTTTTTCAAACAAAAAGTGAATTTGCAGTCTACTCCAATATGCATAGAGTTAAATAAGGGAAATATAATAAGGGGATTGGTTTATACGCTAAAAGTCTTCTCACTGCCTGATTATAATCTCTGGTGTGGCTTGCTTATGTAGCAAAACAAAAAAGTTCCTTCGCACTGCAGTTGTTTTTACAAGTTTAAAACCAGCATGTTAAGTGGCATTTCACAGTCTTCTGCCTAAATATTAATTGGTTTAGACTGGACACCTTAGAGTTATGCTTTAAAGGGAGTCCAGCTTTTATGTTGCTGACATTATTCTACTGTACAAAGGGTAACTCAACAACTTGTTTGCCTTAAATCATGCTTCTGGGTACTAGGCCTATACATAATTTCTGCGTGAGATTTGTTTTCCTGTTTTTTGGGGTTTTTCCCTAACCTGGGAGCCCTTGGGTTAACATGTTTTCAGCTTTAAAGCTCTTATCTGAAAGACACTTTTACCACCTCATCCAGGCACTCTCTCATGCTTCTCAACTTCAAAGTCTCAATCTGGGAAAGCAAACCTAAATCCCAAATCCTGGACCCTTCAAGCTTCTATAGGACCCTCTGCTAAAGTTAAGTTCTTGTCTTTAATTGAAAATTGCAGCCAGTGTAAATAGGAGTTAGTTTGCAGCAAGTTCCCCACAAAAGGAATTACCTCGTGGAGTGGCTGTGCTGGGGTAAACAGAGGGGATAAAAAAAAAAAAAAAGAGAGAAAGAGAAAGCAAAAAAGCCAGGGGTAAAAGAGAGAGAGGCATTGTACTGTGGAGGTAGCATCAAGACAAGGATTAATGGCCAGAGGAATTGTATTTTGTGTGCTTTCAGCAGCATTACAATCTCTCAAAAGTAAGTGTTACTAATAAGCAGGCCAGTAAAGAAAGGTTAGTGTGTTAAAGGAAATGGAAAAATCACACTCTCTAAATAACTGAAGATTTTTCCTCTGCAAAGACCAAGCAAAGTGGTCCTGATGTGTTTATATTTAGTGCTTGCTGGGTCAGCTACTGAAGTTTGGTGTTTTATGGTGTTGACAAGCTGATGGGAAGTGATACATCCATACTGCACAAATGACATTCTCTGCCAGCTTCAGTTACTCCCACATACCCACAATTTACATATTTTACATGACCTAGCTGGTAAGGAGAAACCCAGCCTGGGTTTCACTGGTGATATGTTATACTGATGTACTGGTGAAATCCCAGCAGCCACGCTGGAAGTGAGCCCGGCCATAACAGACCAGAACAAGGAGGGCAGAGGTGGTGGAAAGGAGGGTAGGATCCCTTTTCAGTGCTCAAACCTCTGCTGCCCTGGGACTACGGTGTTGACACAGGCTCATGGAATATTTTCAGATCCTTGCGGTAACACTGGAAGACAGCAAGAGAAACTAAGAGAATCCAGTGATGTTCACCTTCTCCTTTCCCCTGCTTCAAGGACTGGGGATGAGTTGGTTTGTTTGCATGTTGGACTCCCTGCACTGGCTCAGTGAGTGCTCAGACAAGCATCAGCACTGGCAGAAAAGAGGGAATAAAGTCTCTGTCTCCAGTGGGAGCCGCAGTTTTAGTAGCTCAGATGCGTTATGGAATTGCATCCTGAGACTTAATAAATTTGGACTCAGTCTGTAGTTCCTTTACCAACTCCCTGTGTCAACCTGGATATGTCACTTGATATCTTAAAGGGTAGTATCCTCCACCCACAAAGTTGGAATAATAACTTCCTTTCCTTCCAAATTCCCGACCTTTTGTCTGTAGCCCCAAGCATGCTGCTTTCACAGGAATCCATTCAGCAGCAGTGACACTTTTTTGTATTGAAGCTGTTAGTACGAAAAAGATTGTTTAAGCAAACTTCTTCTGTCTGGAGTAGATATCACAGAATCACTTGTGTTATCCACCACGTCACTCCATAATAAATGGGAAGAGTTCAGCTATAGAAACTCTGAAAAGTCTCAAAAGTAACAGTACAGACGTTATCAGGCAATAGGATTGTTTCATGGCTAGCGGTGCGACTACTGTTGGCCTTTCTGGTGTGTTTTGGATTTGGCATTTTCTAATAATTCACAGTCCATCATACTCAAAATGCAATTTTTAAAGGGAAGCCAATGGAACTAGAGTCTAAAAATCCAGTGGAACTATAATCAAGTCTGTTAACACATAACACACAGGAAACCATAACAGATTTGGGAAAATCTATTCTGCAGTGTTTTTTCATGTCACTTAACCTATTTCTATTAAATAGAATATAGAAATTATAGAATAGAATCTGTGAATTTAAGAGCACTGCTGATACAAAACAGAATCATACTGCTTTAAATTAGGAAATGGCGTTTGTTTCTACTAACTTTTCAGTGGCCCACAATTTGCCTTGATTCAAAACTTCCTCAAAAGTTTCTGCAGCATTAATACACTGGGTGCATCTGTGAGAAAGAGAACTGACTAAAAATCAAAAATATGTAACTAACCAAATAAAAATAATGCAAATTTTAAATCAGTTTAAGAATTGTAAAAATTCCTCACTTAGCCAAGGATCCATGAAGCCTTTCTGGTTTTCCTCTTGGATTTTAATATTTATGGACTTTAAAATTTTCCTTTTTTAATTTGCTGTCCTAAGAAACAATTGAATTGCGCATGGTATGAGTACATAGACTCAAATACCTTTTAAACCTGGATCAAAATAAAGTCAGAGAAAGAAAAGAAAACATTTTGCTTGAGACATTGCCCATTATTATTCTGCTTACAGTATACACTTGGGAAGTTTTCATGTTCATAACTCAATGTCTCTGGTCACTTTACCTCCCAAAGATATGCAAGTTCATTTCAGCATTTATCTGCTCTTCTTCTCCTCAGGAGTTTGACTGTTTTTCCGCCTGATGGTTAGAATGAATTGAATATTTTGAACTCATCCATCAGATTTGGAAATGATCCCTGAATTGATGAGAGTGTTTAACAGTTAATTGAACATTTCTGTTGTGAACTTTCATTGTTTCAAAGTACAAAAATCCTGCACACAGGAGCCTGGACAAAGAAAAGAGGACCCAGGACATATTCTTGCACCACAAATATTTTCATCCTCTAGAAAGCAGCAGGTATTTAAATAATGGGGACATCACCCTGGTTTCACTCTTGGATATCGCAAAGAGTGGTGGTCTGAAAAGGACTTTCACAGGATCTGAGGGCTCCCATGTTCTGTAGCAGGAAAAAATGACACATTTTTCAAATCCATGTTTTATTTGTGCTCATCAGGCACAGACTGACTTCCCTAAGCACACGATTCTGCCACCTAAGTACTACCCATGCCTGTGTGAGACAGATGTTCTTAACAGCAGCCTCAAATATTGGTCGGCCTGGCTACATAAGCACTGGTAAATGGCTCCTTATAGGAGCAGCCAGCAAGGCTTTCCAAAGGGAGCCAATGATGACAGTAAGTATTTGGCTGTTTATTAATCTAAATATAATCTGTATGCCCTACTGTTTTAAGTGACTGAATATTCACATCTGCAACCAAAGAAACACTACACCATAGGAACATGCCTAGCAACTTGCAAATCAAACCATCCCCAGGCTCTGGAGTCACAGAATCACAGTCCCTGCCATAACTTGCAGAGACCTAGCAATGGCAGTTAATATCCCAGTGCAACGCACACGTGAAACTACACAACAGCTCGTGAGAGGAAGAGCAGCTCTAGAGAAATGGACATCTGTCCTCTGCACCATGTTCCTACTAATGCTGGAAACACACCTTGGAGAATGTCAGAATAATTTCCAATACATTGCCAATGAGAACAGATCCATGCAAATATGTAGGAAAGGTTTGGAGGGGGGGATTGAGGTCTGTGGCACAGCAATGTCCTGTAAGTTTGCAATACACCCATTCCCTCTGTTGTCCTGCAGTCACTTCTGCCTGGCTAAACTGCGCTTCTCTCCAGGTGTTAGGCGCTTTTTAAAGTACATAGAAATCACAGAATCACAGAAAACACTATTATTCTCCAACTTTACCTGTTGTCCATCCCCTTTCCTCTCCCTAATCTTCACCAGAAGCAGCTCTGCTGGGAGGTACCCTCAGCGCTGGGCTCGGGAACTCGCTGGTTGCCAGCTGCACACACTGCAGGAAGCAAATGCCTTGGCTGGCAATGAGTTCTTCTTCCTTGCCTGAACGAGTTCTCTTACCCTTCCATACACTGGTGCCATCCTTCTAGCTATCCTGTGTTTTGACACATAGGGCTCTGTAGAGAAATATTTGGGGTATACTGAACCAGGATTTGATAAAATCACTATACATTTCATATAAAATGAACGCATGCAAGTCCCTGGTTCGAATGCATAGGCAAGCAGCATAGAGAGCTTTAGCCTAACCCGAGATCATTGGCTAAATCTAAGTTAATCAACAGGGAAAGAAGATTTTTAAAGTGTTGTTTCTATTATTTTGTCCTCAAAATCTATAGGAATTGCATCTCTGACTTCAGCAGGGTGAAGAGGAGGAGCACTTTAGAAAGATTTTGCCTGGTGAAGACTGACTTATCCAGTCCTAACCCTTGCCTCTCTGGCATATGCCTGAGGCAGCAGACTCCTCAGAACTGCTCATACCCTCCAGCCCTTGGCATACCAGGCCTTTAAATCTGATCTGTGTCTCCCATAGTACCACCAACAAATATAACACCCTGGACTTCAGGAGAGCAGCCCTTGGCCTCTTCAGGAATCTGCTGATAGAGTACCATGGGACAAAGCCCTGGGGGGAAGAGGGGTCCAAGAAAACTGGCTAGAATTACCTCCTCCAAGTTCAACAGCCATGTATCCCAACAAAGTCAGTTGAAAACCTGCAGAAGGCCTGCATGGGTGATTAAGGAGCTCCCAGGCAAACTCAAACACAAAAAGGAAGTCTACTGAGGGTGAAAGTGAGGGCAGGTAGCCTGGGAGGAATACAGAGAAACTGTTTGAGCAGCCAGGAATCAGGTTAGGAAAGCTAAAGCCCTGATAGAAATAAATCTGGCCAGGGATGTCAAGGGCAACAAGAAAATCTTCTATAGCTACATCAGTGACTAAAGGAAGAATAGGGAATATGTAGACCCTCTCTGGAAGGAAACAGGAGGCATGGTTACCCAGGATATGGAGAAGGCTGAGGTGCTCGATGAATTTTTTGCCTCAGTTTTCAGCACCAAGTGCTCTAGCCACACTGCTCCACTCACAAAAGGCAAAGGCAGAGACTGGGAAGATGAAGAACCACCCACTGTAGAAGATCAGGCTTGAAAACATCCAAGTAATCTTAAGGTGCACAAGTTCATGGGACCTGATGAGATGCACGTGTAGATCCTGAGGTAACTGGCAGACGAAGTTGCTAAGACACTGTCCATCATATTTCAGAGGCCATGGCACTCTGGTGAAATTCCCCACAAACTTTTAACATTTTTCAGAAGGGAAAAAAGGAAGACCTGGGGAACTACTACATGCCAGTCAATCTCACCTCTGTGCCCAGTCATGGAATGGATTGAGAGCCACCTTGGGATGTTGTGAGTGTTGGCTGGTGAGAAGCTCGACATGACGGAGCAATGTGAGCTCACAGCCTAGAAAACCAACTGTATTCTGGGCTGCATTGAAACACAGAGTGACTAGCAGGTCAAGGGAAGTGATTGTCCTAACTCCATTCCACTCTGGTGAGACCTCACCTGCAGTACTGCATCCAGCTCTGGGGCTCCCAATATAAGAAGGACATGAACCAGTTGCATTGAGTTCAGAGAAGGGACCCGAAGATGATCAGAGGCTGAGAGAGTTGGGGTTGTTCAACTTGGAGAAGAGAAGGCTCCCAGGGTGACCTTATAGCAGCCTCCCAATACCTAAAGGGGGATTGCAAGAAATCTGGAGAGGGGCTGTTTACAAGGGAATGGAGCGATAGGACAAAGGGTAATGGCTTTAAACTGGAAGACGGGAGATATTAGAAAGAAATTCTTTACTATGAGGGTGATGAGGCACTGTAGCAGGTTTCCCAGAGAAGCTATAGATACCTCATCCCTGGACGTGTTCCAGCCCAGGTTGGATAGAGCTTTGGGCAACATGATCTATTGGAGGGTGTCCCTGCCTATGGCAGGGGAGGGTTGGAACTACATGATCTTTAAGGTCCTTTCCAATCCAAACCATTCTATGTTAATAAGTCTTAAGTAAGGAGCAAGAGCTGGGTGACATCAGTTGGAAGTGAGAGAGAAATGGAAAGACAGGGTGGGATGGAGTTTTTAGTCAATCACAGGCCATCAGAGATCATCTGAAGTGATACAGCTGCAAAAAAACAAAAAAGGCAAAGGTGAACCTAGGACCCAACTGGGGATGACTGTTGGACTCTTTGCTGGCTGTTCAGAGGGACCAATACCACCACAACAGGACACAGCTGTGACCTCAGCAGGTATAATCATGCTCAGTTCTCCTTAAGAAAGTGCCATCTGACCTAAATTCAGTGCAAAGAACTAAAAGAATAGCTTTATTCATGGAGATGAAAAGCATGTCCTGCAGATTACAACTGGAGTACAAACTGTTTTTTAAAGAGATGCCCTAGGTAAAAATAAGGAAGAGGAAAGGCTGCTTCAGCTGAAAGACAAGCTGCTGTGAAACCAAATTAACTGCTTGTGAAGAGTCATGGGGGGTAGGTCCCTAGCACTCCATCCCCAGAGAAGCGCCCTCATTACTGCTGTAATTTGTTCTTTCTCTTTTTCTGGCCCTGGGAGTTTTCAGTCCTTTCTGCCCCATGAACACAGCTTCTGCCGAAGCACCGAGGAGCCTCATCCAGGACAGCCTCTGGGCACAATTATGTCTGAAATCTGTCAGGGTGAGGAACGGTTAAATCAGGTACTGCATTTGTGGTAAAGGCTGTGGCCATAAGACATCACCTGTGATCATACGTGGTGACACTGACGTTTTCCAGCAGGTTCACAGCTACCGGCTGCACCGGGGACTCCAAAAGCAGGGCACGGTACCGCTCGGCATTGGTGACTGAGGGGAGTCAGGAGTGCTCATTGCAAGGGCAGAGCTTCTCACAACACATTGCTGAGTAGGGACAGAGGTATCAGCAGCTTTGAGCTTCATCTTAACTCATAATGAAAGAGAAGCAAAAAGCAACAATTCCTCTCCATTTACAACTTCACAAATAATAACAAACAGGTAAAGTGCAGGGTGATGATTCATTTATGGCATTGTCAGCATTGACATTGAAATATGAGTCCCACCATGAGGCTGACTTAAAATGAATTATTTCAAGGACTGCTTTTGGGAATAAAACAGTTTTTATTCTTTTTTGCATCCTACTATTTAAAGTACCAGCATGTATTTTGTCATAGTACCCAGCTTTTCTTTGCAACTGTGAATTGCTTTTAAAAAAACCCCTCCACATTAAAGAAACACTAGGTTCTTAGAAAATGTCCTGCTTTCATAAACCAGTTAACTCCTACGAGTTAACAGTAATTAAAACAGGGTTCTTTACACTGTATTGAATCTGGAGACAATTTGTGAGCAAGTAATGCTAAAAATGCAATAAGGAAATCAAGACAATAATTAAAATGATGAGATTTTCATATCCAGACAGAGTGAGGTGAGATGATTTTAACTCCAACAGCTTTTCTGCCTAGAGCAGTGTGTAGGAAGGGGGCAGGAGCTGCTTTTGCCAGGCTGCCTCATAAATGCCTTCCTGACACTGCTCTTCCTACCAGCTCATGCAAGTTACTGATGGGTGGTTATGACACGGTGGATGTGGGAATAAAGGACTCCTGCACATATCCAGCAGCTCCTGTAATGACATAGCTGCAAGCGCTGTAAATATTGGTCCGACCCCCAGTGTTTTACCAGGCTGTTAGAGGTACTGATTACACAGCAGATTACTTCAGACACCCTTGAGATTCATATCATCTAACAAGATATGAGGCGCTGAGGGGAGGAGGGGCAGGGTTTACACAGTGATGCTTTGCTCTGTAGGGACTATTGAGAGATTTGGCTATATAAAGGCTCTGAGTGGCTTTACAGATCGTTCAATGAAACCCTCAAAAGGTATTCTGTATCTTTATGCATATACAAATATTTACAGATCTTTTGAAGATCAGGACTGTCGTTATCAGTTTATGTGCTATATATTGGCATTATCCAGTGTGACCTCAGGAAAGCTGATGCCCTGCAGCGGTAATGCGATGGTATGTTCAGCTCTGCTGGATCTCCATAGAGTGGGCCTGGAATGCATTGGTGAACAATACCCAGGACTGCACAGAGCAAAGAATGAAGGGCAGCAGAGTTTGATAACCACATTAAAGCACTACCAACATCTGTTCAAGCCAAAGACAACACTATCTCCAGGAATTAACCTTCTGAACCACTTAATCATTAACCTCGGCAGAGAGAAAGTTAGACAACAAGAGCCTATTTGTCAGTAACCCCTCAGAGAGATGCGGCGAGCAATATATTACTGAGAACAGCGTGAGAAGGGTTTGCCCAGCTTTATAAATTTTAAACACAGAATATATTTGTGTGGGAAACAAGGAGACAATGGATGTAAATAAACAGTTGATCCTACCTTGAAGCCTTTTGTTCGTTTATCCTGTTTTAAGTGGCTCGACTGGTTTGCCCAGCATTGTGTAACAACATTTCCTCTAAACAAGTAGAGGTGCTTCAGTTCTTGCTCAAAAATATTCCTGGTTGTGGAAAGATTGATAAACGGATACGACGTTATCATTTTAAAATTGCACCCCAAGTTTTCTACTGAGTAACAAATCAGGGACTATTGTTTGTGGTAAAGTTAGAAAAGCAAAGCGGTTTTGTCTAATAATTATTTGTCTATATGTAGTTTGACATGTGAAGTCACCCATTAAGTTACTCTGCTACAACCTGGCCAAATGCCCTCCCTTCACACAACTGGAGCTGTTAAGAGTTTTTGTCTCTTTTGGTTTTGATTTTGGTTTTTGAAGGCAGAAAGGCTTTAGTTTCCTCAAACTAAAAGTTGTAGCAAAACTGTGCTGATGTGCATCGGAGCTGGCAGGGTTTTTTCTCTGGACCCCAGGTAATCATTTACCAAAGGGGTGTAAAACACTGCCACATAAGAATGATGCTGTTTAACACCCACTTTACACCAACCTCAGCGACCACACAAGGTGTAGGACAATGTATAATGAGGGCCCACATATCTGCTTAGATATTGCCACAGCTGGAGTGGGAAAAAGAAGGGAAAAAAACCCCGACATCTGGGAAAATGACTGACTGAAGAGCTGCAAACAGCAGTCTGTGCCAATCCAGGAGTTATATAACAACAAAATTTGATTAATCCTGGGAATAGCTCAAGGTCTCAATCCATCAGTGCAGGGAGCAGGAAGCAAAGTGCAAGGGAAAAAAAACATTTGGTTAAACTATATTGTCCAGGTGACAGACTGGTCCCTACTGTCCACGTGCGGGAATCCCGTCTGTTACTGATTAAACCGCTGTACTTGAAAGAGAATTACGATGTCTCTGGTGAAAGAAAAATGGGCAGTCTAACACCAAAGGATGAGGAAGGAAGACCTCAGCCATCTGTTACATTTTCTGGGTTAGCTTTCTGTTGGTCAGTAAGTTAAACTGACTCAATACAGAGCCTCATGTTTGTCAGGGACCGCATCACAGGGACAGGATCATACAGCAGCAGCAAGACCTTAAATTAGACCAAACCACCATGCACAACTTCACCTTTATGGGTTTGTTTTCAAAGCAAACAGCAACTTTAAAAAAAAAACCAATAATGCTTCATTTTTCGGTAAATGGTACAATACTAAACCCCTTGGTAGAGAAGCCATGGCTGAACAGGCACAGAAACGGAATTAACCACTCAGATTAGGGGTCGGACTGAAGAAAGCATGGACTGCACCTGGTCTGGAGGCACCCCTCCTGTCTGCCTTCCCTTATCTGCACCTGTCTAGACACCAGACAGACACTCCAGTCCAACTGTAATATATATGTTATATTACACGTTAATTATGCACACCAGTTTGTCTGACCTTAAAGTTTTCAGTGGGATTAGTGATGTGCTGACCCAAAAAAAAAAATCTTATTACAGGTATAATAATTGCCTAATAATTACCTAATATCACACAGCTAAGTCAGTAAAAAGGTTAACAGTGTTGTCTCCCCAAACACATATATATAAACACACCAGGAAGATGCCCCTCTGGTCAGGACGTCTTAAGAAAATGTCTCTCAGTCAATTAATTTCTCCAACAGGCTTATTCATCATAGTCTATACTCCCACAAATTGATCAAATTGATTTCTCAGGTTTTATCGTGGTAATTTAATCCTTACTGCTGACTGTTGGTGTTCTTCAGAGGCTGAGCTGTATAACTGGTTTTTAAACCACTGTCTACTGAGAAGACTAAACTGGAGCAGCAGACAAGGCGCTCTCCTTTCACTTGGGTCACTGAGCTCATTAATGTGGATAATTAATTGGAGCTTTGTTGCTTTCCCTTTGTACACGCACAACAGGAAAGTCACAGTAGCTGTGCTACCCCCCCTTACCTGAGCACTCTTGCACAGACACCTGCTGCTCATAATTAAGATCCATTGCTCAAATTTACATATCCTGATTTCTATCACTCAGTTCCTAAAGACAAAGGAAAGCATTTACTGCAGGGAAATGACAGCTCAAATTATGCTTCTCGTGTATGGCTTGCCTGGGCAGCTGCTTAAGCTAAAGGGCCGCAAGATGAAACACCAGAGTGTTTCTATTTAAAAAGTATATGTTTGGATTGAATTTAAAGAAAAGCACATGGTGATTTCCCCCTTCAGAGGATAATAGTCTTTTCATTAGATAACAAGTGCCAAAAGATGCCATAAACTTCACGGCAGGCTTTGTTAAGGCACAGCACTGCACAGAGCACAGCAGTGAACTTGGGGAGTCCCCCCTTCCCTCCCCGAACCGGCTGTTCAAGTGCATGCATCTGGTTTAGGAAGAGTGGATGTCTCACAAACCACAAAACGAAAACCTTACCCTCAAGCTCAGCTGCAAACAGGAGGCTGACCCTTGCATCCACAATTCAGGAGGCCATGATTGCATCCACAGTGCAGCAAGGCTAATATGGCACAGAAGAGAGAGCTACTGTGAAGTTAATTCCAGATACTCCTCTGCAGAACAAATGGAGTGTGCAGCTCCCACTCACACATTAGAGGTAGACAACTCTCCACATGCATGCCTTTATTCCACTGGTAACACCAGTTACTCAGCGTTTTGAGTGATGTTGATAACCAGAATGAGTCTGCTGGTAACAGCTCAACGTTTTCCACAGTACGTTTTCCCTCCAGGTTAATTAGGTTGTTGCGATGCCCCAGGACAAGATTCAGCTTTCATTGGAAGCCTTCTAGAGTCTTTGCTGAGTTTAAATCAGTCATCCAGATGATTATTCTAAACCTGATTTGCCAAATTGGGGGCCAACCCCGAACAGCTACCAGAGAAGCACTTCAGTGTCAGTGGGATTTGGATTTACAACTTGCTTCAGTTTATTCCCACAGCTGGAATTGACATTCATGAGTTTCAGGCTCATATTCAAGACAAGGAATGAAATTAAAAACTATGAATGGGAAACAAAGCAGAGTGAATACAGAGGGCCACAGGGTGACCTCAGTACAAATATCAACGTGTAACATTAATCTAGAGCAACCTGCAGGGAACCCAAGGGGTAGTGGTGCAAAACCAGATCAACAAAGAGCATCTGGATGAGTGTCATGACACTCTGACCCGGTTTGCTCCTTAGCTGAGGATCTAGGAAAAAAAATTTGCTTTTATTCCCACTTCATTGCTTACTTGATGCTTTTTTAATGTATTTTATATAAGGTAATATGTGACAACTACACTTATTAAAGCACTGTCTCCAAACTCTCCTAGTTTTGTTGAGAAAAATGAGATGGCATTCAAGACAGGGGACTTTTGAGAGTCCCATAGGATATCTCTGAGATTCTTTCCACATGTCCCTTTGGGAAATATTTTTCCTTTCACATTTTCCTTGATAAAAAAATATCACCTAGAAGTACAATGCATTTTTCTGCTTCTTGAACTTTGAAACAGCGTTTACTATTATTTGAGTTAGGATGATAAGCTCGATACACCTGAGGTCTGATGCAGCTTGGCAGTTCCTCCACTCAAGGATGAAAGCAAACATCTGGTTCATGGCATCTGAAGAACAAAGTTCCACAATGAGTTTCTTTCTGTAAAGGAATATAAAAAAGATCTAACATTAAAGTTACCTAAAATCAAGACAGTTTCTGGGAATAATAAAGTGATGGATATTTGATTGCTTACATTAAAAACAACAAAAAAACCCCACCAAAAAGGCCCCAACCCAAATGGCTGATTTCTAATGGAATTAACAGTTACCAAAGTTCATTAAAAAATTAAGACACTTCAGAAGGAGACATGAAAATGGTACATTATTCCTTATCTGTGACATAACTTCAGAATACATCTATAGGAGTACCTGTTCAGCAGCCTGTGGCAAATGAAAAAGACAAAGAAAAACATTGCACTGGAAGTCATTAATTGAATTAATTAACCTAGTGACATTGTCATAAGAAGAATTTATCTGGCAACCAGCAGGAGCAGATCTCCAATCATTTCACCATGGCTTCTTCTGCAGACTAACAGTCACACAAGCGCCTGGCAGCTGGCTGTTAATGTTGCAAATGATCAGAAATTAATTAGACAAATGCTGTGCACCCATGTGGATATTTTTGTTTTTAAATAATGATTATGAAGCCAATATCTCATCTGATGATTTATTGAGAGAAAACACCATTCTTCAAAAAAATAGGTAGCAGCTTGGCTTTCTAATGGGAGAAAGTTAAAAAAAAGGGGAGGGGGGGAGGGGGGAACATGACTTACAGCAAACTGTAGTAAGAAACACCAAACACATGTAAACAGGAATTAAATAATCCATTCTGAAAACAGGGACATGCACAAATTAATTCAGAAAGGTCTTTTAATTATTTTTAGAATATACCCCATCCATTTTGGTACTTTTCGGAATAATTAAAGTTGCTGCTTCGATCTATTAAGATGGGATTCAACTATCCAGAAGTAATTCTGCAAGATAGCTTTGTTCATCCAGATATCACACATAAACCCCAGAATTTTAAGGAAACTGAAAGAGCAACATGAAGCTTCACCTTGTTATTTTCTGCACCCTCTTGTCAGAGTAACGGGCAATGTCACCGTAACCTTTTGATACCACGGTGCTTCTTTAGGACTAGTCAAGGACTTGTCTCAAATAAAGTCTTAACCTTCATGTGATTATACAAGAGGAACATACATTCATTCTCACTAACGGGTTTGGTTTCACCCATCCTCTTCAGAATGTCGTCTGGTTTCACCTGACAGTGCTTTATTTGCATGTTTTCTATTTAGATGGACTTGGAAAATGTGGGGAAGGGGTTAACATGCCAAACTGACATTTTACAATTAATTGGGATGTGTAATGCATTTGTATTTAACAACCTACAATAACCCACGTTTTTGGAGGAGTGGGGTTTATGCAGTGCCAGCAATAACAAATTCAGCCCAAGAATGCACAGATTCAACTGGACACAGAGGGTAAATGAGGGGCAGCGGGGGAAAGGAAAGGGAGAAAAGAAAGGTCAGAGTAGCAACTAACTTTGAGGATGTATGGAAACACAGAGAGTCAGACGGGATGCTGGTGACACTCAACACTGAGACTCTGAGAAGGTGATAGCAGGTTTGAAGCAATATCTAAGAGACCTCAAGGGGAACACCACTGACCATGTTATCATTCCAGGGTAATGCCATATTCTTCCCACTGAGAGCTGCGGGCTCACAGTCTCAGATTTCCAGTCCCTGGGGGAAGATGTGGCCTCTGAAGGTCTTTCTGAAGAACCCTGCGGGTTGCAAAGGGGCTTCCTGCAGCTGGTATAGATGCGGAGCTGGATAAACACAGGGTTGAAGTGCAAGGATAAAAAAACAGGTGATACTCTCCCCTCTCTCAGTGAAAGCAAAAATATCCGAGAAATAAAGAGCACTGGCACTACCTGGGCCAAGCTCTTCCCTCACAGGTCTCCAAATCATGGTAAGGCATGTCACAAGCTCAAAGCATTCATCTATGCTTGGCTGAAAATAAAAACTTCTGTTTATGGGAAACTGGGTGCTTCCAGGACTTCGTTCTGTATGGGAACCATGTCCACATCACAGACACTCCTCTAGACCAGAGTGCTCTGCACCAATGCTTATCCAAAAAATAGGGATGTTAGGAGACAACTCATTGGCAAAGCAGGCAGCTGCCAATTTTGTTTCTTCCCTATAACCTGCTAACTGGCAGGTTACTTCCACACCAGATACAGAGCTAGGAAATGTGCCTTTACGCAAGCAGCTGAAAAGTCTTACCCAGAAAACACATAATGTCTAGAAACCTGATGTTCTCAGGCATCAACCACTTCCAGCGCTACTAAAACAGTCTTAAAAGCCTGTTACTTTCTGGTATATTCCCATGTCCCTACTAGTGGATGTACAGGTCCTGGTTAACATGTGTACTGTTGCAGTTTTAAACAGCTGCCTCACTTCCTGGGCTTGACAGGAGGCGGTTTAGAGGATAAATACTGCAGAAGCAAAATAAAAGCTGGCTTCTTGAAAGCTGATACTTCAGCTAGGCTCGGTTTCTTGCTTCTTGAGGAGCTGCTTTATCACGACATGATTCTTACTGTTACATGGCAAAAAGCATCACCTCAGGGACTTACAAATAAGCTCCTAAATCCACACTTATGCAACAAAACAACCCCAATAACTTGATTTTTTAAATGGTGATTTCTTGTTGTGTGGGTGTAGAAACTTGGACGTATAGCTATGCCTTCATAGCTATACATGATACCTTTATGTTTTCCTGCCTATAAGCTGTGGCCTGCTTAAGTCCACTGAGAAAGACAAACATGCTGGGAACAGGCTATAAGGAATAAGATGGCTAAAGCGAAAAAGAGACACTGGAACCCAGGCACCTAATTATGGGATAATTTTCTTAGGACCTGAAAATTTCTACTGTAAGGCTTGACAGTTTTTCATTATGGACTTCCATAAGTATGGGAATAATCAAGAGCGAACCCACCTCAATTCTTCAGATAATTCTTACTATTATATCTTACGGTGTTTGAATTTTTATAGGCCCCTTTCAAACATGATTGTCATAATGTCAAAACTACCTAACTCTTATAAACCAGCTTTTAAACAGAGCTATCAACTATCATTAAAAAAATAGAGAACACCATTGCAGAAAACAAAATTCTTCCTAGCATGAACTCGTTGGACATTTCCAATTAGCAGGAGAACTGAAAAGTAGTCTGTATAATCATGTATCTAAGGATTTACAATAGATTTTGTGCAACAATCTCTGCACACAGATGCAAGGAAGCATTGGAAGAAGACCTGTGAATATTTTATGTATCATAGCTTGATCATGGTACTGAACCCAGAAGTAAAATGAACAGGTCTACTGTAAGATGAGCCTTTTCCCTTAGGTCTGTGAAACTCCTGGGTTTATATTTTTCAATATTCTTGCGCCAGAACTGTTCTGATTGAGGGTTTTCAAGTAGGATTCTTCAGCATGTATGATATGCTGCCATACAGTTACATAGGTATCTGATTTCTTTCGTGGTCCTTGCCAAAGCCCTCGTGCATACATGTGCTTGTGGGTTTGTGCCTGTGTTACAAAAGCTTTGTGTTACTTGTGTTTTGTCTGGAGAGCCTTGTGCCTCTTCAGCTTCTTGTATCCAAAGAGAAACAACGTTCTCAAAGGCTTCCACTGTGAAAGACTGCAGGAACACTTTTTGTGCAAGTATTACTGTGCCCAGATGACAATAGCTTGTATTTTTTCTACATCAGAAAATCTTTTCATGTATTTTCCTTCCCTCTACCCAGTACAAAACATATGTTCCTCAATGCAATATAAAACAGGACATGGGAAAAGACAGCAGCTTTAACCAGAATTTTCAGGGAAAACACGGGTTTTTTGTTTGCTTGCACTTTCCTGAGTGACTTGTCATGTCAAATAGTGTCAGTCACATCTGATTAGGTGATTTTATGACTCCAAGACATAAAGCTACATGACTGATGCACCTCCATGCAATGCACTGCAAGATGACTCACCCTCTGGGAACCTTAAAACAATGCACTTTTCAAAAAGCTTAACCCTTAATGCTTGGAGTCAAATTCCACTATTGTGCTCCCATCACAGACAGTATCACATGATAGAGGGTCACTACTGACTTAAAGGTGTAAAGAAGCAGCATGGCTTTTTCAGAAACTGAACTGATTTTGTAAAAGGTCCAAAGAACATGATGGTGAGGTTTTGACATGGTACTTAAGAGTACCAGACAGTGGCTCAATACCCCTCATAAAAATTGCTTTCAGTAAAGTACTTAATTTTTCATAAATCTATATTCTTTTTGCTCAAGGTTTACATGGAATAAATAAGACAGATCATTCCTTTGTATCATTATCCAGCCTTCCAATTTGCAAAATTATATATATGGGTCATACACTGACTCTCTACATTGAAAAATTATTAACAATCGTCTTATCTATCTGCAAATATTTGGATACTATAATTGAAGCAACAAGAGACAATTCAGAGTAACAATTTACAAGTCATCACAGTTTTACCCTAGTGGGTTTTTTGTTCCTGAACGAGATAGATGTTTTAATAGAATATTAATTGAATGTTGAAAAATTTTGGGGAGAAAACATTCATTGCCATCTATGGCTATTTCCCCCTTATATTTAAACTCAGTGATAAGACAGAGATGCTCTGAGATGTGTTTTTGAGGTGAAACATTTTTCATGAGGTTTTGAAAGTAATTTACTATTTATTTTATGCAGGAAAAGAGGCACAGAAAGCAATATACACATGGTATTATTCATCACAGATTTCTGCTTTTTTTAACAGCACCTAGTCCAGATATCTACTTAAATATAATCTAACAACACAGAAATAATTGTGCTGCATTAAAGTAATATAGGTGTTTTACCTGTAGACAGCAACACATTTCCCCATTAGCTATTGCCATATCATAAAGTAATATTATTTTCTTGCATTACGTGATGATTAGATCTAAAAAAAAAAATCACACTGCTTATCTGCACAATCTTCATTTTAGTTATTTTACCTATATAAATAATCCACCAGTAAAGAATATGAAACCAGGTTGTAATTATAGTATTTTGAGAATTTCATTAGCTACGCGTGGAAAAAATAAATCACGTGATGCCAAAAAAACCCAAGGAAGAAATACTGCAGCAGCAACAAAGGAGCTCATGGGGTGCCATGGACACCATCCAAAAACCACTTAGGACCCAGAGAAGCTGAACATCTCACTTGCTAAGAGCCATCTCCCCAAGAGAGTTAAACAACACAACACCTACTAAAGACAGACAGCAGTAACAAAGGCGGCATTGGTCCAAAGATAGAATCAGAATGGTTTGGGGTGGAAGTGACCTCAAAATCACCAAGTTCCAACCCTCCTGCCACGGGCAGGGACACCTTCGCTTGCCCAGCTTGCCCAAAGCCTCATCCAACCTGTCCTTGAACACTGCCAGGGATCCAGGGGCTTCCAGAGCTTCTCTGGGCACCCCATGCCAGGGCCTCAGCACCCTCAGAGTAAAGAATTTCTTCCTAACATCTAACCACACCCTGCCCTCTTTCAGCTTGAAGCCAGTGCCCCTTGCCCTGTTCGTGCACTCCATGGTGAACAGCCCCTCTCCCACTTTCCTGTAAGTATTGGTAGGGGTGAGACAGTCAGTATTGGATAGTATTGGGTAGTCTTATGCTGTCAGACTACACTCAACATGAAAAGTTTGTGTGCCAGCGGTTGATGCAAAGTATTTGTATGTCTGTGATGTTTTATGGGCAGCATCTTGATTAATAAACCAGACCAATAAAATACTAGAATGGATTAAAATGGTTAAATAATAGACTTCCACGTGTAATAATAAATTAGAGTCATGTTTAACAACCATTTCAAGTGCAATCCCTAAAGGTCTGTTCTCTGCTACTTCACTTCTCTAACAACGACTTGCAGAACAAAACAAATATCAAAACATTACAAAGAACACAGACTGGGAGAACATTAACTAAGGAAGGCTGGACCAGTAATACAAAGTAAGCTGGCTGATTCAATGAATCATGCACAGTGAGCAAATATATGTTTCAGCAGAGACAAATATAAAATCACAAACCTGGCTAGGAAGCATGCAGGACACAATGGCAAGCTGAAGAATCTATTCAGGGCACCACCGACTTTGGAAAAAAACCCAGTCTGTGGGGTTGTGGATGAAAATAAGTCTCCTGCACAATAAAGTAACCAAAGGAGCCAGTGTAATCTCAGGGTATATAAGCAGCAGAATCTCAAGGACCAGCAGGCTCTGTTACCTTTTTACCTCATATTGTTAGTACAGTTCCTGAAATCTGTGTACAGTTCTGGCATTTACAATTCAAAACTGATACTGGAGAACACAAGTGTCCAGAGAAGAGGCACATGAATGAGTAAAAGGCAGGAAAACATGCTTTGTGGTGAAAAACTCCAAGAGCTCGATCTATTTAGCTTCTTTCAGAAAAGACCATCTGCTTCAGTCATAGCCCTTACACAGTACAAAAGGAAGGGAAATTTGACAGCTGATGCTGTATATTTTAGACAGAAGATAGAGTGGCTGGATTTTGAAACTTGATAAATTCACACATTAACTGCAAAGTTCAGATTTCACTCTGAAGTTGAGCTGGTAGAAGAACAGAGTGCGGAGAATCTGTAATTTTGTTTCTTTGCTGTGCATGGATGGTTCTGTAAAGGTTATGTTCTACTCCATGTACAAGTACTGACCTTGCAGCAACAATTCATAGGGCAGTCCCACTCCTTAGATTATTCAGGAAGTGAAGCTAGATGACTACAGTCATCCCTGTTGACCTTCAAATACATGGTGAATTAATTACTGAAGATTAGATCCTACATCTGTAAGAAATACCTTCAAGACCGCTAGCCACTAGAAACCACTCTAAGAACCATCTTTAGTGTCCATGCTATTGACCATGATGTTCAGTTTGTCCCTTGCAGCTCTGAGTTGGCTGAAAGATCCTGAGCAAAAGGCTGACAGAATATTTTCACCTCTACATGAGCTGCACAAAAGGATCAAGAACAATTGTTCCCAGTGGGAAGGGGGAAACTGGGACAAGGGAATCGTATGAACACTGCACTACTGATTAGCTGCACTCAGCTAGGACAGTAGTAAATACTGATGGACTCTTGCCTACCAGTGCTAGTCAAGGTTGTCATGTGCACTGGGGTGTGGAGGAGACCAGAAGCATATGACATTTCACTGAAGAGAGGAGGAGATTTATAAATCTATTTGCTGACAAGAAGTTGCATTCAAAATTAAACCCCTTTTTTTTTTTACAACTGCAGAATTTATTTGGCTCTGTTAGGAGGATGGGATTGAAAACCAGCCACTAGTAGCTTTTACTTGCATTCATTCAGCTATTCTAAATGAGAGGTGACTGGGAGTTATGCCAGCATCATGCCATCTGTATTAGTAAAACCCGCTACAGCCTTATGGTATTTGAAAGGAGACACTGGTTGGTTCAATTGTCCTTACTCCACTATATCACTCTCATTTGTTTGCATTCTTAAATTAGGAAAAGGAAGACTGAGATGCTGTAAGCAAGCAGGCTCCTACGCGATTGCAGCCTGAGTGCAAGAAGACAGTGCATGATAGATCCCCACCTGCATCAAACACTCTTATCTTCTTTCCACTTCTTGTGCCCTCTCCCACTCACCTGGAACTGAACACTTCCCCTTTGTTTTATCTTATCTTGAAAACAAGGAAATGCCATGAGTTACATGTCAATATGACCTCTGTGAACTAGGAAAAAGCTGTCTAATGTAATGCCTTGTGAGTCCATTAAACCAATTAAAGATGCATCTTGAATTCTACAAGTGTTGGGAAAAGAAAATATGCTTTAGGCTGTGAGCTTCAAAAATGTAAAGAGACTAGAGATAAAGACCTGCTTTTCCACCCAGAGATCCTCTGTAAGATGACCTTACATAAGTGTTTCTTAAAATTAGCTTTAACCTATGTTTTCCCATTTATTGAATATTTCCATTTTGTATAGATTTCACAGATGAAATGGAAAATGTTAGCATTTTAGGCAAGCTGAAGGTTAAGGGGGGAGATAGGAAGTAACGTGTAACAAAATGGATAGGAATTTTCTTTCTGTAGTTTAAGAATCAATGAAACAATAATCAAGATGAAATATTTATTTTTATGGGATTTCCTCTGCCTTATCAATGTACAAATTCCTTGCCCCCTGGAAGACTAGGGACTGAGTTTTGCCTTTAACTTAACTTTTATATTTCCATATTAGACTAACAAGTTAATATTTGACCAGAACAAGTTAAGATACATTAAATAGTCTCCCAACTCAGAGCAGATCCCTATAGGTTCAATTCAGGGCAGGGCTTCCCGTGTTGCCCATGCTGTAGTGTATAACAGCAAATATCCAATGTGAAGGAGCAGAGGCAGGATGCTGGCTCTCTCTGAGGACATTTGAAATGGCTGAGCAGTCCCTGCACTGTGCAGACAAAAATTACCAAAGAGTTGTCTTGAATGTCTTGCTCTTCAGCTGGTACTCAGCTTTGAGTGCAATCAGCACCAGATTAATGCTGTCTGAAGCCAAGGATGGCCAAGACTAAGGAACACCAAGTGTTTGGATGAAATCTCTAATTCGGATCTGTATTTGCCAGGAAGGACACAAGCTTCCCAATGCTGTGGATGTAAAGGATCCTCTTTTCATTATAACATTAAACTAAGCAAAGTCAAACAGACCTTAAAAACTTCTCAAGGTCTTTGGAGAATGCAGACAATGCTCCTGCATGAGTCTTGCCCTACTGATTGATGTCCAGACTTCATCTGCAGACAGTTAACATAAGATATATGTGAACTACATTAATACATATTCACTGGAAAAATTAACACAGAGACCTTTTCCACACACAACTTCTGCAGCAATACACATTATTTTGATTGGGCATGTCATCTAATTAAATAGAGAAGCTGATCTGATCTTTAGTATGGGCACCTATATAAAGACCTCTTATATGTCAGACCATTTTTTTGCCCTTCCTACTGGTCCCTGATGGTACCAGTGAAATTTGTGTGCACATCGAACATCTGTGTCAGAGCAAGGTATGACTGATGCCTCTGATTGCCTTCAGATTAAGTTGCCTTTGATTTCAGCCTGACTCATATTGGAAAATTATTAGCAAAGCCATTATAAGGTAACAGAGGTATTTACAGTTCAACTGAAAATGTTTTGTGTTTTTTCAATTTCCACACCAGTGGTGAGGTCAAGAAGCTGCTTCCCTGTGGGCCCATCTGACTGCAGAGAGGATGCATGGTCACTTTTCATCTGCATCTGGAGACACCTGATCTTGGATGAAAAGAACTAGTGAACTTTTGACAAATGCTTTGCTGAGATGAAGTCTAAAGTCCTGCCCTCAGGTGTGACAACAAGATGGGGCTGCAGATATCCCACAGAAATACAGATGCTGCTCCATTAGATGACATTAAACCAGAATTAAATTTCACCAGTCCAGGGGAAAAGTCAAACATTTACTAGACTGAATCCAGAAGGACAGCTCTAGGAAATGCCCCACCTCATCCCATCTGTGCAACTTAACTCTCTTTGAAGAGTGGAAGGTGGTTCTGTTTCTACAGGCAGCATGCCTCAACTGCTAGTAAAGGGAAGAAGTAATTTCCCCATGAAAGACAGCTGGGGTGGAGCTCACCTGTTTGTGAATGAACTCATATCACCAGCTCTGACCACTGCCTCTGGTCCTGGACATCACCCCCAAATGGTGCCACAGTAAAACAGGAGGGACAGAGTCATACATACAGCTGGCTATAAAGCATCTGCCATCACAGCCTAGCTACTCTCTGAGTGTTAGCAGGAGCCATCACCCTGCACTTCTGGCCTGGCTGGTTCTCATCCCGTCTCCATGCTGTTTACTCACCATCCTGCTGTGAGCGTTATCAGACGTGCACAGCCTAGAGGGCAGCCACCCTGTGCTGCTCTCTTCAGCTCCTCAGGTTTGACAAGGATGGATGTGAAAAGAAGTGGAACAGTAAGAAAATGCAGCGTTGTAACAGCAGCAAACCCAACAGAAACTCTGGTAGCAAATAACTGCTTTTTGGCATTGCACCTTGCTCAGACATTTCCTCTGAACAATAACGAGTCAATAAATCACAATAAGCCAGTTGGGAGAGAAGTGTTTAACTAGTTAAACCACAGAGCTTATCTGGCTGCAGATAAGTGGGAATCAGATTAAGGAGATCAGTAACTTTAAAGCCAGGTAGCATGGATAGGAGGAGTGAAAACAGACGTGTTTTGCTCTGAATTAGCACAGCAGCAAGGACATAGAAGCCACAAATTTGAGACAAATGACAAACTTTTTACTACAAGAAAAGGCTACTCACCTCAGGTTCTCCATCAAATTACACTCCATTCCTTACACTTTTAATGACGTCTTAGTTTGCACCAAGTGTGTAGAAAAAGTCTACATGAAAGAATAACCCTGTGGGAAAGACAGAAAGACAGGCAGAAATTAATACATTACAGGACTTTCTGTATTCCCTCACTGTTGGAAAAGAAAATTTAACTCTCTCACACAGTGGAGTTAACTCTGAGTAATCATTATTTCTGTCCTCTAAAATAAACCACATAGATTAGCCTTCATAAAACAGTGTTCCATGAAGAATCATTGGTCTGGGAAGATATCTAAATGCTTGTATAACATCAGTGGAAACAAAACAAGACTGTAACTATTCTGTGTTATAACTTTTCATATATCCCCAAAAATCACTTGAAATGAGAGAATATGTATCAGCATAGCTTTTAATAGGAATTTTTAGGGGAACATGAAACGCATTCAGCTGTTCTGCAGAACAAGTAATTTAAACAGAATTTACTCTGAAAGAAAATGTAGGTATTACTTCCTGCTTCTCCCTCACACCACACGCGCACACAAAAGGAAATGTTTGGAGAAAATTACTTTAATATTGATATTCTTCTTGTAATAGAGTCCTTGTTACTAAGGCAGGACTCAGACCATGGTAGCACATTACTGGGGCTGGAAGGTGAAGGCAGATTGATGTTTAGCTTTGCAGTATGCTTGTAAACTGGGAGAGTGGAAATGTGAACTGAAATCGAGAAATGCTACTGCTGGTCAGAGAGAAAGATGCTGGTGTGGCAAGAGTCTTTGGGAACAGTCATGAGCAATGCTGCAGGAGCTCAGCAACGCAGGGCTAGCCCCAGGCATGTGGTTCTCTGACCTGTTTCTCATTTACAGAGGGCACAGGGGAAATGGGTTGTTCTCCCTCAGGATGTTCTCCTGAGGCAGGACACCCTGAACAGCAAGAGCTTTGCACTGGTCAGGGAGGAAGGATGCGAGAGGAGCAAAGCATTTGTCCTGCTACAAGAGTAAGGCGGCAGGTACAAGCCATTCTGCAATTACTATTTGAGAGTGTTGTAACTTATTTCCTCTGCTTTTCCCAGGTATGTCTGGGATGGTGTTACATCAAAGACCTTTCAGTTTGCCAGAGGAGCCAGTGGTGAAAAGCTGGTATTGCCTTACCCAGTGCAGGTGAGTCTTTCCCTGTCAGTGCTGCAGAACATTCAACAGAGTCTACTTACAGAGCATGTAATAATACTGAGCAAGTTCCATGCTCCCGGGAAAAGAGTCTTCTCATTCCCCTCACTCATTGCACACCATCTGCAACCAGTTCTGAAGACTCCCACACATGGGGATTTCAGTGGACTTCTGCAGAGGCAAAGAGAAAGTTTAAGGATCAAAGCCATTGACTGTGAATTCCTGTGTTGGCCTTTCTGGGTCCTAAAATGCCTTACGTGCACTTGAAGGTGTAAAGAAATGATTGTTTCTCCTGGAAGAGGTGAATCACCAGAGGTGAACAATAGAGAGGAAGTTCCACAGCTCAGCAAGGCTCTATATTCATCTGCTCAATGATATCACAACCCACAGTGCCCAGACATATTAGGGAACGCCCACAATAGTCTTAGTGTGAAAACTGCATTTATCCTCAAGAAACAGGCAGCACATTCCTGTGGTTTTCAGATTTCATCCTAATGCTGTCAGATACAGAACCCAACAGCTGTTTGATACAGTATTCCCATGGGATTATACAGAACAAGCATCACATACAGGGGACTGCTTTAAACCACAACATCCCGTGGTCTCTGCCTCTCTTTTTATCCTTTTCCACTTCTGAACCATGGCACTTATGTGCTCTGCATGATGTTCAAAATTACATACACTGAAGTCTTCATTTCTCACAACAATTAGTAGATGTGTCTAGCTCTTACTCCTCCGTGATGGGCCATGTAGGAGAGGGAGAAGCCAATCCTACAAGTGCAGTTATTTAAAAGACCTTATTTTCAATTGTGAAAGAAAGAGAGAAGAAAATCAATATATAGAAACTCAATTAAAATTGGATTTTCATAATCCTATATTTATAGAATTAGACTAGTGGCAGACTACTGCTGACTTTGTGTCTGGAAAGGTTTGGGGATGACTCCTTGATGACTGCAGCTGAAAGCTATTTTTATCATCATGGCCCTGTAAATAGACACATGTAAAACAACTAAACCATCGGAAATATTTTAGAAATATTGCATTTAAGTGATCCAACATCTCATCCAGAAATCACTTCCTTGTAATCAGCACTTTCTTTCAAATGCAAATTATTTATTTCAGCACTTCCTACACTTAGGAACAATCTTGCCTGTACTGCAGGTTGTAAACATTTTCTTACTAATGGTATCAGGCTCCCTAGATAGTCCTGGTCCTCAGGACGCTAACAATGTGGCTGTTCAATGACGGTACAATAATTTATACATATTTTTTAGTAACTTAATAAATGTACAACACTTGTCGTATCTATAGATGCAGCATCCTTGCCTATATTTTGGTGGATGCCCTCTTTATATTCTCTTCCGGGGTAGTTGTTGCTTTGAGTTTAAGAAAAGAGGAGAAACATATAACCTGGGACATGTTTCTTAGAAGATTATCCCATTGACAAGTGGCACGATAGTATGTGCTTCCAGAATGAAAACTGAGTAGAGCTGACAGCCATATCATTCTACAGGTCATGAATTTTAATGAGTCTAGAGTCTGTGGCTAGTCTTAAAAGCATTCTGTACAACTACACCAATGTTTCCTTTGCTTATAAATGCTTGGCACTTATTTCACCAAAGAAAGAAGACACTTTTTTGGTCAAGGCTTCATCTTGTCCTGTTACTACTTGCTGCCTGTGCAATCAATTCAACTAAATCTTTTAAGAATATTTTAATGTATAGCTATGAGGAGAAACAAATACCCTTCTGTATTTAATGATGTAGTTTAAGAGGAATTTTTCTGGATCGTCCTATGCAAAACTGAAATCACAGGGAAAGGAATGCAAGATAGGGCACTCGGAGCTTTTCGTTGTCCAAAAAAGATCTCTGAAGCAAATACAAGGTGAAGTTCCCCTTTGGCTAATGTCATTCAGTCTTTTACTTCTTGTTGCTTAGTCGTATTTCTCTAACCTCAGATTTTAAGTGTCTCACCTAACATTTTCACAGATGTGCTTATTCATGAGGACACTATTCATAATTTAAAACAGAGCACAGTGGTGTCAAGAAATCACAGAATACAGTTACTGTGTTTTGAGAAGCCTTTGATTTCCTATAGGAAACCTGAAAAAATTCCTAAGAGCATACTTATTTAGTGAAGTTAACTTGTAGCTCATTATGAGATCAATATCTTCCTTGATCCAATATTCTGAAGTAATTAAGACAATGGTTGGATATAGCCTAAGTCCAAATGTGAGTTAATTAACTTTTAAAATCCCTGAATTCTCATTAAGGTCAACAGGAGGATTCTGGCTTCTCTAAACATTAGAAAAGCTGAGCATTTATTAATTTTCTCAGATCCAGACTTAGATCCCCAATTTTAAGTGATTATATTTTGCAAGACCTTCTGATACAACTAATTGATTTAGGAACCAAGCCACACTTCAGCTGTTAGAAGTTCTCCAGATTTAAAAAGATACGGCAAATATCTCTTTACTCTGTTCTAGTTCTTCTACTGCTCTCATCATAAGATCAGACAGGAAAGCAATGAGGAGCCAAATTTCCTCCATCTACCCAGATGGAAAACACTGTCTGAAAAATACCCCTGGTGAATCGATGCCTTCATTTTGCCCAGGGTTTTGGAGGGGTATTCACTACTGTTATTATATTCAGTATCAAAACATAAAGTTGTTTATTTTACAAAGTGTAGCCCGTGCAAGACCTACATACCACATGCTAATGGTTACACCTGCTAGTAAGTGATGTGGCACCTCTTTTTTGACAGACAAATCCAAGAAAGCAGCCTGTGAAGCAAAGTGTCTTCAGGCTTGAAGTAGTCATCCACGCTGCACAGATAAGGAAAATAAACCACCATCTTACAACTATGGGGAATCTGGATCTGCAGTTAGACATACATAGATAAACACATTTCCTTCCTGGCAAGGCACATGAGTTCGGTGGTAACCTCTCAGCATGTTATGATTCACACTGTGAACACAGTCTTGCACGGACCCAGCAGAGAAGATTCTGAGTCCTACAGAGGATTTCTGAGAGCTAAAATAGCAGTCATAAATTCTGATCTTGGCCACATAACAGCATCCTATTAACCCGGCCTAGAACAAAACATCAGCATCACACTGAAATAGTAACTATTACACCTGGAAGTGTGTGCTCATCTCTGCTTTAGATCTTGCATAATCTAAAATAATTAGTCATCTTTCTTTGCTCATGTCAAGTATCGTTTCCCTTATTTTTGCCACTTCTGAAAGATATGAAGAAAACTTCCTGCCTGGGAAGGTAAAATAAGCCAAAACTGGTAATCAGAAGTGAAATCCATTTCCATGAGAAAGGCAGACCCTCTGTTATCAGGGATATCATACCAGTGTATCTTCAAGATCATTTTGGCCCATGGAAAGAAAATGTGTCACTTCAAAAATATTTTTACTTTAAAAAAAAAAATCTACTAATATAGGAAAAATGTTTTTGCTAACATTTACAAATCCAGCCCACTTGCATTTACATTTTACTTGTAATGAATCACTAAAAGGATTAGGAAGGCAGTCAATCAACTAAGAGGAAAAGCAAAGTTTATACAGACTATTTTTAGATTTGCGAGCCCCATCGCAAGGAGACTCCTGGCTCTTGGAACAGCCCGAAAGCACCATGGCTTTGCAAATAAACCATGATCTAGATGTATTTTCAGGATGACTATTTCTCTCCAGCTTTGTAGAGAAAATCAATATCTTGTTTTCAGATGTGTAAATGTAGTCGTCTCTCTAAAGTGCCCCGGTCAGTTTACCACACGTTCAGCAGCTGCTTCTTTCCAGGCTATCCCACGATTCCCAGCCTATGAGGATTGACAAGGCAATGATAAACTAATGTGCCCCCTCAGCTCTGTGCGCAGCCCATTGTTCCGGCAGCTGAGACCCTCTGCTTCTATTTGCTTTCTCCCACATACATTATTCAACAACCCAGGAAAAGGCCAAGAACCTCTTTCATTCAGGAATTCTGTATTAAAATAATCAATTTCAAACTGAAGCGGGGAAAGGAGGCTTGCTACAGGCGAGGCCTATTAATAAGCCACCAGTCTCTGCCATTTGCATTGGAATCATGCTATCATGAGGTAATATATTATTATATTTCTTATAAATGGAAGAAGAAACAAAGGATACGTTCCCCTTGTTCTCAGCAAAAACATTAATTACAGCAACACCTTTCTGACGTCATATGTTGGCACTGTTTCCAATGTAAGCACCTCATTTATGAGGGTCTATGTAATAGACTGCAGAGGCTACAACTTGATTTAGAAAGTCTTAGGCAGGGAAGAAGACTTACGGTTCCACAACAGACAGACAACCTGGAGGTTAAAACTAACTTAAAACACATTTTCTGAATATTTCAGTGGAGGATCCAAAATCCATTATTCTATGCAAATGTTTTCCTTGCATTAGAATATACACAGCTGTGCCAAAATAACTGTTAAGCCATGAACCGCATGGCATTTGAGTGCAGTATCGACCACATGAATAAAGGCAGAAAAAGCCACTACTGCTGCATGTCACAATTTTGGTCTATGGCACTTTTAGGGGAAATAAGACCACCACCTTCAGGAAAAATGTGAAAAGTGTCAGTTCTACAACCAAAGAACAGCACCTTCTTGTAAAAAGTCATGCACGGAGGCATCTCTTTTTATGGTATTAACTGGGTCTGTTTGTTGGGGCAGTTCTCACTCCCCAGCTAAAATATCCTACATCACTGCTGAGTTTTCAGCCTCATTTTCCTCTTGCTTTTCTGGAGTTATACATATTTATGACCGTACCACTTTTAATTTGTCCACTCTTGATACCTTGCAGGTCAATAATAGAAAAGAAACACTGATGTAAACAGTAAGCAAGGATGGAAAACCATAGACCCGTGGCCGTAAATGGAAGGCGTATTACTGCCTTCAAATGGTTGACCACTGTCCCCTCCTGTATTCCTATCTGCCCTTCTTTTCTACTTGAGATACCATGTTAGCTCCTTATTATGAACGTTCCACACTTTATCTGACATTTCTGCCAACCAAGTATCATCAGTGTTGCCTAAGAATGATCGAGAGACTTTGGTGAGACATCGTATCTACTTTACCAGCAGCATTATCAGCCCCATAAGCACAGGTGAGTGACTAAAGCTGGTGGTGGACAAGCTCTGCTCAGCTTCCTTAAAGGAAAAAAGCTGCACCAACAGCCCCATAATTTCTGTCCAGTATCTTGGCTGTGAAGTCAAACAAAACGTAGAACTTTAGGCACTGCTTTCTAAAGTCTGAACTTGCATCTCAGTGGAGAATAGCAAAATAAAGGAATTTGTCTCATTCTAATGCTGGCACTGAATCTTCACATTTAGAGATTGCTATTCTGACAGGAAAACCTCAAATGTTTGATGTTGTAAATACACAGTCTAATGTGAAAAAGGATAAATGTCCTGGGAATTGTGCTCATGAGTCACTTCCAAAGCTCAAAATGCTCAGTGAGTGAATAAAATATTCCAGAAAGTGCTGTGTACAGCATGAAGCGTCCAGCTTCAATAAGCAGATGATATTTTGTTAGCCAACAAGCAGTGCCATGTAACTACTCAAACTTTTGTTCTGCACTCTGGAGAGTTTTATTTCATAACTCTGCAAGAGACGTGCATGAGACTCACCTAGAGATGAGCCATTAAAGCATTTCAGTGTGTCCAGATTTTTCATGGCCTGAACTTACTAAAGCCTTGTATTTTCACTGGGCAAAACAAACTGCTTCCTTCCCACTTAACATTTGTAGCTTTGAAGACAGGAGGTCCTTACTACAAGAGCGGTCAGCTGCTTACCTGGTTGATGTGCAGTAAGAGAGCAGAACTTTGGATTTTATGCTTTACACTACCTATTCCCTTGGCAGAGCTGAGAGCACTTGATAAGGAAGAAGAAAAACCAAATCAGAGCAGGGTAAAGGATACTCCAGTCCCTTCCCCTACTGACCCATGGTTTCAATAGGAAAGAAATGTGGGTACACAAGCAGGAGGAGGAGGACTTGTAGCAGACTGACCAGCCTGTGAAGCTGAAGCCTGTGTCTGCTCTCGACACTGTTATGCTGCCAGGTCCAGTAACATAGACATAGTCCAGCACAAGTGTTCAGTGTGTGTTTACCCCATCACTCAAGACACACCCATTTTCTCAAAGTCTCCCTTTAAAAGGTGGCCAATATTCAGTTTTACCATGATTTTTTTCTCTATTGATACACCTTTAAGATTTGCAAATATCTTATTTTTACTCTAAAAGGGTCTCAAATCCTGGAAGTGTCATACTTCTGCAGACCTCTACTTCTGAACCTAGTTACCCATCCCCACTAAATCTCTAAAATTAATACAGGATATCTGAATACAGAAGGAACCCCTAACACTACTATCATAGCTCATGACTTTTCCACAGCCAACTTGGTTCCCAGACCTGTATGTAATTTCTTGCTGGTTTGCAATTCTCCTGTGTAGAACTTGCTCTCTATAAATCCTCAATATTAAACCAACTAGGGTAATAATAGTTCTGGGACAGGAAAAACATCTTCCTTGCACAACCAGCTCGTGGTTTAAAATAGCGAGGTGTCTCAGAACATGCCAAAGTCTTGGGGGCGTTGTGAAACAAACTCTACTTTTCAATGTCTTCAAATGGAGTGATTAAAAATGCGTATTGATACAAAAAAAGAATAGAGCTCAAGACCCTGTGCAGGCAAACTATACAGTCCTTTTTTCAGAGATATGTTTACCTTTTGTGTGTCTCTGGAAGCTAAATGCTTTAGTTAACTGTGGGCAGCTTCAGTTACTCATTATTAGATCTTTGATGTAATTCTTCTCCAGCATTCAGCATTTGCATTTATTCTGCAATTTGCACTCAGTGCTTCCAGTAAGCCCAACATGTACAAAGACAAAATGCTGTCAACATTTATCTGCTGCTTTACACATGCCTGGAGCAGAGCAAAGGGAAAGTGGGAAGCATTTATATTCCTGAACTCAAAACAAGCTACATTCACTTGAGACTGCTCGGGATAAAAGACAGAGCAGCAGACATGGAAAATGTGAGCAAGGGGAGAGGAGTAAGGAAAGGATAAGAATAAGAGATTAAAAAAAAAGAGTTTAAAAACAATGCATAAAAGAAAGAAGGATAAAATAGAATGCATGACCAAAGAAGGAAAGAAATCAAAATCTTAAAAATAAACTCAGACCTGTAACATCCTGAGTTGTCCCAGGAACAAGCAGAGCTCCTCACCGCTACCAAGAGGAGCCCAGCAGTAGCAAAAAAGGCAGGTCTGACCACTGCCAACATGGGTGACTGCAACCACCACCAGAAGCAGCACGCAAAGGCAGTAATACACACCAGGTCCAGCGCCAGCCTCAGCTCTGTTCTGAGCATATAAGCAGGGAGTAAGAAAGGAACGATTGTCTGCCAAATGGGCATGCACAAACTTACACAGAGAGAGAAATCTGAATCTCAAACATCCAAAAACTTACCAAATCACACAGAAAACATCCAGGTATCCCTGCAGTAGAATTAAAAACATTGAGGTACAATTAGGAGGGAGAACATCACAGAGTGAGTAATTTGAAGGATAAGCCATGTAGGTCCTGTGTAACTTTGGGTAGTTCAAAGCACACCAAACTGATGCATCTACAGTAAAAAAGAAAAATCCTAATGCAGGTGTACAGGTTCCTTCTGGCTTTTTTTCCTGGAAAATTGTTGAAATGTTCTTTCTAAAAGGTGAAAACAAATCTGCAGTTTCAGAAAATCTCACCCATTCCAAATCCCAAGATTTTTACTTTTTGTTACACGTGGTGATGAAGGCCTTGCACTCAGAATTTTTCCCACTAGCAGAAATTCGTTTTTAGTCCTATTCCCTTCCCTCTGTCTTCTGTCCTTAACAAACGAATTTTTAATAAAGGAAGAAAGAAAGAAAGAAATAGAGATGTAAACTCTATGCACTGCACTTGCAGATGAGCTGAATTGCTAATTGCATTTCAGAGGAGCTGAATTGCTAATTGCGTTTTACAGACCAATCCCATAAGGTACAAAATCCTGCTAAAGTCATCCAGCAGCACTGGGGGTGGACGGTGCCCACCACTTTACTAGGAAGACCCTTACCAGTACTGAAATGAGCTGCATTGTAATATTACATACTTGCTACCAGAAGTGATCCAGAGAAGGGCTAAGTGTCCTCAGCTCTGATTGCCTCTCGTCGGCAATTGAGAGCACTTGGCAAGACCCAGCCTTAAAGCTGCCTGGCACATTATCCTATTTCATAGAGTGATTTATTTTAAATGAAAGCATATGGATAGCAAGCAGCAATGGTGCAATAGTGCTAATGTTAGGTGATGCACCCATCATACATGAGAAGAAACATGGTCTCTCTGAGCAGAAGGTAGCAAGCAATGCATAGGCTACTGTCAATAAGATCGTACACACACTCCCGATGAGCACATTTTGAGCTCCTATTATCATCAGTGGGAGGGGGATGGGGGATGTCCATGTCTCTACGTGTTTTCTGTGCTAATCTGAGAGCTGGACCAAATCCCAGCACTTGGGTCACTTGTACACAGAGTTCTCATTGTGAATGAGGGGTAAAATGGCAGCCTCTCAGTTGTGCTCTGAAACTATGCATTTTTTAAAACTTGTGTATGCATAAGCCTCTTATTTAATGAATGACTCCCTTTGTATTTACATGTTCCACCATCCACAGAACAAATAGGGTTTAGTCATTTGAGAATGAAAACTTCTAGTCCTCAAGGGAGAGAAGGGAAAGGGAAAAAAATAGTTGCAGCTATTTTATGGAAGTGGTAAAAAATCAATTACCCTCTTAATTTTAGCCCTTACCTGATCTTCAAGGCATTCTAGGGATGCAAGTGCATTCTTTCTTAAGTTACACATTCCACAGCTTCGATCAGAATAAAAATAAAACATATAAGTGTCCTGAAACTTATTGGTTTAAATGCAGTTGAATTCAGATCAAAAGTGGTCAGAAAAGTTATTTTAGGTTGCTCTGGATCATTATCCTAAATTAGAAGGGACATACCAGGCCTGAAGGCTTCTTAATCTTACACCTTTTTTTATTCCTCCCTTTAAATTTGGCTGATAAATGAAACATGTGAAATAATAAATAAATTAAAAATACATGGCAGAAATAATTTCAAAGGGTTTAGCAGTCGAGATAGGAATGTACCGAAAGCATAATTTTAAGTTGTCTTGATTTCCAAAAGGAAATAGTTATAAATTAGTTCTAGGGCACTCTGACTCATTTATAAGAGTGGTTCGAGAAACTCTTCAATATTAATTAGTAGCCTGTGAATTCAGCCTATGCAATTATGATGAGACAGTTCTTTGGGTATGAAAGAGCTAACTTATCATATTTTTTAATTCACCATCTATAAGCTTGAATATTTTTGTATTTCCATATTTCTCAAGTAGCACTTAATTTAATCTTATCCCCATTTTTTCAATAAACCATTGTTGCGTCTCTTAAGCAGCACAGCTTCCTCCTCTAACTCATCTCCCCGTGAAATTGGTTTAATGAAGCAGAAAGGTATGAAGCATTAACAACACTGGAATTCATGTGGTAGCACTTCATTTTTCAGAGGCACTCACATTTCCTACCTAATTTATAAAATCAGCACACAAATGATTTTTATCACAGCCATTACATCAGTATAAATTACTGCCTTTTCTATAACACGGCAGTTAGTCAAACTGTTGAAATTATATCTATTAGTCATTGAGAGGAGGAGGGAAAAAGAAAAACCTGTAGGAAAGATTTAGTGTAAAATAAGAACTGATAGCAGCCTTATTGAAATACTAATATTAATTTACCAAATGAGCTCAAAGTGAGGATATTTTGCGAAAGAAAATTAAAAACACACAAAGTAAAGCAAATGAGTCAATTTGTAAGGAGCCGAAAAGGAAACTCAGCAAACAAACTACGCCGTAGCGGAGGCAGAAAGGCAATTAGGAAGAAGTCCTTCACATCCAAGAAGGCAAGGCATGCCTCACTTCCAGCCTAAGCCCCACATTCTTCCCAAGCTTACCCATCCACCTTATTGTTCTAGAACTGGTGTCCTGCTTTTGTGCGGGGTGGCTCCTCCAAAATCATCGTTACCCTCCTAACTCCTTTCACGTGCACCACTGCCCACTTGCATCCTGGCTGTTCTTGTCCAGGCGAGCAAGAATCAGCCTCCACTGCCCAATGTGGCCATACAGCAAAACTATAATGATGCTTGCTGGGAAAGTCTTGCAGTCTCTTCTGCTTTCCCAGCAAGGATAAACTGCTTTTCCAGGACCTGCCATCCCAGTTTGCAAAGGTTGGCCTGTAGGAATGTAACTGATCACTGTGCAAGTGCATCACATGCTTGAAAATACCTCAGTCTCCCTAAATACTAATACTCCTAATACTAATACTCCTAATACTGCTCCCTAAACATCCTCTGTTTCCGCTCTACTGCTGGCCTCACAAGCATGTCCTGGGCCTCCTTTCCTGTTCACTGCTCTTCTAGCACAACTCCTTCCAGAACTGTTCCGTAAACTCACTGTCACCTGACTTGTCGGATGCATCCTCCAGATCTGCCTACATAAAGTAGCCATCTGCTAGGGGCAGACAAAGTGTAGGCAGGAAATACACTTTCAGAATCATGAAGATGCTCCAGAAAGCCTACCCTTTCTATGACTTTTCTTCTTACTCTCTTTTCTCTAATTATTTCCCCTCAATGCTCTTCCGCCCTCAGATCGGATGGGAAACGCTCGAAGGCAGGGACCCCATCTTCTGGTTTGTCCTCTCCCAGTAGCAAGCATAATAGGACACAAGGCTCCGCGAACATGGCTTGATGTCATGTGGGGCACTAAGTCTTAAGATCAGGTTAAAAAATGAAGAAAGAAAATCTGAGCTGAGTAGGTTGCCCACATCACACCACACAACATGCAAGGTCCACACAGTTCAAGACACCTTTCCTAGGTGTGTTTTGCCTTCTATTTTAATCTCCTGCTCACCGTTTTTATCCACCAGCCTTTCCATCCATAGATAGGGACTTTATGCCTGGCTTTCTCTGCTTCCCGCAGATTCATTACCGGTGTAGAAGCGTATACTGATGGCACCTTGTGGCTGAAGCAGAGAAATGCTTGTGAATAGGAACAAGCATGAAGTCCGTCAGGAAAACATCATAGAAAGGCTATGATGAAGAGCATATCCCTCCTCTCAGAGCTGCTGCAGAAAAAAACCCAGTGCAACACTGTAAAGCTTGCAGACATCTCCTGGGCAAGGCGCTGCACAAGCCCTGCCTGCCAAGGGGACCAAGAGCTGCGCCGCCACCCCCCACCCCTCAGTCCCTCGCAGAGTCTGTAAGTGCAAGACTTGGATTAAAACCTCAGCCCATTAGGAGGCAGGAGGAGGGGGAAGGGGCCTGAAGCTTGCACTACGCAAAGTGAACCAGTAAATCCAACTAATCCTGCATGTGGGGGTAGAAGGACCCAGGCTATATCTGCCACGCTCAGCCCTGGTGGGTCTAACACCAGCTTTGTCAGGTACCCTTCAATGCTGCGGAAGAGAAAGTCAGCCTGAACCTAGGGGTGGGTTCTCTGTCTGCACTGGTAAGCAAAACCACTGACATGCCTGGCAGCCTATTCTGCATCCCATTTTAGGGGCACCGCAGCACCTGCTACCATGGGCTGGGGTATAAATGCTCTGAAAAGTTGATGGTATTAGAGAGACTCCAAATGCCAGCTGATCACTGTTTCTGGAGGCACAGAGTGATGCGTTTGGTCCCTGTCTCTCTAGATTCTCCCCTAAAACCTCATGTGTGGGTGGCAGGTCCTAAATGGGCCCAGACCCACAAGTTAGCTGCCAGTTTGCCGTCAAGGCCCGGACTCAGTGTGGTGTGACCACAGTCACTTTGGTTGCCGGGTCATTTCTGACTAGTTCAGGTACAAGCCCTGATCAGGCCATCCAGCAGCAGGGCACAGCTGAACCTGAGCACGTACCAGCACTGGCTCTGCTGGTAGCAATGCAATCATTTTCCCACAGGCAGAACCAGCTGACAGGATTCCTGCAACATTACGAGTAACAACGGTGGGATTAAGAGACAACAAAGGACACAGATGTACCCTACATATTTGGCATCAAGCAGTATCATATGAGATACACCCCAGACAGAGAGTAGTAGACCAGGAGGGTGTGTTAATGTGCAGAGAGATAGGATCCCTAAACCAGCCAAAGGTGTCCTGAGAGATTCGGTGACCATGTGAAGAAAGCATGATGTTTTCCCAACCAGCAAGCAGTAACCAAGTTGGTTTTAAACAGGGTTACCTCTCATCTACCATGTTCTTTCAGCTCTGGTTGAGTCCAACCATTTCTCTGCAACCAATCCAGGTATTTATCCTGCATGTTTCTGTAGGGCCCGCTCCATTTTACATTCTTTAAGATGTCATTAACATAGTTCCCAGATGTTTTGAAGTAATTTTAAGAGCTGGCTCCAAGTTTCTGCCTCCAACAGCTTTCAGTACAAGTAAGGAGCATACTTATCACTTCAGAAGAGAAAAAGGAGTCCTGTACTTTGCTCAAGATCACCCAACAGATCAAATGTCCTGCATTCCAGAGATGGGAAAAGGTAATTACAGGATCTAAATACAGGTCTACACTCCAGAGGAAAACTTCTATCCTGGAAAAGGAAGGAGGTTCATTTCAAGTATGAGGGGCTGGAAACAAATCATGCCACAGCTGGATATATGAAATTCTGAAAGAGTAACAAAAAAGGTGAAATTTATCTTTGCCAGGTAGACTTACAGATTCTAAGCAGACTGAGGTCTTCAGACTTAAGCAAGTGTTATACAAGATGTCAAATAAACAGCTCTACATGCCTTATATAGACACCCAAGGCAGAAGAAATTAGCCTCACTGTCCATCCAGGGGTTGATGCAGCCATATTAAAATGCAAATGAGACCCTAAGCAACCAGAACAGTTTATAAGAAGCGACAGAAATAAACAGAACATTTTTGTGCCAGACCTCACCTGCAGCCCTATCAAGACATTGTGTTTTCCACAGCCTACAGCAGAGTCATTCTCAGCAGCTTTAGCACACATGAGAATTTTGCATACGACTACACAGAGGTGTCCTGTTAGGCAAATTTGAGGCTTTCCAATCCAGCAGAGACAGAAGAATTCTCCATTACTGATTAAAAAAAAAATAAGAGTGTAATGAAAAAACATGCTGTGATATGAAAAGCAAACTGACAAAGAGAAGAGATTCAGCAGTAGCTGGTGTAAATTTTCTTTTTTTAGAAAACCTTTTTTTTCCTTTTCTATGAAACCACTTTCTGCCATAAAATGACTCTTGCAACTTCAGTGCTACTTTTTGTCCTATCTCTACTTAGTACTGAAAGGAAATTAACACCAACAGATAAAGAATAAAAGCCTCACACCAAGGAGAACTTTTACCTGGAAAAGAAAGAAAAGCGAGAGATTCAATGAAGACCACAAAAGACTTCACTATTCCACATTACCTGAAAGATGCTCAGATACCACTGTGATAAGCAGCCTTGCAAAAACTTGGGAAAGGTTGATGGCTGAAATTGTAATAATTTCATTTTTTTCCTCCCAAAGTAGATGTTTTACTGCTTTTTTGAAATAGTAAAGCTAAAGGCTCGTCTTTACCTTTTTGTGTAAATAACTTCCTTTGCCTGGGGTGTTCATCATCAGTTTGACCTTAAAATGCATGGCAGCGTTCTTAGCAATATTCAATCAATGGCAGGATTAAAGGTGAAATCAGTTACACAGAGGAAGCCTACTGCTGTTTCACCAGTGTGGTGGCTCTAATCTCCCTCCGAGAGACTAAAGATCATAACTGATTTACTTCTCTTCCCTGGGGAACAATTTTCTGTAGCCTGAAGCAATCAGGAAACAGACTGAATTGGCTTTAATACCCATCTGCCCTAGGGGGGAGAGGCTGTGAAAAGCTACCAGGTTGTTTCTTCTTCATACATGTAATTAAATAAACTATGACAAATTTGACAGGCAGAATTTCTAGCAGTACCAGTTGTCTTAAAACTTCCTACTCAGCATGTAATTAATATATAGCAGCTATTCCCAAGCAGTACTGGAGAATATTTAAACATTAAAAGCAGTGATCTTCACTCCATGCCATGATTTAACCTGTTGGCAACCTACCTCTAATTTTCACGCCTCCCAGGAGAAAAAAAATAAGTTTTTTTGAGAGAGATGTTTAAGTACACGTAAATGGGGCTTACCTTGAGTTTTTGGGGATTTTTTTCTTTGACTGGGATCTTTCTGTTATTGCAAGCATGCTAGGCATGTAAATGAGAGGGTATTGATGCAACAGAGAAACTAATCTCAGAAGTGATACCCAAAAAGTTTTTATATCAGAGTATGACAACCTGGGACCTTGAAAGCATGCTCACATAGGTTAATATCAAAGTATATATTGCTGACAGCTTAGTCAACAAACTTTTGTTACAATTACTTTTCAAATCAGTGCCGGAGACAGATGAAGATGACAAGTTTTTCTCTGACAAACTTTCTGCAGTTCAACACATTTTCCAGAGCTGTCACAGCATAAAATCAGTGATGTTTTATAAATAAAACCAAAGTTTGTATTGTATAGTGTAAATGAATCATAGAAGGGTTAACAGGGTTGCTGAGAGTACAGTCATGCTGCTGCCTACCTTTCTTATCTGTATACCCAAGCACGAAGACATCTTTAAATACTCCATGGGACAGGCAAGTGAACTCATGATTTTTCAGTTTACTGTGTTAGAACCAGAAACATTTTTCACGTGAACTTAGCTGAGAGAGTTTGCAGACACAGACAATTCTGATTTTTTTCATCATTATTTAACTAACTTTAAGCTTATTCATATATTGCTGGAGGAAAGCAAAGAATTTAAGAAATGCTTTGGTTTTTCTGTGCAGACCTGTGGCCAAATGGTACTGAGGCCTGACATCCTGACATTGGGAGGTGAAAGAATTGCTGCTATGCCTGCTAAGTGTTTCAAGGCACAGCACGAACCCTCCAGCAGTGCTGAAGATGACTATGGAAACACCAACTTGGAAACACAACAAAAACGTGTGCTGATATTTCTGCCTGGATTGAGGTAATTCAGTGATAATGTCCCAATAAGTGTCTGTGAATCTGGTTATGACACCCAAGAAAAACAGCCCACATCAGCTAGGCCACGCTCCCAAAAATCTGCATTACTGAAGAGTTTGCATATGAAAACCTTTTAATCCTTTGCAAGGCCAATGATGAGAAGCTGAATTATGTTTGTCAGTGTCAGAGGACAATACAGCCGAGTTATCACCGCCTCTTTGGTCCTCAGTGCCTGCTGCATTCAGCTACTGAGGAAATACCAGCTGGGAATCTGAGATCTAAAGCAGATTTACAAACTTGAAACAGTTGCCTATTACAACAAAACTACCCAAAGCTCTGAAATTAGGGTTGCTCTTGGTGAAGATCCATGGGCTGCTACTTATAAATATCTTTTCCAAAAAATATCCACCAATGTGTAATTACAGACTCCAAACAGCAACTTGCACTGCTGCCTTAAAACCAGAAATCCCGTGCTGTAACATGGACCAATGTGGTAGCACGGGACAGGTTCTGCAAAAGAGTTTTTCATACTTCTCTGATGCCTGAAAAACTGTGGAGATACCCGAGGGGGACCAGTCCTGAACCTGTAATTAATGTCCAGTGCTGCTATGCTGAATTCTTCCCATCAAAGAGATAGAAGAGCTTAAATAACACAACAAACAAGAATTGAATGAGAAACTAAACACGTAAAGCCACTTGCCTGAAGATTTTTACTTGGCCAAGTTGGTAGTAAGGGGAGTTGGTGGATATATGTCCATATTAAAATCTGTACTTACTTTTTATACTGTTCTTCAAAAACGAATCATGTTTTAAAACACAGCAAATGTTTAAATTGAGTATTGTGCATTCTGTATTTGGTTAAAGGAACACAAATATTTAGCTACAAACACCTAAGACAGGCGAGTCATTTTCCTAAGAGATAATTATTTACCTCTGTGTGATTAAGACTGATACAAAGAGTAGCTGACTGCTAAAAATCTACTTCATCCTGCTGATAGTGAGAATTATGTTGCGCACTAAATCTATTCCGTCAGTTCTGTAGGAAGATTTGAAGAATTCAAATATATTTCAAGACATATAGCTAGCAAAAAAAAAAAAAAGGTCTTAACATATAAGACCCAGACATTTTTGTAAAAATTCCCATTTCCCCTATTTTTCTTCTGCACCTGCTTTTTATTGCAATAGCCACAGGCTGTAATAAGACAGCAGTGTGGCTTCAAGCCTTGGTACAAAGGAAGCTCTGTCTGAGCCAGTTACTCATCCACATGACATGATAGCTCCCATTTCCTCCTCAGTCTTGCTTTCCCAGAGCAGTGACAGAAACCACATTGCAGAACTGTCAAGATCCTAAAACCTGATTGTTAAATGCCAATTACCTTGATTAGGTTTCAAAAAAAAAAAAAAAAGTTGCAGCCTGAAGATTTACCTGCTACGCTCCAACATGATAAACTGACACTCGGGCACATCTTGTCTGCTTACAGACATCTGCTCAAAAACCACAGTTGTTCCGCTTCAGCTAAGAAAATTGCACCTAGAATCACTCACACACTATAAACTTGCCTGCTATTTTTAAACAGCAGTTAAAAATCATATTCCTCCTCATAGAAGAGTTATCTGTAAAAAGGGATGTAGAGATACCCGGATTTATTCCAAATTTCCCAAGGGAAACAACAATACCATCTGGATGAGAAATTTAAAATCATACTGAAACTGGTACAAAACAGGGACCAGCCAGGAATAAGACTGTTGGGCCTCTGGTATCACAGAGGCAGGGCATGCTCAGAGTTTATGAAGACTGAAGGCTTCATCCTTCACCTGAACGGATTTGATCCAGAGCGGACCGCTGAAGAGCAACTCCACCACAACCTGTACGCAGAGGTTGGTGTTCAAGCCCCAAATCTATTCAGTGGGTGGCTAATGTCAGCTTGAGGTGACAAGAAATTGCTACCCCGGGGCACAACTCATCACCCACTACAATGGGTGCATAGCCCCTCCTGCCTCCCTGAGCATAAGTAGAGAAGGACATTGTGTGGGACAAAACAGGATGGGTGGACAGATGTGGCCTCACTAATTCAGCACTCAATTCTGCTAAGAGCTTGGCATGTCACCTTCCTCAGGTGAGAAAGAGCATCAGCATGCTTCAGCCACATAAGCAGAGCAACAGCACACACATCCTTGGGCCTGGCTGGGGAGAAGCATCGTGATGGAAATAATTCTTCAGTTGCTTCGTTCTGTTACCTACTGACCTGGGGATAGCCCTGGCTGGGAGAAGTAGGAGAGCACAAGGAAGGACTCTGGTCCTGTCTCTGTGGGATGCACTGGGAGCAACAAGAGAGGGTGGCATTGAAGATCTGTCCCTGCACAGCAGATCACGTTGTTCTACGTGCACAAGAATTAAATAATTCTGAAAAGCCTTGAGCTGGCTATGTTTTAACCCCCAGCTCAAAAAAAAATCCCTGCTTAGCTACAGCCACTCTAGATACTGCTCTGCAATGCACAGCTATCGGGTGACAGGTTGTTAGTTAGCATGACATCACCATCATTACAGCAAAATCATACTTGCCCTGCTGTGACCACGTTCTGTGGGATGTATGGGTCTAGAGACACACTTCATGTGCAGTTCTAGACAGTTCTAGGTGTCTCCCGCAATCAAAGGCAAGTAACCAATTCTTCAGCATTGTTATGGGAAGTCAGTGACTATCTGCACTCAATGTCTTTGTATCTTAATGAAGATAGAAAGCTGTGATGGGTTGACCCTGGCTGGAGGCCAGGTGTCCACCAAAGCTGCTCTATCACTCCCTTCCTCAGATCCACAGGGGAGAGAAAATATAATTAAAGGCTCATGAGTTGAGATAAGGAGGGGAGAGATCACTCACCCATTACCGTCATGGACAAAACAGACTCAACTTAGAAAAAATTAATTTAACTTATTACCCAATCAAAACACAGTAGGATAATGAGAAATACAGCAAAATCTTAAAACACTACCTCCACCCCTCCCTTCTTCCCTGGCTCAACTGTTCCTGATTTCTTTTCCTCCCCACCCCAGGGATGGAGAATGGGGATTTCAGTCAGTTTATCTCACACTGTCTCATCACATGCTCCTTCCGTCTCAGGGGGAGGCCTCCTCACACCCTTCCCTTGCTCCAGCATGCGGTCCCTCTCACGGCAGACAGTCCTCCACAAACTTCTCCAACTTGAGTCATTCCCAGCACAGGCTAAGCAGCAGAAGCCAGAAAACCCTTTTCTATTCCTAGGGGAAGTTTTCCTATAGCACCTCTAGCTGAAACTCAGCAAAGGGCCCAAGTCTGGTAAACAACTGTGCCGTGTATTGTCAAACAGCAAATTTAACTGTAACACTTAGTACAATTGTGCATCGCAGAGAGCACAAATTATCCTGTCCTTCACATCAGCATGCCTCTCCTGACCCTCTATTTCTTTCTCTTCTTTTAATTAATCACCTTTACTTCCCATGTCTTCCTGGTCCATCTGTGCAGCAGCATTAGGAATGAGCCAGAACTGCAGTTGTAAAAAGAAAGGGGGCGTTTATAATTTTTATTTAGCTCTGTTATGATGTGGCTCATTGTTGAGCACAGAAAATAATTTTCTCTAAAGAAGGGTTCTGGCTCATCAGCTGAGAATAATCTAATTATTTTCCCTTCTATTACATTTTAAATAAATGATTTTTAAGAGTCCTTGCAACCACTTTCTCTCCCACGCAACACCCACTGCATATCAGAAGGTGACAGACCAAACAGCTGGGGATCTCTGTGCCCACTGCCATCCTGGTTTAGAGATAAGTCTCCTGCACAGAAAAACACTGACCGGGTGTGATTGTCCCCTGGGAAGAAGCACTCCCTAATGCTTTGTCACCACTGGTAAAGTTTTAGCAAATTCTTGAAGACAGAAAGTCCAACACCACTGGCCGTACCCTTGTCCTCACAGATCACCAAGGAATGACATCTGGATATTAACACCCAAGATAGCTCAGGGTGATCCATTCAAACTGGAAAAAATCTACAGCTGATCTGATCTGATTCAGGTATCTTGCTAACCAGCTGCTTTAATCCTCCAAGCCTCAGCCCTTCCAAGCCAGCACATCAGGAATCTAGATCTGAATCCTAACCTTCTAATCATCCAGCAGCACTGCTGAATAAGTGGTGTATCAACCAGTCTTCATTTCATCTTAACTAATGCTGTTAGCTGAGAATAACACACATTTGTAGGACTTGAGCAAGGGGAAAATTATACAAAAGATGAGCATCAACAAAAGTTATACTTCGAAACCCCTTTTCCTTCTGCAAACTAAGATGTCAAAATACTGCCACAATAATTTATTAATAGACACTCCAGCTTTGTCATGGAGTTTTTGAGAACAAGTTTCTAAACTGTAACTCTGTTCTGTGAAAAACAAAAACTAAACAACAAGAAAAAAAAAACCCTCAAAAGGTTAATTTTGCAATCTTTAAAATCCTGGAGACATCAAAAAGTCGCTGCATGCGTATCTCTATTTATAATGGATTAATGCTACAAACCCTCAGATATTTTCCCCAGTTCCCTCCATCTTTGGCAGATAAAACACGGAGATAAAAAAGTTGTGATGTTCTTTTGACCTTCTGCCAAAGGTAAGGACCACCTGTCGATCTGAATTTCCCTTGCAAATCTGCTGGAGCTGCAATACTGAAACTGCACTGCTGGTGCCTGCTCTATCTCTGATTAGCCATCATTTGGGACAACTGTTCAACTGATGGAGCAAATGACTGCACTGAGCAGGTATTTCCTAACTCCCCATCACACAACTCTTCAGAATAATATCTCAGTGCAGCTGAAATGTGGTTGTATTTCTCCTCTCTCATCCAGTCCCAGAAGGATAAGTAAAAACTTTATACAAAAGTTTATTTTTTTATCTTTCCAGAGAAGGATATTGTATACTTTGATGAACAATACTGGGACTAAGGTGGTCTCAGAGAGGTGTTTGTGGCTCAAGATATACCCAATACTCAGAATGGATGTTTCTCTCCAAAGAGCACAATATTGCCCAAGAATATACTTTTTACCTGGTGGCAGGATTTCTCAGGGTTTTTCTGAATAGCTGCCAAAACCAGACCTAATGGTCTGCTGTCTGTGATAAATATCAACTGGCATTCCCCAGATTTCCCTAGAGATGGCTGCATTTTCTCTGGCAGACAGAGCAATCCATGAGTACTGTCTGCTGGTCTTTGCTCCCAGAGAGCGCAGCACAGGAGGAGTCAGGTTACTGGAGTGATTACAGGTATTACTTGTCACCTCTGCTCTATTTCCTTCTTCCACTAGAATATACCAGTTTGAAATGGATTGATTATCTGGTTCTATTTTGTGAGTATAGGCAAGTTGTTGCATCTGGGAAGACGTGCAAAGAAGCTACAGTGAACTGCTCTGTTTAAAACGTGACACTTAAGACCCACCTTGAAGTCAGTGGAACTGTTGATTCATAGCAGAACTTCCAAAAGTTGTAATAAAACTAAAATGCAGCCTTATATAGAAAGGAATCAGAAAGCATTGGAAGTGGGATCTGGGAAAAAAACAAACCCACCTGTACTTGTCTGCCAGACTCATTTGAGTAGGGCACCTGGGAATATCGGGAACACATCCCTTCTCCCCTCCCTGAGTTAAAAATGACAAGAGCTGAAATTCAGCCAGCTGAGTTCTGCACTTTAACTTAGCTGGGTGACCTCAGATCTGCACCAGGGTGATTCTTCTGACCTGCATATCTGTGCAAATCATTTCTTATCAGTATGAACTTGGCACCCACCAGCCAAGGCCAGCAAAGAGGTCCCTGTTGGGCTGCTCACTGAAGCTAAACCAGTGTTTCTTTCTTCAGTGGTCTAAAAGTCAGCTATATTCCATCAATAAGAATGAAATACATGTGCCACAAAGAAATCAAAATATACAAATCAACTATTCCTTTTACCCCACAACAGTAACCCCCTTATCACTCTACTAATGTGTAGAGTGTATGTTATACATACACATAAAGTTATACACATAAAAGTGTATGCTGAAATGCATTCTGAGCTTATCATTACAGAGTCACCATTTTTAATGCTAACATCAACAGCAACAACAATAATAATAATCATAGAACAACAGAATGGAATGGCAGCACTTCACAGTTGCCAAAATTGTTACAGAGCCAGAGGAAGATGCTAACATTTACTTGGACAGGAGAAAATGCAGTTCATTGATCACTTCTGTGTTATTTTTGCCAATCACTAATGACCTTTATTTCTATATTTTACTGTAACTAAGGTGGTCATTCTGAAAAGTAATATTAAGGCTATAGCAAGCAGAATGAAAAGTGTGAAGAGTTCTCTCCAACTTCAGTGACTGCTCCATGTCAGACACTATCCATGTATCGTGAAGTATTCATTGAAATGGTGAAAATTAAATTGATTCTGAGACTGCAGAGATATACCATATTTCCCATCCATTGAAGCACAGTCAGACAGAGTCTTATCTTAGTAAATTGCAATAAAACTGAAGTTACTCCAGCAAAAATAAAAATAACTACAGGAGGTTTCTTAAGGAAAGGCAGAAAAGTTTTACACTGTACCACATTTTTCCTTGATTTCAGTGATTAAAACTTACTTGGCTCTGGTCTCACAGCTTATCAATCACAGACAGTGAACTTTCCTAATCCTTTTCTTTATTGAAAAGTAAACAACCACTTTACTGGGGGTGACAGCTAACAACTGCCACTAAGACAAGAGTGAAGGCCTTCAAACACAGTATTTGTGAATTAAAAGTGAGATCTCTATTATTATAGCCGCCCTTCACAATAAACTAGAAATTACCAGTGTAATTATGTAATAGTTACCTGACATTCTTCTGTAATTTCAGATCGTTAGGAAATATCCTCACCCATCCCAGCCAACAACACTGAAACAAGTCATGCTAGGCATGTTTCTTTGCTAAACTGTGGCACCAAGCAGCTAAACTCACTATTGCGGTTATGTTACTTCTCCTTCTGTAAAAACTCCTAGAACTTCCTTCTGCATTTTGGTTCTATCTTATTTTTTTCCCCCCTAGATTTAGTCTACCATACTTTTTGGAACTAGGAATTAATTCCCAATTAAAAACTGTATTCAGACCAGTTGAGAGTCAAGCTTTGATCTCAGCAGATCACCTATTTAGATGTAGTGTTCTGATAGCTTTAAAGAGACTAGTGGTACATCTATTTTCAAGAAATTCAAATCTACAAAGTAAAAAAACCTGAAATTAAGTTAACATGGTTAATAACAATTAACTTCCTTCCTGGAAGTGTTCAAGACCAGGCTGGACAGGGCTTTGAGCGATTTGATCTAGCAGGGGGCATCCCTGCCTATGGATGGGGGTTTGGAACTAGATGATCTTTAACCAACTGAAATATTTCTATGATTTAAGGGTTTTGCTTTAGTCAGCAAGACCATTTCAGAATAACACCTGCTGCTGACAGCTTGCACTGCCTTTTGTAACTTATGAACACTTTTATTTGACCTGCTGGACCCAAAATCCTCACATTTCATCAGTACTTTCCATAATGATAGTCAAAATAATCCTTATTTTCCAATCACCCTCTTAAACTGACCATATGGCAGAACCACGCCCCACACTGACAGGATGTGTATCACCAGGTATCCTTCCATCACAGAGCAATACCTTGCTGCTTCACCCAGGGTCCAACAGTAAGAGATTTGAAGGCGGTGTGTGTAAAACCACTGAATCCACACCTCCTCACACACTGGCCCAAACACACACACAGCATCTGGTCTGCACTGTAACCCACTCCTTCCCTGACAGCCAGGCTCCTGAGGAGGAGGCAGCTGCTCCTGCTCAACTTGTACAAGTGGGTTTTCAGCAGATGGAGGACATACAGAAAATAGGAAAAATAAAGGGAGAGGGTTTCTTTTGATTTACGAGTTTTATGATGTGCCTGTTAATTAGCAGATAATTACTGACAAAATACCTGCAGGAGTATTAAATGATGCATCATGAATGACGGTGCGGGTCAGGCCTCAGTCCTAATTGATTTAACAAGGAATCCTTTGAATAACTGAAGAGTTGCAGTAGGAATTATATTTGTAAGTGGGGAGATGGAGCAGGGGATCACCTTTGGGCCACTGCACTTCCCACATGTTGATGTCCTCTGCTACAGACAGTGGTACAAGAAGTGAACTGCTTCAAGCCATGCAGCCTCTTCCAACTGCACTTGTGACACTTTGATGAAAACAGCATCAGTTAGCAAAAAAACCCCAGTTGCTTTAATTTCTTAAGCTAACACAGCTTCTTTAGTCTAAAACAAGAAACCCTCATGCAAGTATTGATCAAGAAGGGCTACCAAAACACTAAGCAGGGAAGGGCAGATGCAAATTGAGCAAAGAAGGGAGATTAATATCCTACATCTGGAACAGCTGGAAATGGAAGATGGGTCTCCACAGGATTGCTTCCAATGATCCTCTAACTACACAGATTGAGGGTTTTTTCCCCTACTTCTATTACAGAAATGTCGTATTAAAATAAAATAGATTATTATTCTTGAAAGGCACAATTATCTATCAATACATTGAATGCAGAGGGGATTCCAGTTACCCTCCACATGTTCAAAATATCTCCAGCTCTTTCTTTCTGCATGAGCACAGAAGTCTTGTCAAATTATACCATTTTAAAAGCAAGATTCTTTTCTTACCTGGTTATTTCTAAGACTCTTAGACACACTCATTAGCAAGACGATTGGTACAAGAGGGCTTCTGGAAGCATATTCTTGAGGATTTAATTCATTGCTTCGTCTCAGTCTGCAGGTCTGATTGTTGCTTTACAGGATGTTTCCTTCCGAAGGGGCTGGTTGCAGCATTTTGATTTACGAATGCAACATCAGTCACTCAGAGGCTAGAGATTCAGTGCTTCAAACTTGGGCTTCTCTTGAGATCTCCTTAAGTACTTTTATTGCCCCATCACAGTTCCATTCAAATGCTTTAGCAACACCTATAGACTGAAGCAATGGTATCAGTTACCTGTATTTCCTTCACAGGAGAAATATCTGTGTGTATCATAGAATCACAGAATCGTAGGGGTTGGAAGGGACCTCCAGAGCTCATCGGGTCCAACCCCCTGCCAAAGCAGGGTCCCTAGGACAGGTCACACAGGTTGGCATCCAGACAGGTCTGGAATCTCTCCAGAGAAGGAGACTCCACACCCCCCTGGGCCGCCTGTCCCAGGGCTCCCTCACCCTCACTGTGTAAAAATTCTTCCACATGTTGGTGGGGAACTTCCTGTGCTCCAATTTGCAGCCATTGCCCCTAGTCCTGTTTCCACAGACCACTGAAAAGGGGCTGGCCATTCCCCCATGTAACCCATACTTAAGATATTTATAAACATTAATAAGGCCCCCCCTTAGTCTTCTCTAGGCTGAACAGTCCCAGCTCACTCAGCCTTTGCTCATAGGGGAGATGCCAAGAAGAAACACTCAAAGCCATTTATATATGACATGAGCCCAACCTGTCTTGCCTCCACAGTCCTGAAATCCCCACAAAGGTTTTCCTATCACCTTACATTTTACCACTGGATCTTTGCAACAGAGCTGTCCTGGTGGAAGGATGAAGCCAGTGCTGCAAAGTACTTTGAGAGTTAAGGCAGAGACCTTGAACTGCACTTTGCATTAAAGAGTCAGTCCTCAGTGCAGAACATCAGCCTGATGTGCTTACGGTAATGATTGTTGCTAAGCAAAGGGAGCTGATAGCTTGATAGCTGTCTTTTGTACTAAAGTTTTCAGGATGTGTGGCCCCACTGAATGGTCGGGAGGTCAGGAATGCATAGGTCATCCTGGTCAGACCCAGGCCCAATTGAATGGGACACCTCTGATGGCAGATGGAAAGGGGAAATTTGCTGCCATGGTTGTAGGCATCTGTAGCAGCAAGGAGTTCAAAAGGAGCACAAGGCTGCATATGGTCCTATCGCAGTCCCACACTTCTCCACCTTAACCTCTGAACATTTACCTCTCCTTAAAGTATGCAGCAGAGTGATGTCTCAACTTAATACCACCTCACCTCTGCCAAATTCAATTTAACATATGGTCAGCTGAGAAATCGTGCTGTGAAGGGGTGACATAAAAAAGGGAGCAAACCAATCTAGTTAATAACTTGCTGGATCTTTGCCTTTATTTATTTCAACAGTTCTCTCCAGAGAAGAGTGATTATGCAGAAGACATGGAAGATGGCTGAGCCAACCTACAGACCTACTGATACTATAGTCCCGATGTCTCTGTTCCTATTCTCTGTTACACAGTGTCCCCCCACTCAGCATCTATGCTTGCCATAATGCTCACGTTTAGAAATCAGTTCAGTTCACTAAACTGAGAGAAAATTCCTATCTTTTGGCACATTGCTTGTCTACCCAAAGCAGCCCCACACTGGGTCAGAAAATGACAGGAGACTGTGACATCCCCTTCCTGTGGGGATGAGAGTTTGAACTGTACCACAACCCCCTGACAATGGACAGGAGTTCTGATCACCAGGGAGCCATCTGAGCTCAGAGGGGCTTACCTCAGTCAGCCGAAGAAACAAGGACTGACCCACTTCAGAATGTTTCCTTTACGCTCGCACAGCTCTGGGAAATAGGACAGACGAACATGCGCAGGGATCAATAATAGCCAAGTGCTATCGTGAGTCCATTAGGATCAGCCCATCCATCAGGGCTACAAGAGCTCTTTCCGTGCCTGGCTGTAGCCCGAGGCTTGGCTGAGACTGATCGGTAGCCTCCACCCCAGCTCCTGACTGGCACCTCAGAAAAGAGGCCTCTTGGTGGAAGTTCCCAAGGCCATCTCTTCAGAGCACTGGTTTTCAGTCCTTGTTCCCAGGATATTGCAATGCTTTAGGAACAGCATCCTTCAGCAAAACATAATCCAATAATATTAAAGAGCAGCCCAGAGCTGTAATTCTCCCAACCTTTGCAAAAAAGGAAGTACACGGGGGGGCTATGGAGCAGGGGAGGCAACTTTTTTTACTGGGAACTGAAAAAGGATTGGGCTGAGTTCAACATAGAAGGACTAGAGCTATGACATGCTTGATCACATCAAGATTTTGAAGACTCACCTATGGGAGACCTACGAATAATTCAGAAAGGAGCTGCATAGGAAGCCATCATCTGCACAAATGCCAAAATCTCCCAAGGATTACTTCATTATTTCATCTAACATAGCTTTTATGAGCATCTCTGGTGAGTTTGGGTGTGATATGGCAAGATAACACCAGACAATTCTCTTCCCTTAAGGCTATGCTTCCTGGGCATTTTGGGGAGCCTTTCACTTGATGGATTTTTAAGGTGTGTGAACACACTGTTTTGGGGAGAAGGGTGTGAGTAACACTGCCTATACTTCAATTCCCAGTTTACTATGAATAACTGCACATATATTCTCCTGTAGACTCAGTCCTTTTGCTTGGGCAATGGTTTTAATAATGAGGAATCTGCTCTGCTGTGTGCGTTACTTCACTGATCTGTGCTATCAAAGACACACTATAGTCGATGGGCATTTCTCACTTCAAGATTTTGGTGTGCAGTGGGCAGAAGAGGCAACATCATAAAGAGTAGGGTGGGGGGGGTTGTTCATTTTAGAGGGAGATGATACCAGAAATAAAGGGTATACTACACTATAACTGTAGTGAGCATTACAGCTGAAATTAAAACTTAAACCTAAGCACACACATTTTTAATGCCATTAGGGCAAGCTAAATAATTGCACCAGCCTTACAAAAACTTGTGAAAATTACACGTGGCCAATTTTCTTCTTGCTCAGAATGCTGAAACACAGCAGGACAACAGCAGTAAAGAAAGGTCAGGCACACATGCTCTGTCTTCTAGAAGACTGCTGTTCCCAGGGAAATCCACAGTTAGGGATTCTCCCGAAGTCAAAAATCAGAATAAAGTAGGAAGACTATGCTCATCAGAACAACAATCTGTATTCCTGCAAATTATAAAGAGGGGGGAATAAATAGGTTAATATGTTGTAAACTGATTTTGACCCTGAAGGTGATCACAGGTACACAGCATTACAGCACTTTAAACTGTTTTATGCAAAGCTTAAAAAAGACCCAGCAACAAACAAAGCTTTTTTTGTGTTTGCTAAACAAAGCATGAAAGAATAGTGACAAAAGTAGGAGGAGCCGAGTTTGTCCGGACAAAGCCAAGAGGAGGAGCCCTCATGCAATGGAAATGCAGTTCAGTGGTCCTGGATTGATATGCTCATCCTTTAAACCCCTAGGGCTGGGAGATCACAGGACCTGAAAGTCCATCAAAGAGCACTTCTCTGCATTGATCCAGTCTGGAGCGGAAGGCTGGTGGGGGTCTGCTGTTCTGTATAAGGCTGCCTCCGAAGATAATCAGCTTTTCTTCCTTGGAAATTGGGGAATCCCAAACATCAATAAAGCGTTATTTCAAGTAAAACATCAGTTTAAAGCTACAGAAGTCTCAACACGTGTGTGCATCTGTTTTGATGTGGGGTTTGGGGTTTTTTCTAAGCACAAAAAAAGAAAACCGAGAATGTAACATGGGAGAAGGGTAATATTTTTACCTTGAGAGTATACTCAATGCATCATCTGTGCATTCCAACTTGTCAACAGCAGAACTCGCTCTATAGGTCTGTCAGGCAGGCTTATAAACCACCTTCTTTATCTTGGATGCTCAAGCAGCACAGTAGCACCCGACCTAAAGAGAAAAAAAAAGAAAACTATTAAAAATCATGATGACTTCTACTGTCTCGATGATGTGTTAGGTTACCATGTACTGCAGGCAGTTATGTATCAGGTCAGCCTGGGGAATATTTAGGGCTGACAGCTAGTGCTGTGACGGACTCACTGCATCTTTAGCTCCCAGGTGATGGGTTCGGCAGGGGAACCCCGGACCTACCTCTTAGAGATCTGTGCTTGGTTTATTCCTAATTAGATATCAACACCCATACGTTAAAGGGCTGAACAGGAATAAAGCAGAACCGTATGAACAGACAGAGAGGATGGTACAGGCTTTTCCATCACAGCACGTGCAATCTGATTTGATAAGATTTAGGAATATTTTAACATAATTGATAGGTGCATTTCACTAAAATAAATCAAATGCTCGACAAAATTCTGTACCTTAGCCATCCTTACCACTGATAAAACAATCTATGATACCCTGGAACTTGAAACTGTTTCAGGAGACCACAAGTACTGGAGAGAAATACAGTTAAAATTACCTCTGAGCATCACCTTTCTGTGAGTATAACTGCAGGGACGAGAAAAAGCAACAACTTGGTTCCGTGAAAAGAGTCATTTCACGATTTTTTAAATGAAAAAGGGTTTCAAAGAGTGTGATTCTTCCAAAACACTTGGCACTGATGTCAGGGTGTTGTTGCTGGGTTTAGCAGAGCACTAATCTCAGGACTTTGGAAATCACACACACACACACAAAGTAGTTCACTGAGTACATTTCAACCAAATTCTGTGCGAGCTAACAAATCCCAGATATGTTAGAGATCTAAAAAATGAACAGCAGAGATCAAAGGTTTCTTGCCCTCAGAATACAGTTGTTGATAATTTCCCTTTCATTCCCCCCCCCCAAAAAATAAATCACACTACTGAAAACTAGGGAAATACAAGTTTCTGTTTGTCATATACACATAGCCTAACTCAAGTATTTTTCAACTACGTTTATTCTTGAAGACAATCCTACCCTGCATAGGCAGAGTTGATTATCCAACATTATTAAATATTTTTCATACATAGGTATCTATAGACTTCAGAAAGTTTACTACTCTTGTCAGCATATGGAGTAGAAAACAGTTTCTATCTCAATAGTCCAGTAATCACTGGTTTCTTTTGCAGAAGGAGTTTTAAAACTAGAGTTTTTCCACTCACATTATACTGATTTATGCACTGCAGATGCACTCATGGAGCAGTGACAAACTAAACTGGAAAATAAAAATAAAAGGTATTCTTGTTCTGGTATAATCAAATCCACATAGGAAATCATGCTAGTAAGATGAAACAAACACTCTACAAACAACTATATGGAAAAAGGTTACTGCTGATCAGTCTGCCCTCGAGCATCCCTGCAATGCCATCTGCCAAAGGTCATCACCTCCTCAGCCCAACTCACACGTATTCTTCCAAAGATGTTTCAGCCAAAACAAGCCAGGTTAACTTGAACAGTTGGAACAGACTCAGGTTTGCTTAACCTAAAACTAACCTGGCAGTGCTTTTGCAAACAGCTTTGCTGGTGAATCTGAGCCGTGGTAACAGCTAGAATGGTATAAACACCTGGTAGCATCTTGTACCAGCACAGCTGAACCCACACACACTTGAATCCTAATTAAAGCTGCAGAGATATGTGGGTAGGTTTCCTTAAGAAACAAGCACGTACCTACAGAGCCTGATGGTTTGATGCTGCATGGATTAAAAACCAAGACATGAGGAAAATAAACATCAGTGATCCCTGTTGTTTCTCCTCAGACCATTTTCTGCTAGGAATTGTAGAGCTATCAGTCTAGGACAAGATGCTGTGAGGAAGGTAACCACAGAGATGGCTGCATGGCTTGGCATGGGGCAGGCATTGCATGCATAAGGACTTGCCTGAAAGACAAAAGCAGATAATTAGGATAAACTGAATTTACAGAAGGTCATAAAAGGTAGGGGGTCAACTGCTTCCATGGGAGGATATGGAAAGGACTCTGATGGAAGTCTTTAGAACAGTGTTTAAAGAAAGCAAACTTATCAGGATAATTTTGACTTCCTAAAAATCAGTGTAGAAAATCCAAGTAAGACACGTTACAGGGTGAAAGCACTAAGACAAACTGCTCACCCAGAGCTTGTAATGAAAAGCTGGGGAAAAAAAGTGACTGCTGTGCTCCTGTGAAGGAGATGCCACTGTCCAATACAGTGAGCTCGGTATTGACATGAGGTCAGTGTGAATTAATATGCACGTATGCAAAAGGTGTCAGGAGGCCGTAATAAGCACAGAGAGGTTTTGTTCTACGGCCTCCAATGGAAGGTTTCCATAATACTCTCCACACAGAAAGAAATTTGCTGGTGGGAGAAACCAAATCAAGGCACTTCCCACCATAACAGGAACATGGGAAAAATTCTAAAACAGCTCCTTCAACTTTTATTAGAAAGTTATCATTGCCATAGGGGTTTATTTTGAGCACAAATAATCCTTTTGGTTTAACACAACAGTAGAATTTGGGTTTCTGCAGCACAGAGAGCGGATTTTCCTTCATTTCCAGGGCTGCAGAGGGAACCCACCTCATCTGTAAATCAGAGGAAAGCATTCAGCACAGGTGATACCTCCCATAAGCATATTTGGGTATTTACACTGGTGCACCGTTTTCACCATTTACACATTTTTTGACAACCAATTCTGTGAAAGCCTCCCTGCTCCTTGCTGCAATGCTCTGAAAAAGAGGATGAGGAACCAAATTGTTTGTGATCTTGGGAGGTTTCTTTCAGCAATTTTCCCATTTGCTGATTCACTGAGATAGTAAGTGAGGGGCTAGATGCTTCAGTTCCCGTTACTAAGGGAGTACAGGGGCTCATCACTTTACAAAGGCAGGCCTAACAGGCTCATACTTAAACAGTATTGACTTCAATGGGCTTTCGATCAGGCTGCTGTCATCTAGACGTTTTATGTGAGGGGGCGATGCCCAGCTGTGTGCAGCAGTCCCAGTGGGCAGCAGAAAGAGGAAGATGTGGAGATATTGAGAATTAAAAGACAATGATTAGAGGGAAGAGAAAACTGAAAACTCAATGGGAGCCAAACAAACGCTCTCCCATTTCAGTGCAAGTAAATGTTCCAAACCTTTTTTTTCTAAAGAAAGAGCCAAATCAAAACCGCCGGGTGCCCAACAGGCCAGAAATGGGTGTACTGCTAGACTTCTGCTGCTTCGAGTGACAGTACAATATTGGGCTATAACTAAGAACAGCCCCAAAGTCTGCAAGTTTAACTTTTTGGCTAAAGATGCACACAGCTCCCCATCTGCTTTGCACTAGTTTAGATATTCGCGGAGCGTGCTGCATAAAGTACTTTTTGTTTACGCTACGCTCAGTAAATTAGCCAGCGAGCAGGCAGTAAGCAATAACAGTAGATTCCTATTTGATGGCTGGATTTGATGCATCGTTAGTGTTTTGGTCATTTAGGATGAAGATAAGGCGCACACAATTTGGTAGCGGGCAAAGTGGGATTTAATAAGTCTCCCGTAAAACACAGCGTGTATGCAAACAGCCCAGAGGATTAGACTCCACTTGCTTAGCTTAGAACTTGGTGCAGCCAACCTGAATAATCAAACGGAGGAACAAAAGTTGTGAATCCCCTCAATGCACTGCTTCATTAGGATCTCCTTACAAAAAAAGAAAATGGGGCTCATCTGATCAGCCAGATTTTATGGCATCTGATTAGACCACCATTTTCTCAGCAGGTCCCCTTTCTTTAAACTGTTGACTATGGATGGCCTGCTGAATAGGATGAACTTTGGACCGCTAAATTGCAGCATTATGGTTATTTAGTGTAATTTATGAAAAAGAGAGAAGTCGTGATCACCTACTTCATATTGCTAATGATATCTCCATTTATCAGAACAGGTATGAGTTTGGAGCATCATTTTTGCCTCACAGTCGCAGAACACTGTTCAATTAGATACCAAAAAAATTATGTTTGCCAATGGGACTGTATGAATACTAAATTATGATTTAATAGTCCTTACATAATCATTTATTACTGTTGACTGTTTGATACCTTGCATTAAGTTCCACATCATCTCAGCATGTTTACTTCAAAGTTTCCTATTCATTCATTATTTTCTTTTTGCATATCACTGTGACTACTCTAAAAAATAAAAAGGAAAAAAAAAAACCACTCTGAACTTGATTTTTCTGCTCTGCAATGTTTCATCTAAATAGCAATTAAACCCATAACAAATTAAAAATATGCTATAAGAATTACATTACAGTGATTCCAGTGTGAAGTGCCCTCACCCTGAAAGAAGACAGATAGATATCCAATTACAGAAATTATCACTTTGTCTTTTTCCCTAATAAATAAGACTGCCAAACACTTTCCATAGAGGCAAATTTCTAAATTGCTGATTATTACAGGTAATGATCTATTCACTATGTCAGCTTCCCAGCCATCCTTACAAGCTGGAGTTATGCAAGTTAACAATGAACTATCAGGGAGGGGAGGAACAACATCAGTAGGTGATGCTACCAGGCGGCAGGCACTTATACAAGCATGGCAGAAGCAGAGTACTTAAGGAGTGAACATGTGTCCTGTCTCAGATCCATGCAAAACACTGGAAGAGGCTCTTGCTTCCATTCCACTCACAACTAGACGTATACTGCTAGCTATGTAATAGCTGTCTAGCTCTGCACTAGAAGCTGACATCCACCCTGCTGCCATGGGTACTTGTATGTGTGCTTCTACTCCAGCTCCAATAAGGAAGGTAGGTGTAAGCCCTAGAAACACAAAGCCTTCATTCCAGTCAGGTTATTAGATGGAAAGAGGTTTGGATAGACCAAGCACACTGCCACGGGTAGACTGAAGGGGACCATGGCCTTCAGGAGAGCATCCTGGGCAAGCAGTGCCAGATTCCCAGCACAGCTCAGACTGGAGTGGAGGTCTGCCTAAGGCCTAATTCTGAACCCAACCTCAGGACACTCATCCTTCTTGCCACTTGTTAATGAGTAGCTATGGGATGTTGTTCTGGAATGACTAGTGTGATATATGTCCATGTGATTCGTGTTAATATGGAATAATGTTGGGGGAATAATGACAGACCCTTGTATGGTCATGGGCCTAGGAGGGACCGTTTAAGATTTTGAATGAACCGAATGAAGTAGGTTGAAGCAGCAAGAATCTATATAAAGGATGTGCAAAGCTTTGCCTAAAGGACCACAATGTAGCACATTGTGTGCATTGTGATACCTCAGGAGAAACAACTTGTCTCTGAAAAGGTAATCAACAAGAAGGGGGGAAGAAGAGGAAGGCACCGAGTCTGCAGAACCAGCTGCCTGATCGTTAGCAAGACAAAAGCTACAGGATGTGTTGTGGGGGTTGCCTGGCCGGCACCCCAGCATGTCAGTTTAAACCGGTGGGCTGTGTTATCCCTGGCAGGTATATAAGTCAGGGACTGGAACTGTTCGGGGTGCGTCTTGGTGGGGCGGAGACTCCCGGTGCACCCGGTGCTGACTGTGCACCTCAGCACCGTTTGCTGCCTTTTATTCGATTAATAAATTGTTCAATTTGGTTAAAATCCTGTTTGGGACCAAGTAATTTATAACACTAGGAATAAAACATGCAATAATTATTCCTGCACCACTTCTGGGATAACAGTGTGAAAACTCTTCTGGTTTGAATCCCCTTTAAAACAGTGAATCTACTCATGCAATTCTAAAAGAAGTGTTGGTTTTGTCAGCTTCCTCCTGCAGTCAAGGCTCTGCATGGTTTATCTGGTGCCTTCTCTGCAGATTTTTCTGCTGTCACAGCTCAGGTTCGGTATCCTCCACTGAGCAAAGTTTTTACCTGGATGCTTTGTAAGAGCCAGCAGCTTTCCCTGTAACCCTCAATGGGACCTATTTGCTCTCTGGAATATTTTATTAGTGTGCTGACTATTTCTGCAAGAGTACAGTGGGGCTTTCCTGTGGGTCACAGCCATATTTGCTGTCACAGACTTTGAAATCACTGTAGGCTGGTAAACTGGTTGAACCTTTGGATTTTGATTTTTGGAATCAAACAGTAGCAGGCCCTGTGAAACACACACACACACACCCCGCCCCGTGCACATTTAGGTGGGGTCGAGAGAAAAAGCAGCAAGAAGCGAGGATTTATCTTTTGACCCTACACCTCAATACTACCCCACAGAGGCAGCAGAGTTCATTACACCGGACAAAGACCTTTAACAACTGTTAACTTCTCCTTATTTCCCACCCCAAATTGCTATTTCTCAGTCAACAAAGGAAGGCTTGCTGTAGTTATATTCCCAATGAAAGACTTTTTCTTAAATTTGCTACAGTTCAGCTCCTTGAAGCCATTACCTGTTAGCCAACAGTAAGTTACCAGCACAGCGTCAGCAACACAAAGTAGTCTTGTTCTTTGTAGCCAAGAGAGGTCCTAACTGGTTCTCTTTCTTACTCTGTACAGGTTGTTCAAGCACATTATCAAGAGAAATGGTAAGAAGCTCTCTACAGGGTAATAATAAGTGATGACATGGCTCCAATGTTACTCACTGCAAGAGATACGACACCCATCCAAGATCAGCCTGATAGATAAATGTCTATCTTAAACTGAATGGCTGTTTGTTAGCGGTTCTCTCAAGCACCAAATGCAGCTTTCTAACTGGCTCTGCCAAGTAAGATGTTGATGGCTCCCATTCAGGGTGTGCTCAGTAATAACATGTAGAAGGGAGGAAGCTAGAAGCAAGCCGTTAGTTCAGCTGTCAATGTACGTAAGTGTCCACAGGTGTCATCAAGTGTGAAGAAGCCGTTGGACATCACTGCCTCTGTGGAATAAATTTTTACAGCAGAGGCAGAATTTGATGAGGTGTGCCAGTTCCATGCCTGAATTAATAAGCTCCTGATACACGGTATCTCCGAATGAAAGATCCCCTGGCAGGTGAGCAGACAGAAATCAAGGACAACTCTTGGGCAGGATGACTAGGCAGCACACAGACCTTCACATCGTCTGCAAGGAGCAGGAGACAGAGTTTTGCTAATGCTCTCCAAGCCTCATGTCACTGCAGTGATTTTGTGTTGGCTGTTAAAGACCAGCATTTCTCTGGGTACAGATTAAATTTTCTAAGAGCCTTCTGTTGTACCTTCTATTGGTGTTTGTAGAAGAGACCTTCCATCTCGGTTTGCTCATGTTACACTGGTAGAGACCTCAAAAAGGTCAGCAGCCCCTCTGAGGCACCTCTGCACAAAAGAAAAGAAAAAAAAAGATGGTAGCAGTGGTAATGCATGCTACAAAGCTGGGAATGAAAAGCAAGCACAATTTAGAGGTAAGTCATTCTCTGGGAATTACTTTTTCAAGGAACAGGCTAAATGAAAAGAATGCCTCTTCCAGGAAAATTTCTGTTGCTGGGAAGTAGTATCACTGAATGAACCTTGGTAACAGTAACATAAACAGCCACTCTTTGGCAGTTCCCACTTCCACACATACACTATTCCTCATATAACACTGAATAAAGATGTAAGGGGCTCAAGTACTTCGAAACAATCCTTGGCCAAGAGATAAGATTTTGAGTTGTATCCTTTATATGGTATCGGTAATACGTGATTGCCATTTAAAAAGCAGGCTTTCAAAATGTCTCAGATACGTTTCAGGAAGGCTTCTTTTCTCCCCTGTGGAAAAATGCAATGTGTATTCTAACAATTATTACACCTTTATTCTGTGCATCAACTCTGTTTCTAAATGTCTGAACTGACAGCGTGTCTGGTCACATGAGCCCAGTCGACGAATTTGGCTAACGGTGATGCTTTAGGACAAAATTATGAAAAAAATGACAAATTAGCAATGGCACCTAATCAATAAATGCCACAATATGGAATCCATGAAGCTGATAATGCAACCTCACAATTCTCTCATTTCATAAGATAAATTACTAGAGCTAAACACGTGCAAGATGATGTCTCATTTCCAGCTAGTTTTCCCCCAATCAATAATAAATTTATCTGGAAATATATAGATTACAGTTGTAAAATTATCAGTAACACACCGTTTTCAGAACCTGTCTACTTTTAACCCTAAACCAGCCATTAATAAATAGCCTACAAAGTGTTGTTGCCTTAAGACACCCTATGTCACGATATGTGCTTCAGAAAAAGTTCCCAGATAGAATATTGTCACTATGCTCAGTAAAAAACAGGAAACAGAGTGACAGATCGCTTTGTCTTTGCTGAAGAAACTTCACAGCTTTCCCACTTCATCTAGAAAAATACTACCCCAGTGCCATCCCTTTGGGAAGAACTCTTAAAATACTTCAATATCTAACTGCCTTTCAAATAAGCTTTCTGTCATTGCAGCCAAATGCTATGTTAAAGTGCCTCAGTAACAATACTGTGAGGTCTGAAACTCCTTACCTTTATTCCTACACCCAGCTTTGGTGAGCCATCCAGCCTCTGCAGGCTGACATTTCTCACGATGGTTGGTTTGCACAGGAAAACAGTTCGTAGCCAAAAAAATTCTGAAGAAAATCTGGTTTGTGATTTTGAAATTATCTGAGAGCAAGCTGAGCTCATTGCAGCAGAGAAATTACACTCAGGCACGTCCCTGCTGCTATTTCCTAGCCACTCAGAACAAATCTGGATGTAAAGAGCCAAAATCTGCCTTGTACATCACACAGCAAGTGGAATGTGCTTTGTCAATGCACTTCCCTGGAGAGGAACAGAAGGTTTCCTCCGCTTTGGTGGGCTGATGGCAACTGAAGTGCTCAAAGATAAACTCCTTCAGCTTTCTTTAAAAAGCAGTTTGCAAAACTCAAACAGCACTGTGCAAATGTCCTGCACCGTAGCTGCTGGCGTGCTCAGAGGGACAGAGGAGGCAGAGATTTTAACGTTAACAACATGGCACTGTTAAGAACTCATTCAACTAATACCATCCATTATTTCTAGGAAACAAGAGGAAGTGGTTACACCAAAAGACGGTGTGTTCTCAAACATAGGTTAGACAGTCAGACATACAAGAAACCAACTTCCTTCTGCTCCTTTTTTTTTTTTAAAACAAAAAAAGCACACAGGTCTCCTGCGTTATGGAAGTCTTGGGCCACTAAAGCACCTGTCTAAGACCGAGGTACTCAAGTGCTATTCAAGCCCCAGACTCTAGCCAACTGAGTTGCTCACAGCTCTCCTTACTCATTGTTTGCAAAGTGCTCTCAGCTATTGAAGGAAAGTGCTATGCAACAGGCAGATTTTTGCTGTTCCTCTCCCCCTGGTCTCCGACACATACTCTCTCAGGCCTCACTCCTCCACCAGAGACTGCAGCCATTACCTATGATTTTTGGAAGAGGAAGCAAGTCACAGAGGTTTCAGCTCACAGAATAATTAAGAGCTGTCCATCACCATATTTTCCTGTGGCTCCTTCTGGGAATCAGCACACACTTTTGCATTAAAGTACGTACAGTTGAATGAAAACAACTACAGGAGCAGAGCACCCTATATTGCCCGCATACATTAATATTGTTTTCTGGCAAGAATGTAAAACCTTGGTTTGAATACAGCAGCAAATAATACAATCTCTGTTTTTCAATGTGCTTAACAGAGAGAGGGAAGCATTTTATTTGAGGGAAAAGGAAAGTGTATTTTACCATGGCAAAAAAAGCAAGTCCTGAAAGATAAATATATAGAATTTATTTAAGGCCCAAGTGACTTTGAAAACAGAGTGGTCTGCTAAAAAAAGAGAACACTTTAAGATTCTAATAAAGGAAATTACATTAACTCATGTAACAGACAAACCTGTTTGCAGCCATGTATTAATCCCAATCCTGAAAAGCTTTACGCATACATCTACAAATGTCTTTCTGTTAAGAGTATAATCCAAAGCAACAGAAAAGGACACAGACAATGAATAGATGAATAAAATATACTTTTGCTTAACTTGTAAAATTGGCTAAACACACACACACTGATATATCTTAACAAAATCCCTTAAACACACAATTCTGACTCTTGACATGTACCCTTGAAGCAGAGAGCATCACAGCTTCCCCAACCACACCTAGGGGTGATTGACTTGTTTTAAGGCTGTGTTACACTAAAACAGTTCACACACACCACATCCCTTGCTCACAACCAAGAAAAGTCATGTCAAGATGAAAAGTCATTCTGGAAGAAAAGCACCACCTTACAACAGCATCAACTCCTTGATCCAGGTGACCATAAGGCAGCACCTTTGGCTGCAGCTCAGACTTAGCACGAAACTGTACTTCTCAGGCCCCCAAGCCCTACTGCTGAGCTCTGACATGGCATGAACATTAAGTCAATAAAACAGCATATATAATTAAGAAAATGCCAGCCCAGCACTTGAGGGTGTTTGGCAGGAAGGTTTCATTCCTTCATGCTTGGGCTCATCCCGCCCAACATGTACAAAGATATCCGAGGTAAGTAGCCGTAGTATATTTTGGGTCAATTTATACACACCTCTGCACAGGACCAGAAAAACACATCACTGCACACACACAAACAAAAAACCACCACCAAACCCCTCACTTCCCATCGATTTTACCATCACCTAGAAAAAAAGAAAAGAAACAATTTAGTGTCCTTCATTTGGAAAAAAAAAAAACTAATCCAGTATGTGCATCCAAATTCGGAGGGAAACCTTTACCCTTGGCAGAAACAGGTGAAAACTCTGCCCCACATCACCACAAAAAAACAGCTGGTACCAACGCTGCAATGATAGCTCTGAGTCCTCTACAAAACATTTCCCTCTTTCCCCTATGCCCCCGTTCAAGCAATGCCATTTGTTAGTCTTTAAACAGACATATGTATGAGTGTGTATGACTGGGAGAAAGAGATTTTTAAGGACAATTACAGATCCTTTGAAAATCTAACCTCTCAAAGAAGTTATTTTCCAAGCCCCTCCAGAAGGCGGTCTCCAGCCCAACATTCAGAACAATGGGAGGTGCAAAATATGCCCCTAATTTATATTCATTACCACGAAATGTGCCTCTGTCACCTCCCATCACCTTAATGAACGGTTAATTTTAAAATCTAATTGGGACTTAAAAGTGCTGATGTTATTAAGCTATCTGACTGGAAGTAAACCTGTACAGAGACAAAATACCTGCTAACTGCAATGGGCTAGATCATCTGGAGCTCTTGATTGCGGTTCAACGACTGATATCTCTGCTAAAGTAATGCTTTATCACCCACACAGTGCTCTCAGCCCATAAACACTTTATAAAGGTTAGCACTGCTACAGAATGACAAAGATCAGGAAACAAAGGCAGAAATGGGGAAAAAAAAATTCCAAGTGTCATTTGCATTGCAGATGTAATAACTGATCTTCTAGAAATGGGTAAAAGAACTTATAATTACCCACTCAGGTAAAATCCCAAGCATACTGCTGTGTATCGGTTTGGGCAACCACACGGACTAGAAAGTCTATCCCACATCCTTGCACATTAAAATTTTCAGTTAATCTTACCAAAAAAGGTCTGCTCTGTCTTTAGTATTATTTGAAACACACCGATTCCTTTCCTCACCTACCTAGGAAAGCATCCTCTGCATCACTTCGAGAAATCTTGTTCCTTCATATCATCTTCTGTTTGTATCAATCTCATGCCTCGGTCAGTTTGGGGAATTTCGTCACTTTTTTGGGTTTGTTCTTCTTGTGACTCTGTGAAATTTCGTTTTTAAACTGTAGTGCAGCAGGATGCATTGCTACGTTAAGACACTGTCCCCTCTGCAAGGTGAACTGCAGGTGAGGACAGCGTGCAGAGCCACTGCCGAGCAGCACCTGGCAGAAGTCTAGGCTATAGTAAGAGATCCCCTCCTGATGCAGCTCAGGGCAGAGTTAATCAGCCTTGATCAGCCATAATCCAACTCTCAGCATCTTTTCTCCTATATAACCAGTTCTTTATTAATCCTGGGTAGAGGATTTATATGAATGTTGCTTTTCCAGAGAAGGGACAGGGAAGAGATGTTTCAGGTTTACCTGGATACTGTCCTGCTTATCATCGGGACAGATGAAAGCAAACACTTTGCTTCCGACCCGGCTCCACCCCTGGGTGGAAGAGAGTGGAGGAATGTAGTCCCCTCCCAGCAGCCAGACCGGGATATGCCTCCACCTTCTCCTTGGCCAGCACCTTTCCTGGAGACTTCACAGATCAGGATGCTCCCCTCCTCCATTTTCTGATCATCACAGATTAACGATGACCCAAGGATGCTTTAGGGCTCAATAATGGGTTTATTGTACTAGGAGGTTTGACACCTCGCTCGCGCTGAGAGTGTCCCGTATTGCCTGGTCAGCAGGGCAGAAGAGTAGATGGTCTAGTGTCCAGGTCCTCAGCTTGGGGAAAGCCTGCACTGCTGCTGGAACCCAGGAGTGCTTATAAACTTGAATTTCGCGTGAAATCACTCCCAGTACCTCTGAGTTTTCCGGAACACATGTCTGCATGGCAGGCAACGTTGCTGGAACACCCTTAATTACGTGCTGGCTTGTTAGCAGTCCCAGGAGCAGTTTTGTCCCTGTGCTAGTGCAAAACTCACTGTGCTCAGGGCTCTGGCAGGGAAACGGGGGTGCCACAGCGGCGGCCCCCCAGCACACCCCAGCAAGGACAGCACAGCATCGGCAGTGCGTTTTAAAGCAAGCTAAAATCAGCCTGTTCCCTTCTGAACTGCCATTCCACCGTGAGCTGCCTGGGCGATATGGGTGGGGTGGACAGTTGGGAGTGGTAAACTGGTCCACTGCCTGCAGCCATGGATCCCCCTGTCAATCCCTTCACTTAAACGGCCATCAACGTGAGGCCGGCCCCATTCATCCAGATCCTGCCTGTAAATCTTTCTGAGCTGGAACATTTACGTCCAGATTGTGACTACACCTGATTCCCACTTCTACACATCAGGGTGAGGCTTTAGCACCTTCTTCCGTGGCCCTCACCAGCCCACCAAGCACAGAAGTCACAACCCAGGGAAGCTCTCTGCTATCACTGCCCAGGGGCTCTGCACTGATGGAGATGAGGGGGGCAAGGCACCCATCATGCCAATCATCACTGTCCTCATGAATTTTCAGAGGCACCTCGGGCTCCTCTGGATCGTCCTTAACATGGGAATTACAAAACTACCTGGCTCTGCAGTATTCCTTGGAAAGCAGGACACAAGCCCTTGTGTTTCCCAGCCCTAAGGCTGTGTCCAGTGGCACACAAGATGACAATTTCATGTTCTCATGTCTTTGCAGCAACTGCTGCGCTGTGGGGGTCAGTTCAAAGGCTGGCACCGAATAAATCGGATCTGCACCCAACTCTTCTCCGTGATTTCAGCACAAGGCACCAATATTTACATGCTCTGTGCTGCTGCGAACTGCAAAAGGTTACATTCTGTGCTGCTCATTTAGGGTCTGGAAAAGGTGCTGTAAATCCCTGAGGGCTGTGATGCACAAATCCCACTGGATTCAGCAAAGATGCTTCCTTCAAAAGTTATGTAAATATTCTGGTCTGTGAACAATAGAAGCAGGGCTAAGTGTGGTTTATGCTGATAAACCAAGTTGTGAATTGCAGCACTTCAGGAGCACATCCCTGCTGCAGCTCGGCTTTAGGCAACAGGTAATCTCAGACAGAGGAGCAGGAAAGGCAGCTCAATTGTTCAGCATGTCGCCAAGCTTGAAGAGGGTGCTCCCTATGTATGTCTGCCCCTAACTGCACTGAGGCTGAGCTTGTTAAATCCTAGTGAGGGTTACAAATCTGATCTATTGCTTGGCATTACTGAGTCATCGCATATTGTCAGTATTTGTTAAAGTAATCGCAATTATTCATAACTTAAATATTCATGGCATGACAATACATATTTTTCATTATAATATTTAAAATTCCCTTTCCACAGAAGTGTCATTGTTTAGAGAATATAAAGAAAAGAAGAAAACCCACCACCTGACTTTGATGCTTTTTCTAAGCCAGTTTTATTTCACAGCGTCCTTCCTAACACCATCTGTAGGACTACAGTGCATATCAGTCACCGGTGTCTAACAAGTTAGACACTGGTTGTAGGTCTCAATCTTGCAATTGTGGTTTTTTTGACATGTCAAAAAACCTCACAGTATTTGAATGTCATTATCCTTAAATCTGCCACGGTGGGCTTTGGAAAGCAGGTCTCTTTTTCCCAGAAGGAAAAGAGGAATATACAAGAGAAGGTTTAGAGCCTAAGAGAAAATGGGTTTTATCTCTGGGGAAAGATAATGGAGGATTGGTGAGAAAATGTTTGGCATCCACTGGATACCCAGAAAGCTAGAGAAGAAAAACATCTATTTCCAAATAAAGAGTCTGGGTGTTGAACCTGGAAGATAATAACTAACTTGTAATTCAGTCCTTACCTCCAAGGTAAAGAATTTTGAAGATGAACTTTTAAACTACATAAAGCAGTTCAGGGATGCCTCTGTCAGTTGCCCAGGTCTCAAGGATGAGAAAAAAAAAAAGACACGTACCACCTGTAGAAAAACAGAAAAAAATATGTTCAGTGACTGTCTTTGGTGAAACAAAACCCAAACAGGTTTTCTAATCTATTGAAGATGATTAACAAAATGCAGTCTATCAAAAGCTGTACTATGCAGCTAAAGGCATAATCTGAAACAGAGTTATCTCCTGTGCATGAACACACCTTCCCTTCATGCATTTGTGTTCTAACATTTTGGCTTTACCATCTGTAGGCCTATGCATATTTCTAATCTCTACTCAGCTCTTATCACTACCTAGGATGTTATAAGATGTCTAGGAACCTGGGCACCAAGGCGTACATGTACTTGTGCCTGAACTCACCGAAGCCTACACAGTGATTTGAGGTCATTCCCTGGTGGAATGTGGTATGGGAAACCAAAGCTTGTTAAGATATGAATGCAGATGCAGGATGCTCCCAACAGCCTCCAGTCCCTGGGTGGCTCTCTCATTTACTATGACTGATGGGGCACTCTGGCACCCTTGAGGTTAACTGGGTGATAAATAGGCCATTGTGCATTTCTATCACCTTGTGTGATCTGCCATTTTAACCCAGAAAAGTTAAAAATTCATATAAGGGTGAAAACCAGCAAATCTCACAAGTTCTTCTCTGAGGCTACTTCATACTGCAAAGGTGCTCTTCAATGCTGTACCATGAGCCAGGCTGACCACCAACTAGTACAGAATTGAAGTATTAGAAAAGAGTAACTTAAAAATACATGCCCAGAGTTCCATTTAGCTTAATGGTTTTTTTCAGGACTGTTAGCCCTGCACTGTTCCTTTTTCCCCTCTCAGCTACAGCTAACTGTCTCTGATGGACCACTGACAATGTTCTTCACACCCCTGGCATCAGAAAACAGGGAAGGACGTGTGGTGCTGTGTGGCAGCACTCAGGAAGCCTTGGACGCAAACAAGCCTTTCTATATGGCACACTGTGCAATATTCTAGTTTTCTCAAGCCAGCGAGCACACCAGACATGCACACCATCACGTGGAGTATGGGTAGCTGTGAGCAATCCATCACAGAGGCTTCAGGCTGAACCTGAAGGGTTAAAGGTGCTCTTTTTAACCTAGAATTTGTATCCACTGACACCAAAATAATACTTTGTCATGTTGGCTATCAGAGTAGTTACAGAGCTGTTCACTTGTCCTACTAGAGACCTAAGCCAAGCTCTCCTCACCATTCTCCACCCACATACTACACAGGAGCCATTTTTCACTGGGACACACATACTGCTTCTTAAGCTAATTGGCACAATCACTTTTCACCCTCTCCAAATTAAGTCAGTGACAGCTGGTATAGGATGAGCTTTGCTGCTCTGGGAAAAAATAAATAAATAAGAAAACAAATATATAAATGAATAAATAAATAAATAAAATCAGACTTAGTTTAATTTAAGAAAGAAAACCTGGTTTACAGACAACTTTTTTCTACTTTTAATAACAGCAGCGTTTTAAGGTACTCTTTCCCCCCTTCTTTCCTTAAAAAACCTACAACAACTTTAATTCTCACATGTAAAAGGCACTCTTAATGGTCTCTCAGAGTTCTCCTGGGTGATACTGCAGTTTTAAACCTGACACGCTACAGACCTCGGAAGTGAAACCTAGAGTAATTTTTTATTTCAGCCACACCTTTGTAAAACTCGTTATTCCACACCAAAGCCTATAGCAGAGATTGAAATCTTGACCATTAGTGCTCCAAGCAACAGCTCTCACACAGATGATAACCTCTGGGTAGACTTCCAGTTGGGATCCCCTGCTTAAAGCTGTCTTACTAAAGATGTACCTTGTGCATGGGAAAATATTCTAAAACCATATAGTGTAATGGAAATTACATAAAGAGCCACAATACAAGCCCTCTATTTCCAATAAATACTCCTCCTCCATTCCCACCAGTGCCTCTCGGTGTAGCAGCTGACCTCCCCCCACCGATCTTTTCCAGGCACATCACCACTCAAGTTAGCAACTCAAAACACAGCAGAGAGGAGATGAAGAGATAAGCACCCAATCCTGCATTCCTCCCACACCCAGAGCTCCCAGCCAGAGGGCAGATAAAGACAAGCCGGCTCCCAAGAGTATGTTTGAGACTGCTCAAACTGCTAAAATTCTTAAGTCACAGTATTTTAAGACTTCCGTGGGACAGGGGCCAAGTACGTGCTTGACATGTGCTTGTGTCCACTCCTGATGGTCATCTTAGAAACTGGCTTGCAGAAATATCTGATGGTGGCACCACACGGGCAGCACCCAAAACAGACACAGAGAACAAATCCAACACCCTTTGCTGACAAAGGCCCAGTTCTGATTCTTTTAAAGCCGGGTTGTGTAGTTCCAGCTGTAACAATGATGCAGACAAGCAGGCAGTCATTATTATGATATTTTATCTGGATGTATATGCAAGGAAGATAGATTCTAAATTGTGAGCCGTTCATTCAGAATGCACGACATGAAGCCACAGCATTTAACAGGGACGTTTTGGTAGGATGCTGTAAGGAAGGGTCACATAGAATGAAAAGACTGAATAAATCCCATGGCCAATTACATGGTCACTGAATCATGAAAAGGCCAGGCTCCAGGAATTTTGCAGCTGCTAGTAGATTCAGCGGATGCATCAAACCAGCAACAAACTCAGCTACAAGTTAGCCATCCACAGAATTGATATGAAACAACATAAATTTATATAAAATCACCATAATTTTGAAATGGAATACTCATAGACTTGGATTTCCCCTGTCTTTAGGATTCACCTGTATAGTCTACTGCAAAACAATATAAAACACCTTTTATGCTTAATGAAAAACATGATACACACTTCAAGAGATTCTATTTTTAGTGAAATTAGCATTAAAGTGTGGGGTTTTTATTGGGAGGAGGAAGGGCATCTTTAACTTAAAAATGCTTGATTTAATTTGTATCAACTGGTTTCTGAAGTTCCTCCTCACTTGTAGCACAGAGCACCTCCTGCAAATCACAGACACACACAGGGCCTTGTCAGCACCAGGGATGGCCTGCAGATCCTTTATATCTCCAAAGCCATCACACAGAGCCTCCAAGAAGGCCCAGAGAGTGGTGAACAGCTGACTGGTCCTCACACACTACTAGTTTGGCTGTACCTACATAAGCTCTTGCAGTCCTCACTGGGGAAAAATAGGAAATAACTACATGACTCTCTGCTCTTCCTCTACCTGGTTGACAAGATTACCAGCCCTCTGTTACAGCTAGCCCAGCGTTCCTGAAAACACAGGTAGTTTAAGCTAGTATGCAGTGGCTGAAGAGCTGGCCTGTATATATCCACCTCCTTCTCCAAGGCCAATTGACCCTTAGCAGAGGTGTAAGGAGAAAACCGGACAATAATAAGACCAGCTCTGAAATTTCTGTTCCAAACAGTGGGCAATCTAAGACATGGCGTGCCTACTGGCTCTGCCACTGCCTTACTGGGTGTCCCTGGACTGTTTTCCTAAAGTAACTGAGCTGCACTGATTTCCCTTGCAAAGGGAGATCTAACAAGGAAAACCCAAATGAGGCATTTATTATCAAACCACAAGTTCTGTCCCAGTATAGGGTGTCCTGGCTTGCATGACATTCAGGAACACACCTAATCCTAATCGTTTGTTTCAATCAAAGCAAATCAATTCTTTTACAAATGACCGAGTGCTGGAGCTCAGGCAAAGTCTGAGTTCACATGGGACAACAATACAAAGAAACTTAGTGGAAGCACAAGTCAAACTGAGAAGCCTATGTTAACTGTCAGTGGTGACTCACAGGAACACAGAGAGCAGCAATGAAACATCCATCTCCCCTTGCTCCAATCCAAAATTCATCCCTGCACTTCACAGATATTTTATCCGGTCCTGCTTTAATACCTGAAACATTCTCCTGGAGAGATCCTTGTACATCTGATCTCTATTGTCCTGGCATTCCTTTGATAAAATCCTCCTTAAATCTAATCCATTTTTCTTGGCTGTGTCACAGGGCACCACCCAGCAGAACTAGTTTTTCTTTTTGCATCCTTCAGGTGTGATGCAGACTTCTTACTCCCTTCACTAGTCATCACATAAAGAACGTCTTCTAGACTTCTTGCCCCAGAGCCATTTTTTTAGCTGCATTCTCAAACTTCTCCAACTGCTCTGCATGACTGGCAGTATGGTGCAGACACACATGCTACAGCCCAGGTACTGACAGGTGGGAAGACTGCATCAACATCCTGGTCACCTTCCCTTTACCCAACTTAGCCTTCTTTAACTGAAAGCGCATACTCTTCCTGCATATCTGTGCCATGCCTCTATCATTGCAATGACATATGAGAGGTTCCTTGACAGCAAAAGACAAACCATTTCTGGACTGTGAAATTCACCATCTTCTCTACCTGCCAGCAAGGACATAAATCCCTAGATCCCAAGGATCTCTGATACGCATGGGAATATCTACATAATCTAAATTTTCATGATAAAAATAGTTTCCTAGCCTATTGGCTCTGAAGACACCTTGACAATGCAATCATAACTAGTTCTCCAGTATTCAGCAATCAAAATCATTACCACTAGCTACGTGTTCTCTTCTCTCAGTAGCCCGTAAATGTTAAAGGTACTTATGGTCCCTGAAATGGAAACATAAAACATTTAACAGCTGATCTTACTCACAAATATTCCAGTCTGAAGATGATGCTCTTCACTGGACCAATGAAATGAGAATGTGCTCATACAGATGTTTCGGGTGAAAAAGATACTATTTTCAGTTTATGATTAGTCACATTTTACCAGAGAATTATTACTAATGTACCCCTTCAGAATAACAATGAATATGAACACTACTATCAAACAAAGAAGTGAGAATATGGCAGCACCATTTGAGGGACACTGGAAGGCTTCTCATCTTGGGGCTGAACAAGCCCAACTCTCTTATCCTGTCTTCACAGGAGATGTGCTCCAGCCCTCTGATCATCTCTTGGCCTCCTCTGGTCTCCCTTCAACAGGTCTATGTCTGTCTTGTACAAGGGATCCCAGAGCTGGATGCATTACTCCAAGTGGGGTCTCACAAGAGACGAGTAAAGGGGGGGAATCCTCTCCCTCAACTTGCTGGTCACACTGCTTTTGATGCTATGTAGATGTTTGCTGGTAGTATGCATTTGCTTTCTGTATTACTTGATCCAACAGTTAGGTAATGTTTATGTCCTACACTTCAGCAAAAGTTACTGCAGGGATACATGGGAATGTACACAAACATGTACACTTATCCGTGATCTCCTGACACTTCCTGTGCCAAAGGGTATATGTCCATACATATATGTGATATGACACATCCTAGTAGCCACAGGACCTTCTTTTAGCAGTTCACCTATTGTCTCAAGCCATCCATTGGGTTTTCTTAGCTTTTAGACTGCAACTTGTCAGAGAAGACACTTGTAGGGAGAATCTCTTGATTGTACTGTGGCCAGGGTACAATCCTGGTGTATACTTAGATACTGTTATATACCTATATATTTTAAGGTCAGAAGAGACCATTCTGATCCTTTACCCTGACCCCCCCCACCCAGGGCACAGCCATGACTATTAAATTTTACTGAGCAGTTCCCGTGGAGGAGAGAATTATTGTCGCCTCCTGCATAAGTGAACTCTGCTGAGCCCAACAGCTTGTTATTCATACTGTAAGGCACGCAGCACCTACCACAATTTGAGTGATGAAATAAATAATAATGCAGACAACCAGAATGGGAGACAAACTAGAGAAATCCTCATCAAAATTCAGCAGATCTGGGTTAGCTCCCTCCCAAAGCTCCCCTGTCCTCTGCTCCACGCAGAGGTTTTAGGTACAAATGCCAGTAGATCTCTATTGTCCCTGTTCGTTCATTAGCTGCAGCTGATTTTTCCTGTTGTGTTCATACTCCAAGGTAAAGATAAGAGAGATTCTGGTCATGTTGTGCATTTTAAAAAAGTAACTACGAGACATAGAAAACACAGATGTATTTTAAGCACAAAGTAACATTGCATTGTTTTCTTCACAGCTTAAATAATCCTCAGAAGTGAAACACACATTTGAAGGTGATAAACTCCTTTCCTCCCATCATCCTCGGGCCTTCCCCTTCCATCTCTTCCATCTCCATCAGTTGTATCATCCTCCTTTTCTTTTTTTTTTTTTTTTTACATCTAACCTCCCTTCACTAAATGGACTCAGAAAAAAATCCCTTCTGGTACTATTTGTCACGATGCCTTTTCCTAGGTGTGTACTTCTGATGTCCACAGCAAGGGAATGATATTTGTGATTAAATCCTAAAAGTCTACTTTTAAATTGGCACTCTGCCCCCAGTCCTCCCTTCCACATGCTCCACTGCAGATTGGGAACGCTGCCTTATAAGGCTTCAAAGAAAAGGAAAGGGCTCAGTTTAGCTGGAACAATGCATTTCACAGAGCCACAGCTTTCACTTACCTCCCATGCTGTGGGTTACTATTTGCTTTCCCACACTACCCTTTGGATCTGCCAGGCTTTGGAGCTGGACTTAAGACAGGCACAAATGGTGATTAAACCTGCTTAGGTATCTGAATGAGCATGGTCATCAAAATCACACCTAATGCTTTAGAAATTGGAGAAAACAAGTCCTGTTCCTACAAAAAGCCAGCAGTCTAAAGCATATTAAAATGAGAAGTGCTCAAGAGTTGTTTTTGAAACAAAATTTGTGATGCAATTTATTAAAGTCACCTGCTGCCCCTTTAGGTTCCTGTTTGTCACAAATTAGGCAAGGCAAATCCTCTCCCTCCCACCTGAGCTGCTCAGACCTATGCTTATAGCCCTGACTTTCTTACGTCCCTGATGAAGGTCTGTCCCACTTGCTTCTTCTCCCCTCAGCACTGGGCAAGGCAAGATAGAAACCTTAAACTCTACAACCAGCAGCTGATCCTATTGGGAACTGGTGAGGAAGTTCTCTCATGGGTTGGTAACAATCTCAGCCATCTCAGTTTTGGAACTCACCAAGGATGTTACCCCATGGACTGCTTCTCATTAGAGAACCATATTAACCTATTTTCTCATCACAAATCAAAGCAGATAATCTGGGGTTATAGCTAGAAGAACTTTCAGAAAGGGTTAATATGCCCTTACTTCAGCATCACGTTGTCCTCCTGGCTTTCATTCAGAAACTCTGGTTTCACTTAGCAGTGCTTTCAACCCAGACTAGCTCGTCTATGGGGGACACAGACAAAAGTACACTGGCTACTCATCTACCTACCTTGCACTGAAAGGGAAGCAGATCAAGCACTGATGTCTGCCAGTTGCCTTCCCAACACAAATCCTGGGCAATATTTCCTGTTAGTTCCCCTTCCCCCTCTTGAAGTCCTCTACTGAGCCAGGTACAAAGGAGCTCAGCATCCAATCCTTGCAGTATAATGGTGTCAGCAATATCTTCCTATCTTGTCAGCAACTGGCTGGGGGCTACTAACAAGCTTCTGGTGTGAAGCTGTTCAGAACTAGAATTTGAAGAAAACTGGAGGTCAGTAGTTCTGCTGGAGAGATTTTCCCATGATGAAACCTCATTATGGAGGAGTGTGAGGAGAAACAAACATTGTCACGATTGTGTGTAGCACAGCAGTGTCTGAACTGACATTCTGACTGCCCAGTGAAAAAAGCATTTGTCCAAAAAAGAACAGGTCCACGTGGTCTGTATTGCCTTAGATGTGCAAGCTATGTTCATAGCCAATCAAAGAAGGAGATGGAGACAAGCGGAACTGAAGCACAGGGATCAGAAATGGGACTGCAAGATGTCATCTAATGCTACTGAAATCTGCTTAGGCTTGCCTAAATTCTAGTCCTCTCTTGAATAATTAAAGAGAAAATGATTGTGGAGAAGTTTAACCTAACGGGAAATCCAAACAATCTGCCAGATTTTGGCAGTGCCATGCTTCTCTCATTGAGTATCCTCCTATTCTTCATTGGACTGTCAGTCACTGAACAGCAAAGTGACTCCAGAACACAGATGGACAGTCCTTTGCTACGGGCCAAAACAATTCAGTTTCCTACTCCAGAATCTCCAACAGATCTTTCAATCACAGTCTAAACTCTTAAATGGTCTTTTTGTTATACTACTGTTAAAACAAAACAAAACCCAAACAAACCAACAAAAAAATCCTTTTTTTCTGTAACAATCCAAAATTATTAGTACCCACTTATGTGAGACTCTTAAATGAAAACACCTTGTTCTTGGCTAGAATTGCTCCACTTTAACACAAGTACAGGCTGAAATCTATTGAGAGATGAAGACCAGAAAAGTTACTGGAAAAGGAAGCAAAATACTTCTGAGAAGTTAGTCGTCTTACTTTGAGAACAGTTTAAAATGCCCTTTTGTTATAACATTATGTGCTCTACACAAAATTGGGCAAATCAGAAAAACTTCAACTAATCTTAGGATGCTCCTGGAGAGAACAGGCAGACAGGGCCAATCCTCAGGGTGGGAACTCCAGCAGATCCTCTAAAAGCCTGCAAAACCACACAGAATTACCTTGATGCATATGGCTGTTTGCATATTCAGGGCCTTTACTTCCTTTTACTTTATGGGCATGACAATTAATTCAGTTGCTATCCCAGTAGCTATCTCGTATAATCATTTAAAAAAAATAAAAATCACTCTGGTCTCACAAATTTTCACCTGTTTACCAGCCTGTAGTTTAAAACTAAGGAACTTTTTCCTCAATAATTCAAGTATAACTTGCTTTTTAGAAGGAATTCGTATTAGGACACTTATGCTTACAAGCTGGGAAATTAAAACTGCCTGGTGAATCTTGAAGAAAAAAAAAAAGAAAGAAAAAAAGGAAAAAGAATTATTTGGATTAAAGTATCTTTTCTCAACTTCGTGGAAGAGAAGCTTTTCTGGCTAGGCAGCACAGTACAATGAAAATGAAATCAATGCCAAGTGCCTTATCCTGAACTCTGAATGGGCAACGTTCCCATTGACTTTCAAGATTTCTTCCCTTGCAAATGGCATTCAAGAACAGTTGTTACATGCACCTAAGGCACGTCCACCACTATGTTCTGTCTCTCCCCTTTGTGTGAAGTAGATGTATAGAATTTTTGAAATCAGCACAGCAAGCTGTGAATGATGATGCATGAAATGAATAAGCTGAGTCTAGTACAAAGGGGAAATCCTGAAGGCTTGGTGCAATCACTGCTATACTATTTCCTATGGCCTGTATAGAAAAGATGCATAATATTCTTCATGGAGACAAAGAGAAAAGCTCGGCAAGGCCAGAAGTCTCAATCAGAAGCCCCAGAAGAGATAAATGACAGAAGCTGACAAGTTTTTAACATTGCTTAATTTCCCCCATATTCCTGGGCCCTTCTCCCCATATGCCTGACTCCTTCCAAGCTCTGGGCTGCTGTGCACGTGATGGACACATCGCAGTCTGGGGCTCCAAGGACCTGGGTCACTTAGCATTTCTTGGGAAGCAGCACAGCTTATGCAGCAGTTTATGTTTCACACTTCTCCCCATCAGCCGAGGTGAGTTTGCACGGAGCCACCAGCACATGAACTGTGATGGCCAAAGAAAAAGGTGCAGTGATTTCCAGAAGATCAACTGAGCAACAGCTCTGAGGCAGGAATGTGTTAAAACCCTGCAACTGCTTCATCATGTGGACATGAATCTGAGACTTCAGCTACATTAGCACAAATATTTTTAAACCAGGGCAAGTCATGCTCAAATTAATTTACCTTTATTTGAGGAACTACTGAGTAAAAGTAACCTGGCATAAATATGGTGTAAGTGACCTCAGCAATGAGCATCCTGACCATAATGCTGAATTAAATAACATTTAAGTGGTGCAGACTTTTTTTATCCTAAATCACAGAGGAGGTGTAAATGCATCTCTCTGGATTTACTGTGATGTCCCTCACCCTTCTCTTGCTCTCAAACACACTCACAGGCATTGCAACCTCCCCTGCTGCATTAAGTAGGTATAGATCTCAAATTAGAAACTGAAAAACTGAGGTATAAAACGGATAAAGAGCTTCTGAGAATGTATTTGGCTGAGGCAAATCTAAAAATCCTGTTTACTTGACTAGCAACACAAAGAAGTTGGCTCTGAATGGCACTGACAGCAAAAAGAATAATTAATTCCTCATCCTGAGGACACACTCTTGTGAAATAAGTCACTCTGTTGCAATTATTACTGCATCCAGTGGCATCAGTAAAAAGTCACGATAGAGAAGCATATGGGAAACTATTCTGGAAGACTTAATCTGCATTAACTACTAAATTACCGCTTGCAAATAGATCTGCAATAAGAGCTCTCCACTCATGAAACATTGAGAAATCTTAAAAGAAATTGATTCAAAATTCCTCTCTTTCCCTTTAGACTGGTTTTATCACTCCAGGTTTTTCAGAGAAATAATCTGAATCTGCACCATTTTGATTAACTGAACCTGATTACAACAGGTCTGGGATAAAGGCATGTGTGTGTGGAAAGGAATCTCTATGATCTTCTCACTTTTGAGCAGTGAATAGCAGCAGCATTTCAGTCCTGGCTATCCCCTAACTTCATCCCTTCTGCTGCCTTCATCCCTATGAAATAATTCTTTCTATTCATACTGAGAGACAGATGAGTTCCTATCTCTCCAACGCTCCTGAAAAGTGTACTTGCTTAGTCTCACGTTTGATATGGGAAAGCGCTGATTTTATAGATGCTTTCATAAAGTGTTTATGCCAATTGCATCTCTTTTCCTGAATTTCATAGCAACGTCCCTCTTTAGCAGGAAATAGCAGAAATACAAAACCACATGGATCAAAACCAGTCCTAAAATACTCACAATCAGATTAATCTGCTAATTACTAGAATTTAGTCCCCAACCAGACTGTCTCAAAACATTAACTCAAAATATTTTCACTTAATTTTTGTCGCAAAAAACCAAACTCTGCAGCTCTTTGCTAAAGGAACCATCAAAATGTAACCCAGTGTGCTCCTTACTAACTAACAGTAGCACCAAGTGTGATCTTCCACTCCTCCATTCAAAAACGTGTTAACACAAAAGCCTAAATATTGTCATTACACTTAAATGCTAACATTAACCTCCCCACAGCCTGACCTTCAGTCTTTCTAAAGAGGATGAATGCACTCGCATATATTCTAGATGTTCTGGAATAGGCGGAAATTTTTTTAACTGCCTAAAGAGTTGCTAACGATTTTGCAGATGCAACAACTCAGCACTGCAGGTCCAGCCCTTCCTCGCAAAGTCCTGCGGAGTTCAGGAGTGAGGGATCCTGTGCAGACGCATCTTCCACGGAGTCAACGCATCTCCTACATAACCATTTGCAACTTCACCTGCTCTCCCTGAGAATGTTAATGACTCGATTCTCATCCCTCCCACACAAGGGGGAGTAGGAAATCCCGCACGGGCATTGCTGGAAAGGCGTTCAGATTGAATGAGTGCGGATCCAGAGTAAACTGAAAACGCCAAAATAAACCATTCCTTCATTAATTAGAAGGGGAACATGTTTCTGCTCTTGTTCTTGAGGCAAATTTATTGAGTAAAAGGCTGGGTTCATTGCTTTCAGCTTGCAATGGCTCTCTCCCCCCATCCAGAGGTGTGTGCCTGTTTCACAATCCTTTCCAGAGAGAAGACATTAACTTCAGGATAAAGTTCAGGCCCAGGAAGCTGAAAACTCTGTGGAGGGTTTTGTCTGGGCATCTCCAAATCAATACCTCAGGAAAAGCATCCACAAGATCATCTCGCAGCTATGAGCTTTCAGAGAGAACAAAGTAGTTTAGAATCTGTGACCCCTCACAAACCCTTCTCAGCTCCTGGCTAAGGGCAAACCAGGATAACTGGAACCTAAATACTACAAACCTTTGAAAGACAGCATTTCTCTCCTTTCATGGCAGATAATCCACTTCCAGAGAACTGAGATGCAGAGAACAGCTACTTATAAAGATTCAGATGCAATTCAACTCTGAAGATACAAAAACACAATTCCAGAGCTAGCACCAGCTCACCTGCTTAGGAGCACTTTCATGCCTGACTGGGAGGGCTGAGGGAGACCTGTTCCAGGGAACAGGATTGTCATGCTTAGGGGAAGCTGTCCTGGCACTGCCCATTCTGGAGAGCACTGGGGAGCAGTTTGACACACAGCTGGGATGAAAGGCGACCAGCTGCTCCATGTATTTACTGTACCAACAAAACTACTCCTTTCACCTTCTCTCAGACCTCTGGTTATGGGTCTGCTGCTCCTCACAGAGCTGCCAACAGGCACACTCCTACCTGTAGTAACAGCGTAGTCAGGAGAAAACACCACAGGTTTGCCAGATTTCACCTGAAATGTTATGGAAGGAGTTGAGCTGAGAGGCACCAGTTCTCGTTGCAAAGTGATGATACACCCCGGTTGTGCCCTGGCTGCTCCTGAGCAGAGGGGAGCACTCCTGGTACCAGGGGCTTAGCCCACAGACCGGAGTAGATATCCCCAAATGTTTGTTTGTGCATGGCCCTGGGGTCTCTCCCCGGCTTGAGGACCTGCAGTAACTTCTCCCGGCACTGCCCTTTTCCCAGGTGTCCGAGAGCCGGGCGCCCCGCACCAGAGAAGACTTACCAGTGTGGTTTGCAAAATACCAATTTTCCTCTTGGAAGAGCCGGAGAAAGGCCCGGACCGAGCCTGGACGTGCTTCCCAGCCGAGAACGGGGCAGGTGCCGCCGCCGGGGCATCCGCGCTGCTGGAGAAGGGACCGGGAGGCAGCGCGGGGCCGCAGCCCCGGCTGGTGGGGAGAGCGGGAAGGGGAAGGAAAGCGGCTGCCGCCCCCGGCAGATCTCGCAACCGGGCAGCGGAGGGACACGAGGTGTCCCCGAAGCGTCCGTTCATAGGGGGCGAGCAGAGTAGCCCCCTTTAACCAAAACAAATCAAACCACGAAAGAACCAAACAAAAAAGCATCCTCCCCGTTCCCTTCCTTACGAAGGCAAACAGCGGAACGCTCGGTGGAAGCAAACGGAAGGCAGAGGCTCAAAGGGGGGGTTACGGTGCGTAGTGCACTGACCGGCTGGAAGGGCGCTCCGGATGCGGAGCGACCGCCCGGCCCGGCGTGAGCCTGGCCAGCGTCCCCTCGGGCCGCCGCTCGAAGCCCGGAGGAGCCGAGGGCACGTCTGGGGGGTTCGGCCGAGAAATCGACTTTTGCCGCCGAGGGGAGAGAGAAGGATAAGCGGTGTCCCGCTCGACCGGCGGCCCCGAGGCTCTGCACCTCGGAGATATTCCGCAGCGCCCATAGAAACACAGCCAGGAATAAGGCAGAGCTCTCGAAATAAAGGAAAAAAAATAACTTAAGTTGCTCAGACTAAAACCACTCTCGTCAAACGTCCTGAAAAGAGTGAATTATTTATAATTATTTCCTCGGGGGACTCCTGTAACCATTCATTTTTAATTGAGTCTAATTAAGAGTTCCCCAATGGGTTTTACTTTAGTAAATATTTCATTTGAGGTCGAGTTTCTACGCAAACCACCCAGAGGAAAAAAAAAAAACCCAAAACAAAAACCCCCAAAGCACCGAGAGGCACACGTGGAGTCTCTTTCCCTTCCCGTCGGTCGGAAAGGCAACAAGTGGCCGGCGGCTCGGAGAGCAGCGGAGTCCCGAGCCATAGTACGGCGGCGCTCCGCCGGCCCCGGTCCAGCTTGCCTTTAGAAGAAAAAATAGATTAAAAATAGCATATATCCATCCCATCCCCGCCCTCCCAAACCAAAAGACATCATCACAGATCCAGCGCGGCAGCTGTAGAAACCCGGCCGAAAAGCGGGGGCAGCTCCCGGGCTCCGCGGAGCCCCGAGAAGGAGCCCCGGGAAGACGCCCGCTGCCCCCGCTCCGCGCTCCCCCGCGCCCGCGGAGGGGTCGGCTGTGCGCCCGCCCCCGCACAAACCGCCCGGAGACTGCCGACGTGCCCGATATAAAATTTATTGATCTCTTTCCATTTGGAAGAAGGAAGCAAACGAGGACGAGGTACAAGGAGAGGAAAGGGGTATTTTGATTTTTTTTTTTTTTTAAAGAAAGCCGGTAAACAAAACTAAAACGTTTCTTCATCTGATATGTCAAAACATAGTTCACAGTAAAATTCACAAACCAATTTACACAAGTTTACAGCTTAAGAAAAAAACAAGACACACAACTTACTATAAATAAAACAAAACTGCGTTTGCGACCCGCACAGCTCTCTCCCTCCTCCTCCCCCTTGTTGTATTATGAGGAACAAAACCCTAAAGTTAAAAACTCGTGAAAGCTACAGATCGTGAACAGAAACCAAGCGATGCTCGGTAAGCTGGGAAGAACAAAACACATAAGAAACAGGAACGATAACGTGAACAACCAAGTGTAAAAACAAAAACCCGCCGGTTTTTTTAAGTGTCATTGCAACTCTAGAAACCAAACTGGAAGATGCGAGATCTTTAAAAACTTTCAAGCGAATAAAACATTGCCCAACCTAGCAGAAACCAGGAAAGAAGTTGCCGTGGTTTTAAAAAACGTCACAGCGGCTTCTAGGAGGCAGGAGTTGTGCTCTATTAAAGTAACAGCTTGTTCGGTATTGTTTTGTAAAAGAAAAAGACACAGCTAACGGATTTCCTTTTTAAAATTCTCCGAAGTTAGTATTAAGTCTGCTAAGCCGAGCAACACTGCCGTACGTCCTGGGTGTAGTCAGGGAGCGGTGGTAGGGTTAGGGATTAAGACGGGGAGCCGTCCGGAGCAGCCAAGTTTATATGTGAGTTAGTGGTACGGTACCATTCACGCCAGTCCCGGCACTCTGGTAGTGCTGGTGGACGCTGTGTAACCTGCTGCCCTGCAAGGCGGAAGGGTCTGTGGCATCCCCCCCCGGGGGCAGGTACATGCTGATCATATCCCGCAGGTCTCCCAGGCAGGCCCTCTGCGAGTGGGAAGTGATGGCGGGAGGCGGCGAGCTGGGCTCGGATTTCACCACCGAGCCCATAGAGCCCAGGCTCATGGCCGTGGAAGGCTGCTGGCCGTAAGCGGCGGGGGACATGCTGTAGGTGGAAGCGGCGTTCATATAGGTCTGGGCAGTGGACATCATGGGGCTGTACTGAAGGCCCGTCATGTCGTAGCGGTGCATCTGCTGCAGCTGGGGGCTGTTCATGCCCGGGTGCTGGCTGTAGCCCAGCTGGTCTTGCATCAGTGAGTAAGCCCCGTTGGTCCAGCCGTTCATATGGGCATAAGTGTCAATCCTCTGCCCCACCCCGACGGGGCTACTCACCGCGTTTCCCCCTCCCGGGGCCAGCAGATTGCCGGGCAGCGAATATTTGTCCTTTTTCAGCAAAGTCTTGGTCTTCCTTCGGGGCCGGTATTTGTAATCCGGATACTCCTTCATGTGAACGGCACGCAGCCTCTTGGCCTCGTCGATGAAGGGCCGCTTCTCAGCGTCGCTCAGCAGCTTCCAGTCGGCCCCGAGGCGTTTGCTGATCTCCGAGTTGTGCATCTTGGGGTTCTCCTGGGCCATCTTCCGCCGCTGGCCCCGCGACCACACCATGAAGGCGTTCATGGGGCGCTTCACCCGGTCCTGGTCCGAGCCAGCTCCCGCTCCGTTGCTGGCCCCACCGCTTCCACCGCCTTTGCTGCCGGGTGCGGAGTTGCCCCCGGCGCTGCCCGGTGCGGGCTGCGGCGTCTTAATCTCAGCCTCCAGCATGCTGTACATGGCCGGAGCCGGCAAGAGGTGCGCCAGGGTGGCTGGCAGGCGGGTACCAGGTCGGGGAGAGGAAGTTTTTTTTCTTTGTTAAAAAAAAAAACCAAAAACCAAACAAACCCAAACCTGCCTGGGCGGCTGCTGAGAGAGCAGGAAGTTTCTCTTCCCGGCGGGCGGAGGCGCGGCGCCGCTCACCGAGGTACTGCTGCTTGTTGCGGCGGTGGCCGCGCCAGCGAAGCGGTGCGGAGCGCTTCCCGCAGGCAGCGCCAAACGATGCACACACCAATCCCGGGGGCATTTGATTGACGGGCTATAAATGAGCGGGCGGCAGCCAATCAGCGAGCGGTTCCCGACAGCCCCGACACCGGTAACTGACCAGCTGGGGGTGGGGGGAACGGAAAAGTTGGCGTTTTGGGGGTGCTGGTACCCACCCTCAGCGTTCCTGGCCCCTGCGCCCACTCCGGGCTCTGCACTAGCGGCCTAAGCGGCAGGACTGGGCAGGGCCGGGGCTGCCCGGCGGTAAGAGGGGCCNNCCCGCCGTTAAGAGGGGCGGGCGGGGCTCCCGCAGCTGCCGTACCGCGCCGCGGGATAAAGGAGCGGGCCCGGGGGCCGGGGCTACACTCCGGGGGCGCGGGAGGAGGGGCGGAGCGCTGTGCCGTGAGCGGGAGCCGTGCGTTTACCGGGCACAAAGAGATTTGGGGCTCCTGGGTGGATGGGCAGCCCTGTGCCGAGCTCGGAGAAGCTGCCTAGAGATGGAGCGAGCCCGCGCTGCACGGACACTCCCTGGAGCGGATGAAGGAGTGTGGGACGGACTAAACTCTCCCACTTCGGAGCCCTCTCCCGGGGGAGAACCCACACTGCCCGACCGGGACCGGCCGCGGTCGCTGGGCGCTCCGTGCCGGTGGGAGAGGGGCTGCCCCGTGGCGGCACGCCGGCGCAGCCCGGGGGGAGGCGGCGTGTGGATGCGAGTGGGGCCGGGCTGGCAGGGGCAGGGCGCTCCCGGCCATCCCCACCTACGCCCACCCCGGTGCCACTTGAGTTTTTCCACTCGGCTGCCCCATAGAGAGGGGAGGGGACAGCGTTCGCGAAACTCCCAAGTATCATGGCAACACCAAAGTTCGCTCCGTGCGAAAGAAAACTTCGGCGGAGGGTGTGCGAGCGGAGCGGAGCTCACTGGAGGTGTCAATCATGGGCTTCCCTTTCCGTCCCTCCCCTCGCATCCTTCTTCCTTCCCTCTTTCCCCAGAGGCACGGATATTTTCTCGGACAGGGCTGGCAGCTCCTTGAAACTATCGCGGGCACTGAGCTACCCATCCTGCTTCGCCTTACCTGCGGGGCCGGGGCGCTCTGCCCTGTCCCTACTTTTCCTCGTCTTCCCCCTGCGCGCCAGCTCCGCCTGGGGAAGCAGGACGGTTCTCCCGCCCGAGGCGCGCTGGGGAAGCAGAGGCAAACCGAGCCTGGAGCCTGCTCGGAGCCGCGCTGGGAGAGTCCCGGTGCCGGAGGAGGTGGGCAGTACCGTCGGTTCCGCTGGTGTAGCTCTGAGGAAACTGCCCCAGGGGCGTGTGGGGCGCAGGGGACGTTCTGGGTGCTCGAGATCGGGACGTGTCTGGGCATCACGTCCCGGACTGCGGGCCCGGCGAGGAGGGATGTGCAGGCGCAGGTCCCGCGGCTTGGCAGCCGTTGGTGTTGCTCCAAAGTGAAGGCCAGGAGGATGACGACGGTAATCGGTACAGGGAGGGAGAACACTTCTAGGCTGGACCTAAGGCGATGCCGCCAGCCCCGATGGGATGTCAGGGAGGGAGCTCCGGGCCGGGGGACGTTACCGCTCCGCCCGGCACCGCGCAGCCTCGCTCAGCGCTTCCCGCGGGCAGGGCAGGTAAACGAGCCGGCTCAAAACCGGCAGTGGTGGTACTCTGGAAACACTACGGTGTCGTGGTAGGATTTTTATTTGAGTTATCTGACCACTACTGTAATTTAGGAGTTTAAAGTGCCACTCGTTTTGTGCAGATTTCTTTTTTTTTTTGTTGAACAAAGTCGAAGGGGAAGTAAATCCCGCTGCCGGCGAGCTATGGAGTAGTCAGCATTTTGTCTTTGTTTGTCTTTTTGACTTGCTGTTGGGGTGTTCTTGGGTGAAGCGGAAAACTTGCAGCCTGAGATGACAGGGTGACAGCGGGAAATGTTTCAGGCGGTGTCACACACCTCCGGCGTAGTTCGCTTGCAACTTTTGCAACGTTCTGGAAATCTTCAGACAGCTGTATTTAACCTCAGACCCCTCCAAATATTTTGACCGCTCCAGTTGAGGTTTAAGGGGTGCTACGCTGAAAAGCGGACCGATATATTCTTAGAAATGACTTTATATAGACGTTTGTTGGAGTGAGCAGGCTCGCATGCAATGAAAAATGTGCCTGTATATGGGATTTAAGGACATGCTGAAGTGAGTGGGGTTTCTTCCCATGCTTAAATAAACGTTTATAACGTTAAATTTCTGAGTCTTTGTCTTTCGATTTGTCTTTGCGCAGTCTGGGACTCCAGTTGTATATTTGATTCCCCAGGGTCACGCCGTTTACCACCTTTAGATCTGTATTAATTAAAAACAAGACACTTCCCTTGAAAGTGTATTTCCACACTTCACAGGTCCCCCTGACAGACCAGCCGCACTAGGCTTTCCATGCAGCACGGGCTCTGAGGAATACTTAAAAATTCGGCGGATTTCTATTTCCAGAAGAAGGGGTGAGAGGGACGCGCTGACCGATCTCCCCCGCCTCGGCTTTCGTGATGGGTGCGCAGGAAACTCAGCAGGACTCCTTGAGCGATTTCCGCACCTGGGAGGAGAGCCAAGAGCCAGTTCCTCTCCCTAGCTTTGGCGGAGCCACTCGCTCTCCGCTTTACCTCGGAGCCGCATCTCCCCGCCCGGCGGGTGAGTCCCTCCCTGCCCGGGCGCGGACGGCCCCGCAGGCGCTGAGCCCCGGGGCTCGGAGCTCACGGGTCACCCGCGCTCGGGCGGACCAGCTCCTCCCTACGCCCACGCCGCACACCCCACGGCAACGAGGCGGCACCTGCGGCCCGGTACCCCCCGGAGGGGCCGGAGCTGAGTTCGGGAGAGGGCGTGAAACAAAGCACGGGGCAGGGGAGGGAGGCTCGGAGCTACCTCCAGCCCTGGCACCCCAAACCTGAGCGGGGCCGGAGGAAGAAGTACCTCTTCCTCCCACGGCCTGGAAACTACAGATCGCCAGACAGACAGGACGGGGGAGAGGAGGAAGCGAGGCACGGCTCGCTATACCAAGCTCTGCTTCTTAAAGTTACCTGCGGAGAGCTTTAAAAGGTTCGAGCCTGCTACCCCCTTGGCAGCCACAAGCCGGTTCGAGCCTCCACCTGGCTCCTCGGTCCTGCCCGTCCCGTGTCCTGGGAAAGCGGACGGAGCCTGAGGAGTTGAAGTAGGGAGGGAGCAGAAGCGCGGAGAGGACCCAGCCAGCGCAATAAACGGCGCGGGGGCTCATGCTCATGCCTGGAGCCATTTTCTTAAATTCACTCCCCGGCGGCAGCCGGGATTAGGGGAGAAGCCTTCCGGGGCCCGGAGAGCCCCATATTTCTGGCGGGAGTCGGGGAACACTTGAGGTCGTGTAAATACAGTTGTCAAAAGGCGGAGAAGCTCACTTTTTTTTTGTTGTTGTTGTTTGTGGGGTTTTTTTTTGTGACAAAGGACCACGCGGTGAAATCAGGAGGTTACAGCGCAGCCCAACTTGAACGCAAAAGTTGAAAAGGATCGCCTGCTTCTTACGCAATCAGCGCTTAATAAGCAGCAACCATTAATATATGTTAATTCCAGCTCCAGCGGAGCTTGGGGGAACCTTGGATTCACGTCAGGCAGGATCGCTGGCTTTTTAAGAATAACCCTCTGCACCAAACCGGCCCCATTTAATCCTATTATTAAAATATCCCCTCTGGTCCCCAGCCTAACTCTCGACCGCGATCAGCGAGGTCTGGTCCTCATAACTTGCCCAGACAAGGGAGCTGAACTCCCTTTTCGTTTGGACCCTGCTGACCCTCGCTAGGATGATCCTCTGAAAACGCCCGGGCTTTTAGCGATGCTTAAGAAAAAAGTTCACTTGCTTTTTCTGTTTCATCCCTGTTTTAGGCTCGAATCCCAGAAGTTTCCAGCACGGTAGCGTGGCTACTAAATGTATCATTTCAAGCTCGTTCAGTGATCTTTTATTCCACATCTAACAGCGTCATGTCAAAAAAACCCCAACCGACCAACTAACGAGAAAGACATAAACCCAAAACACCAAAACCAACCCCAAAAGAAAAAGTTAAAAAGAAAAAAATCACCCCGTTTGAGATTGCCTGTGGGACTGCCTTGGCTGGACAGACCTTCCAGCCTAGCCAGAGGGAGAACAAATCATTAGTTCCGATAAACGACATACAACTCCTTTCTGTGACTTCTCCAGTAGCTCGCCACATGGGTAACGATGCTGCACGAGAGACTACAGTTGTCCCTGCTGCTCACTTGTGCGGGAAAGCAACGGGTACTTCTGATGACATCATTAAAACCAGCAACATTTAAGAACAAAAATCTTACTTGCGGGAGTAAAACCGGGGCAGCGTCGTTTGGATACAGATCAAGTCCTATAAACTGAGCCTCCCATCGCATTCAGGAGGCAGCGGGGAATGTTGTTTTTAATCACTTCCCCCTCCCCCCCCCCGACTGAACTTTTATTTGGCTTCTGACAACAATAGCGGGCTGCAAACAGACCTCTTGGAGCGCCCGCTGAATAGACCCTTTTCGAGCCCGGATTGTTTCCACCACCACAAAAAACAACCAGTAGCTTCGTTTCTTAATTGGGTTGTTCCTGGCCCTAGTTCATTCAGGTGTTCGCAAGGAATTTGTTTATTAGCCTTTGACAAACAGCTCCTCCTGCCAATCGCCTCATGGGGTTGGCTTCAGCTGGAGCGGAGGGATGCGGAGGGAAGGGGGGAGAGGGGGCCATTGCTAATAAGGAGTCTCTCAATCTCCAAGTTACCAATTAACAGAGTTGTAGAGGGGACCACCAGCACAGGACAGATTTCCAGGGCTCGCTGCGGAGCCCGGAGGAAACGATAGGCTTGGCTCATGTGTTTTCACGCGAAAACACTACGGTAAAAGGGAGCACGAAGCCACCGGCTGCTGCAGGGTAGCCTGTTCTGAGCTAGGCAGGAATCGCTTCTCCAAGAGATGAGACGGTAACTGGAACTTTCTGCAACTGCCCTCCGCTGTTACAGTGCCCCCGGGAGAGTTACCAAGCGCTCAGACAGACTGTCCAGGGAAGCGGTTGAGTCACCGTCCCTGGAGACATGCAGATGCGGTGCTTAGGGACATCGTTTAGCGGCGGACTTGGCAACGTTAGGTTAACGGTTGAACTCGATGAGGGTCTTTTCCAACCGAAATGGTTCTATGATGCTATCGCTCTAACGTCTCAGCTCCCGCAGGGTTTATCCTTCCTGCCCCCCGCTGAGCAGAGGACACTGTATCGGGGTGATCCTCAGTCCCTGGTCTCCCTTGAGCTCCGGTGCCC
>VZTU01020575.1:313-15996 GCA_013400835.1 Zapornia atra | reverse complement strand
CGGGGGAAGAGCGCTTACAGAAAAAGCATCCCTGCGTGATCTGGTCCCCAACCCCCCGCTGCCCCCTTCTGCTGCCCTGGCCCGGGCACACAGCCCCGGAGCGGGCTGGAACGAACCCGCAGGCCGAAGCGCGGTGCAGGGACACGAGTTGGGCAGGGCCGGTCCCCCTGCCGCGGGCACCGGCTGCGCTCCAAAGGCGCCTTCGCGGGGCAGTGAGGGTCCCAGGAAGAAGAGTCCTTCACCCGCCTCCCGGCAACCCGTCCCCACCGGTTGCTTGTTGCGGTGCTTTCGTGACGTTCCCTGGCGCTAGTGACAGCTGAGACGCCGCTGCACTCCTTCAGAAAACAAAACCAAACCAAACAACAACAAAAAAACCCACCACCAAACCGAATCATTTTTTTTGCTCATTTAAAACTTCACGAATCCTTCCTACAACGTCTTCTATACAGACCGAGTAACTCACCTTATTTACCGATAATGATGTCTGGGCTCCTTTTTAGGAGTTAGATTAGAAACGAGACATTAATTGTAAAACTCTAACTTGCTAATTAGCCGCAAATAAACTATTAATTAGCGGCAAATTAAAATCAAAACACACCTTATTCCGACTCTCTGACACACAATTTTGAAGGCGCATATTGTTTCAAACTACAGCCTGTATCACTGGCACAGCAAATTGAGACCCTGAAAGGTTTCTCTCCAGTATAAATAATTAAAATATATTCTACTTTAATTGACATTATAGAGGACACAAATGAGGTTTTCCTTTTAGAAAGAAATAGCAGTTTCTAAATAAAGCTTTGCAGGCTGCAGAATGGAGGTTTCAACCAAATGAATAGTCATTACTACCTTTTCAATGATGTGGGCCTTTTGATCAGAAAAGAAATTAGCTCTAAAGGACAGACAATAGGAAGCCTGCCCTGCAATAGGAAGAAAATTAGATGGCTAAGGCTCTTAACAACACCTATTTCTATAAACCATGGAGCTTCTTGCTTTTCAATTACAGCTGTTCATTTCATATAAGGAAAGTGGAAAAACACAGGGGGAATATAAACTCTGTTGCACCAAAAACCAAGACAGGGCAGGCAGCCTTCTTATTTCGCTTTGTTTTTATTATTGTCGGTTAACTAATGTTACATATTTTATAATAGCAAGAGTATCCACTATAACGTTCTCTAGGTAAATATTCAGTAAAAGAACTTATAAAACAAGGGAAATTTGAAGTTAGGTAGTTGGCTGCTTCCACTGTGCATCAAATAATATATTTTGCACAAGCATCTCATTCTTTTGTGCTTTTTTCAGAGCAAGCACAAGATTGAAGAACTCTGTTGCCTTTTGGTTATAGTAAAAAAACGAATTCTAGTTCATCTGAATGTAATGCTCTTTCATTATACTCAGGACTGAAAGACTATTTCAGATATGTTCTCCCCATATTGCTTTTAACTCTTACATCTCAATTGCTTTCGAAATCCTCCTCTTACTTTTAAAACTTAAATTCTTGTCCAATAACTTTAAAGCATGTGTTCCCTTTCCAATTATTTCGTTTGGACATTACTTCTAAATAACAGTGTTTCTCCTGAATATAAAACTCAACTAAGCTTTCTTATTAATCTGAGACATGATGATAAAAGTACACCCTTCTTCCTCCACCATTTCTCCCTAGCTGTGTTTTCAGGATTAGATGTAACAAGTAGATGATAATCTGTTATAAGCCATGCAATACACTATAATTGAAATAATGTTTTGGTGATGATTTTAATGTATCATAGTCACAAAGCTTTATTGTAAACGAGTCCTGTTCTCATATTGACTCAGTTGGACTACAGAGATCTCTTTAACAAGTAACAAAAAATCATAGAGGTTCCCCTCACCTTACTTTTAAAATTCTTCCTATTTATCTTTTATCCTTTTCCTTTCTCTTTCTCTCTCTCTTTCTCTCCCTCTCCCCTCTCTCCCTATTGTACTACTCGTTTAGAAGTAAGTCTATGTGGCTAATTCAAAGGGGTGATCGAATATATATATGTATAAATAGTTTTTGCTCAGATAAGTTATCTCATAATTATCCTTTTCTCTATCAAACAAGTAAGTTTTCAATTAAAAAAATACATTCCTTGTTCAGAAAACTAAATCATATTTGTCTTTGACCTAGAAGTTATTTTAAATGAAATATGAATTATAGCTTTTTATTCAGTGCCTGTATCCCACTTCACTCCTGCTTTGGCCTTGCCCAGCATTGCAGTAAAGAATATCTGCTTAATAGTCACCAACACTATTGAGTTTTGATTCCAGCTTTTTGAGGCATCAGTTTAGGAATAAACAATAGTAATAGTTTAATCTGTTAAAATTGATCTCCTAACTCAAAAATCCACATCACTGATGTCAGTGTTTGAAGTAATCTCCCTCCTTGAGAGTAGTTTGAAGATTATGATTAGTGTGTCTGCCTCACATTTTACTGGGATGAAACTTACATTTGTTTTGTAAGACTTAATTAAAAATTAATTTTATTTGGAATTAATTTGTCTGAGAAAAGTTACATGTATTAGCTCATGGGAAAAACTTCCCTCCATGCAAATAGGCAGCTCAAGTGTCATTGAGACTTGTGCGATTCACAATGCAAAACCTACCCAAAGATCTACATCAGTGAGGACATGAAGAACCTGGGGAAACCCAGTACTGGTGCTGTAATTCTCAGCACAGACCTCACCACCGTGTTTTGCTTCTGATAGTACCTTCTGTCCCTGTAAAATGTGGAAGATAAAGAATCACCTGAAAAGAACAACAAACTGACCTTGACTCTCAAAATCCGGAAATATCACCTAAAATTGTTGAAGTATCAGAGCAGTGAGATTTTCAGAGGCATGTTCTATTAACAGAGAAACAGGGAACCTAAAAAGCTTTGACACCTGGAGTGAGCAGTTTGTGAGTGGGTCTATGTTGGAGGGTTTGGACATAATGGGATCTAAAAGACATCAATGCAAGCTCAGTGTTAGGAGGGCGAAGTTTCATTTCCTTTAGGTCTCCCAGTCCACCATGAAGAAGACATGTCCGTTTGTGAGAGCAGCTCGCTAGACTGGAAGATCCTTTCTGCTCCCTTTTCTTCTTTAAGATACATTGATAAATGAGGGCAATATGTTCTCCACAGCCTTTTGTAAAGCAAAAGTATGCATATACATATGCAGTAGGTATTAAATAACAGAAATGGAACTCAGTAAATAATCCATTATTATATTGCCTGTTTTCATGACACAAACACATTTCTGACCTGAACTTGAGTCACAAATAACTACACCATTTAAATTAATGCTCAGCACTCATCCTTTATGTCTAAAATAGCTCAAATCAATTACCTGATATTGAAGGCATCTCCTAAGAATTGCTCAGTTCCCAATTTTGCTGAACAGTGCAAAGACTCACGACTATTCACCACCAGAATTCTCTATTTCTGCTTATTTGCAGATGCAATGTTTGTTTGGAGCTATGAGCAATGGAGCATATGCTCAAGTTTCCTATTATCTATATTAGTGGTCAAGCTCTTCATTGACACTGTAGATAACACCTCTTCTCCTTGTAGGGCAAGTACAGGTGGCATTTGCAGAGGAAGAACTTATGCAATGATATGAAGTTAAGTACCAGTCACTTGGTGTGCATCTAGAGGGACACAGTGGATCTTGCTGCTCGTATATCCATCAACTTTTCATCCAAAGAATCTGATCAATCCCCAATTCTCTTTGGTTAAGAGGCCCTTTTGATTCCACCAGATTGCCTTCTCTGGACCTATCAGGAATATGTGTCAGGTAATAACTAGGAGATGGTGGTCCTTGCTTCATGGGATAGTGATGAGGGACAGGAGTGTAAGGTATTTCCAGGCAGATTAGACATTGTGTCTGAATGTGGATGAGGGTCACAGGAATCTCATCATGTTAGAAAAGAGGAAAAAACCCACAAAACATGACCGTATTCTGGCAAAAGAATACAAATGAGTGTTCAGTGAGTGTAGCACGTAGCAGAATAGTAGTTTTGGTATGCAGTCCTGAGGCTACAACCTGAAGAATCCTGCAAGGAACTGAGGAAGAAGATTATGTGTGATGCAGGAGAAACTACAGGGGGAAAAAGTGTCCAAAAGAACCACTAAGTGTCAGAGAAGGGAAGCCAGGTGGGACACCATGTAATCTGTACAGCAGTCTATGTTCTCTATGGCATGGTTGTTTTCCTTTTTTGCTATCTTTTCCTGTTGTCAGCTGTCACCACCTTCTTGGCCTGACCCTATTGCAAAACAACCCATCAATATAAGGTTCTGTTTCTTTTTGAAAAGGATTCCATGATTCCTTGGAAAACAGTGTAATTTCACAAAACTGTCATATTTGATTTTGACTTGGATTTAACTTGATTTGAAGACTTCACAAACCAGGCCTATCTAAAGGACGTCCAGTGATATGTTGTTGTACAGATGCTATCTATCCCCTAGGATTGTCCAGTACAATTTATTTATTAAAAGTTTTTTGGATTTGAGCTGAAAAACAATTGTAGGTTGATAAGACAAAACTTGGTACTTATTATTTTAATCAGTGCTAACACAGACCTGGTTTCCAATTTCTATACACAAGCTCCATAAAGACCCAAGCCTGCACTATTTACCCAGCAATGGATCCCAGTAAAGCTAATGGAAAATTAGTGGGAAGCAGTTGTGCCTTAGCTTTGCATGGAAAACCCAAACTGTTCTTATAAAAAAGGACACTACTTCTCACTGCAGGTTCAGCTAACTGCATTAAGGCTGGCAGCTGACTCGCACAAATCACTGCAACATCCATATACAGTCCTCAAAGAAAAATGAAGACCTTGCTCTTCCATTCTCCAGATTCCATAAAATAAAATGAACTGCAGGTTGTTCTGTTTTGATGTTTTTATGGCTCTTCTTATCATGGTATTTGAAATATATTACAATGATCAGGGCAGTTCTTACTTCGCAGCATTCCGCGTGAGGTAAGGAAGTAGTGGCTCTACTTGCAAATGAAAGGCTCAGACAGCGGGCATAACAGCCATGTAGGAAAGCTTCCTGAAAGACACAGGAAGTATGGCTAGATCAGATTAGGCCAGGGCTTGATTATCTTGCATATCTGTAATGGATCGTGCCCACAAATATTGCACGCTGAAAGGCACTCAAAGCAAACCTGAGCTACTGGAAAGGGAACAGTCAGATCTGTATTTTGTAACTCACTGGGAACAGTCCAAACGAAACACCAGGACAAAAGAATCCAGAGCATGGAGGAAATGTTATCGATCCCATCTAAAGCTCTACGTATTTCTAACTCAGTTAAATAATACATAAAGAATTGTACTGGGTTTGCATGACAAGGTTTTGGTAGCTCTGGGGTGGGCTACAGGGCTGGCTTCTGTGAGAAGTTGCTAGAAGCTTCCCCTATGTCCAATAAAGCCAATGCCAGCTGGCTCCAAGATGGACTTACTGCTGGCTGAGGCCCAGCCCACCAGTGACAGTGGTAGTGCCTCTATACAACATAGTTAAGAAGGAAAAACACCCCAAACCAACACCAATAGCCATTGTGGCTGGAGAGAGGAGTGAGACTAAGTGAGAGGAACAGCTCTGCAGATATCAAGGTTAGTGCAGAAGGAGGAGGTGCTCCAGGTGCTGGAGCAGAGATTCCCCTGCAGCCCATGGTGAAGACCATGGTGAGGCAGGCTGTCCCTCTACAGCCCATGGAGGTTAACAGTGGAGCAGATATCCACCTGCATCTTGTAGAAGATGCCACACTGGAGCAGGTGGATGCCAGAAGAAGGATGTGACCCTCTGGGAAGCCCATGCTAGAGCAGGCTCCTATCAGGACCTCTGACCCTGTGGTGGACCCAAGCTAGAGCAGTCTGGTTCTGAAAGGATACCATGGAAGGAACCCATACTGGAGCAGCTTGTGAAGAACTGCAGCCTGTGGGAAGGACTCACATTGGAGGAATCTGTAGAGGACTGTCTCCTGTGAGAGGGACCCTATAATAGAGTAGGGAAAGAGTGTGAGGAAGAAGGAGCAGCAGAGCAAACATGTGATGAACTGACTGCACCACCCCTTCCCTGCCCCCTATGCTTCTGGAGGAAGGAGACAGAGAAACCTGTGACTAACATTAAGCCCAGAAGAAGGAGGGGGCTGGGAGGGAAGGTATTTTTAAGATTTAATTTCTCACTACTCTGATTTGATTGGTTATGAACTAAATCAGTTTTCTCAAGACGGTTTTGCCTATGATGGCAACTGGAGAGTGATCTCTCCCTGTCCTTATCTTCACACATGAGCCTTCTCTTAAATTTTATTTCCCCGTCCAGCTGAGGAGTGGGGTGATAGAGTAGCTTTGGTGGGCACCCAGTGTCCAGTCAGGGTCAACCCACCACAAGTATATGTTTTGAATGAGCTGGGAACTGACTAATGTGGCACGGAAAGTATTCTATTACAGTAATTGCAGCAGAAAAAGATGAAACTCTCTAAAGAGTAGGGATTATCCTGCAAAATACAGAAAACCTGTACCTTCGTGTACCAGCATAACTGGGAATTGCAGTCACATGCCCCTCCATGAGCAAAGGTCCTGTGACTCCTGCACTGCTTGGTTGGTGGGATGATTTCCTAATGCAGGAGAAGGCAGGCGGCACTGGTCACTGACCACAGCATTCAGATTCTTCTCAGGTGCTGCCACAGGATATGTAGCTACCATTTAGAACATTTTAGTGTAAATGAAAATGTTACTATTTCATATAAATGAAAATGTTACTATTTTTCCTATTCAAAACTAATCATGAGCCATAGAACATATTTAAATGTAGTGTTATTATTCCTTTGGATTTCCTTAATCTTACGTATCTAAGGAAATGAGGGCTACAGAGGAAAGATGTCTGTGCTGTTGAACATGTACCATCAGAACTAAGCAACAGTCAGACTTCCCAGACTAATCATTTTCCTTTGATAACTGTTAATCCATGATGCAAGCTTGAACCAACTGCACGTTTTTAAGGTTTGCTACCTTTTGCTAGGGAAACCCGTGTACTCCTGGATTGAAGGCTTGTGTGAGACTTGCTGTAACAGCATAAGCCGCAATCCTGCTTGCAAAATCCCAGAATCCCAGAACTGTAGGGTTTGGAAGAGATCATCGGGTCCAACTCCTCTGCCAAAGCAGGTTCCTTAGGACGGGACAAGGAGAGGGAGTTTTTAAACTATTATTTTTGTTTATTATGCTTATGGTATCAGGCATCATATTTGCTCAATAAGTCATGCATATTTGCTCAATAAGATGTTTCAGAACCATGATGATTACAGCTGTCTTAAAGTCATACTATATCTAAAGGATGATAACAGATACTTGTAACACACTGATCAAATATAGACTCTGATTACGCTGTATGAGCAATACTGTTTAGCTTTCCATGTTATGCCTGCCATCCTCCCAAAATTTGAGTGTTTACAGACTGATAAAGGCTCCAGGAAGGTCCAATGTATATATACACACACACACACATAGGTGGACACAGTCACTGAGAGATTCAGAGCAAGAGCAAGGAGAAACCTCTTTCTACTTCATCTGCGTGGCAGTTTGCAAATCAGTATTCCCACTCAAATAATAGTACAGTTGCAGGCTGGGTCTATGCAGAATATACTCTAACTTATTAACAGCTGAACATACACTGTTCCATCATTCTTTTTACCTACAGTTAGGGTAATATTGTATACAGTTACCAGTAAATTGTTATGCAAACAAGTCAGTTTGCGTTATCATTTTTAAAGCCCGAGATGTAGGACAAATTTGAGAAGACTCTGTTTTTAATTATTCTCTGCTGCTTATCTGGGGAAAGGGTAAATACAAGCATGACCAAAATTATAGACAAAAAGATATATAGTCTTCAGGATAAATTATCTATTGATGGAATTTTTACAATGTCATTATAGCATTGATTTTTCTGCAGTTGCAATTTACGGCATAAGAAAATACAACCTACTGGTTTTCTTTAGGACAAAACATAAGTAGACCCTTTATCTTTATAAAATAGCTAGAAGAATGATAATTTAATTCACCAAAGTTAACCCTGTTGGTATGATTTTACAGGTGGCTTCAATTGATTGATTAAAACTGTTCAAATTAATAGATGGCTCCACCTGCGTATTCCCTGTGAAGAGCAGGACTCTATAATATGAAAATTAGGAAAAGGAAAATAGAAAAGGAAAAAAGAAAAGGAAAAAAAAGAAAAGGAAAAAAGAAAAGGAAAAAAAGAAAAGGAAAAAAGCTTGCACATAGCATATTTTCACTTGGTATGAACAGGAATGTGCTCAGTGATGTTACTCCAGCAAACAGACTAGTGCAAGAGGTGCAATATTTTGAGCAATGGCTTATTTCTAAAAAAGTAGACACTTCCCTGTAAGTGAAGACCAGATAAATGACCATAAAAAATGTAAATGGCTGAACAAGAACAGGATTAGACATAATAAGGTTAAAGGATTTTAGTAGGAATGCCAATGTGATATTGCCAGCCCGTGGGATTTTTCGTTCTTGAAGATTGCAACAGTGCTTAAAATCTGGGTGTGAAGTGAGGGTTACTCTGTGTGCATGGCAGGTGTGAATGGCCAACGAGGTAGTTGTTGTCTGTTTGCATGTGTGATAATGGTAATCAGACACACAAATTACACTCACTTCTGCATATTCATTATGAACACGGGGCAGTTTTAAGTACCAGACCTTCAAGGTCCTACTGTAACATGCCTAAAGTCATATTGAATTCTAAACTGGAAGAGTTGGTGTCAACACAAGTATCACTGGGCTGCCAAAATGCAGACTAGATTTTTTTTTTAATTGAAAACCGGAGGCAGCTTGCTATCTCCTCACATACCATCAATGAACAAACAGGGTTGATGTATAACTGCAAAGTTTAATAACAATATCAAGAAAATTCAAACATGCATTCTGCCTGGATGAGGAATTTAATCTTGTTTGTTAAGTTAATTACCCTTTTTGTTATTGCTCTCTGAGAGAAAATACCCTAATTTTAGGACATTTCCCACATAGTCAAAAATCAAATACATCAGAACAATTATATTTGGAGGAACGTCATCCAGTTTTGTGGAAAAACATGAACTGGAGTGTAGACTCTTCACAAACACAATTTTTGAGTGCTAATTGAGATCAAGGAGCAACCAGTAACTAATCTGAAATCTAGTAATGTTTGCACATGTTATGTTGTTATAGACTAATAGATACAAATTAAGTTAAAATGCCAGAAGTGTTTTGTGGGAATTTGACACACAGTTTCCATGAATTTCAGGCACTGCCTGGAGGTAGTAAGCAAAGGATATTCCCTTGTAGCAGCAGACAGTGTAAAAGAACTCAAGATAATTGGAAGTATCCTTAGATCTGAAAAATAAAAAGGCCATCTTGAATCCTTCCTGCTTTTAATTTTTTACTGGTTCCTAATTAATTTCACTCTTGCACTGAGCATCTATTGCATTTTATGGTTTTATCTAAAACAGCTCAGGGTCCTGCTCTACTCTTCTTAGTTAAATTTAAGTAAGTTGCTGGGTGACAAATGTGTTAGAGTAGTGGGTGTCATATTACCAACAGTTTGATAAGCAGATATCTCTATTTTTATTATTTAGATTATCTTGGGGAAGTAACTTTCCTTTCTGTGTGCTCCTGTGGTCTGGGGTATGTTCATATTGCTCTTTCACATGGGAATTTTAACATTCCCGGGTTTTATGGCACCTGTTTTCTTAGAAACATTTAGTGATCTTTCCTTCTGATATCAGGATACCAAGTGCCAGATTAAGAGCATGCTGAGATGTGTGTAAATCCCATGATGCAGTATGACCACTGCTGAATAACCTTATGTTTATCATGGTGCCACTGAAATCCAACCAGAAATGGGATTTTTCTTCTCTTTGACTAGGATTGTTGTTCTACGCTACAGCAGCATTTAAGTCTGGCCTTTTAGGATTCTAGATATCGTGAATCGGTAGTAGAATTCCAAGTAGGGGCACATGCAGACCGTTACTTGAAAAGATCCAGTCCAGGCAATTCAGGACTATGAGCCTTTTCCCCAAATTAACCCTGCAGACACACACAGAAGCACAAGTCCCAGCTCTGGTCCTAGTCCTGTCTCTAGCACAAGCTCAAGCTCTGGTAAGGTAAACAGATGTATTACTGAAGGATCAGACCCTTATGTCTGTTATTATGCATTGATTTAAAAGATATTAATTAATAAATTGCCAATAACAATAATAGTAATAATAATAATAACGATGATTATTATTATTATTATTATGTAATAGTCCTCCTTAATGGTCATCAAGCTGTAAATGAAGTTTAACAGTAAAATTCGACTAAAAAAAGGACAAAAGTTATCCTTCATTTTCCTCAGGAGTTACAGTCATTTTAAAGTCAGCACACTGGCTAGCTATCTAAAGCCACTAGTTATCTATATGAAAAGAGTAACTAAATTATTGGCGTTTCTTTATTCCACCATAAATTGACATGTTCTAACAAGACAGTTTGTTTGCTTTTATTGTTCAAAAGCCCCAAAGTCTTTACTGTCTGCTTCTCCATTCGTCTTAAATGTTTGATTAAGAGCTGTGAGAATTGTCAGTATTGATAAACTTCCTTCCAGTACATTAAGCACTCTAATCCTTTACATTCCTACTCTATCTCCATTGCCACTGCCACGTCAGGCAGCTTCCTTAGCACTTGATTTTAGGCCAATATTTGCATTAGAAATGGTCTATAAATAAAAATTACTGCAATAGCAGGAAAAATTGTTTCCCTGCAGCTGAAGAATTCTGACAAAAACAGCATGTGAAAGGTGCTGCTTGTTCCCTAGTTGTGGGAATTAAATAGCGATTTAGTGAGCTAATGAAAAGGGTAACCTGGTATGGTTTTTTCCCCCCAGTTTTCTAAAAATCGTTATTTTTAGGAGTGGCCGTGATGTTTATCTTCCCTTCATGAGCTTGAACTAAGCAGGAGGTTTTTGATGGTTGTACTGTATTTTGGATTAGACTATGTGTTTATTGTAATAATTTAATAGAAAGAGGTTCAAATCAAGACATTCAGAACTCAGGATGAACTCTGTCTATTTTTGGCACTGTTAGGGTCAGCATTCTGTTTTTATTTTTGATTGCATTCCTGTCTTCATACTGTTCTATCATTGAAGTTTATACCTCAAGTACAGAATGTGTCAAAATCTATTTTTCAATGTGTAAAATATTTACTTTAGAACACAATCTTGAACAATGTTTCACTTTATCTCCTTTTTGAATGTCACTTGGGTGAGTGCTGGGGCTGGAAGCACATTTCAGGGCAGCAGGAACACGCTGTAGGCAGTGTACATTTGTATCAGGGTCACACAAACAACTACGTTTGGGATTTGTTTCTGTACAGATCATCAGCTACATCAGCTGGCTGTGTTAGCCACGTAGTGCTTGTGTAGCATATCTGTGTGTGACTCCAAATTCAGACTCCCCTAACTTCATCAGCATCAGGATTTTTTATTGTTATTTGTCTCTGGCCACACTTAGGAGCTATGTGAAACAGCACAGGTCTGTTGTCCCTACTGGTGCCTGAAAAATTCCAGCCAGCAAAGAGTTTGCCTGCACATCTATAGGACACTGGCAGAAAACTTTAGTGTCGCCTTTTCTGTATTTTATGAACATAAAACTTCTGTAAAGTCTACTGATTTTAGAACAGGTAATTTGGATGCAAAAATATTTGTTATTTCAACATTTATACCACCTTAGCAAGTATATTCACACAGGCTTAACCTGTCTATAGCTTGTCACAACTGCCACAGAACCACACCATTTCTAAATGGAAGCACTGTGTAGAGATACATTTGCTCTTATCGAAGGCTAACCAAGTTCAGCACATCATTTGAATGCTTCCCTCTTTAAAAGATGATTTGGGAATGCCACATGCAACACAGAAAGAGTAACAGTAGTTAGCCACCGCAAAAGTGTAAATACCAGGTCCTAACCCTGTAGTCTTCATATAGACTTTGTTTCCAGGGACAGTATTTTGCCTGAGCAAAGGCAGGAGGATCAGGCTCCACAGTGCAATTTTATATGAAAATGAAGTGGATGAGATACTTCTATCAGGCTCATTTAAAATAAAATAGGAGGGCTGCCTTTTGTCTGCACTGCTAATAAGAAAAATATGCTAGAATAGGAGGTAATTGTAATAAGGTATGTCCCCATTTTTCTCAATTTTGCCCGGTTTTCTTTTATATGATTATGGATGTCATATATAAATGGTATTTCTTCGGGATGGATTTATTAATTTTGGAGATGTACATTCTTCCAGTACACATATAAGAATTGACCATTTATAAATGGGGGAAGAGAAAGGGTAGAGAGACATACAGAAAACAGACAGTGTAGCAAAGAACATTGTGCCTGCAGCATTCTTCATAAATAACAGGAATCACACAGAATTGCCAGAGATTATTTTAATGGCTCGACCCTTATGCTGTTATGGTAATTACAGGGAGAGTTTTAAGCCCCTCCACCAGGGAAATTATGCATCGAAATAGTAAAATTTTGTAATGAATTTCAATTGTTATTCAAAATTCTTTATCAGAACTTTGAGGATTAATAGTTCCAGCACTTTTTTCCTTCTGGAGAACCATAAACACTGCTTTAAAAAAAAAACCCAAACCCACCAGGAGAAAACATGCAGTGTATCTAAAATTGATGCAAATCTTACTGATTTTAGTGAAATGGTGCCGATTTACCCTGAATGAATTCCTGGCTCATCTTTTCTATATGTGGGAGAAAGCTAATTTAGGATGAAATGCCCCTGGGTAGGCAGGGACATACTTTACAACAGTGAAGTCTGTTTAAGTCCACTGTTTACCTGCTGGGCGAGGATTAGGTTAGCCAAGGTTACATATACCCAGAGTTTCTCAGTCTGCCCTTTCTTTTCTTGTGGAAATTCTGTCCGGGTAGAATTTATGGAGTTCACTTCTTTGATTTCTGCATCTATCACTTAAGTAGGTACCTGAGTAAGGTACCTGAGTAAGCACACTGCACTTTGTGCCCATGCACTGGTTTCTGTCTGGAGAACCAGGGACATTTCTTTGGCCACGTTGGTGATTCATGATGCCATTGTAGATTTTCTGGTTCAGAGTAAGGTACTGAGCAACAAGTTTGCAGAATTATTTTGACCTTCTCATCTCCTGCAACAGGGCTGAAGAAGTAGAAATAGTGACCACTGCCTCTGTGTTTGCTATGAAGTAGCTGCTCCATCAGGCTGGAGCTTGCTTTCACTACAACACCAAAGGCTAAACTCACTTGGACTTTTTTTGTCCCCCATCAATTAATAACTCACTGTGATGCATCCTGATTCATTTCAGCATAAAACCTCAGTGCTGCGTATCAAAGGGGGACAGGGTCTGGCTCTGTATAGCTGAATACACAGAAATAGAAGGGCTGTTGGCAGAGCAAGTGGGCTAGCATGCAAGATACTCTCTGTGAGTGATCTGACCATAGGTATAGATCTTCCGTGGTTGAGAGACAATAAGGCATTGCCTACGTGTAGAGTTGGTAGCTTCTGGTTCTCTATACATTCATATTGGAGCTTAATGCTCACTTTCTGCCTCTTGTAGACAAGCCCCAAGGTAATTGTCCATATTAAAAAAGCTGTTCTTTCTTCAACAGGATTCTCTAAGGCAGTATATTAAAGACAGATCAGAGGGAAATTCAAAAGCTGCTAAACGTGTAAAAAAAATAAAAAGAAACCATTGGGGTATTTTATACACATGGAAATCATGACACAAGAGTTTTCCAAGTACGATAACATCACTCCTTGTATCATACTAAATTAATAACATCTCTCAAGCACCTGCCTAAACCAGAAGTCTTTCCAAGAGACTAAGCATAACCTCTCTCATTAAATCAGCATTCAGAGGGCTAACTAGCAGATGCTGCTGACATGAACCCAAATGTAATCTCTTTAACCTTGTCCTGTGGGGAGCAGACAAGTCATGACCGAGTAATTCCAGCTAAATTAGATTTTATGTGAAAGTGTATAATCTAAATTAAGTTTGACTAAAATGATTCACTGATTTGTGTTTGCTTTTAAAGGTCCTAATGTAGCCAAGGTGGCCAGTTTTCAGTAATCCGTATAATCAGATCAATTTATTTTTACATGCTTGTATCAAGATTCTTTTCTTTAATCCAGTAGATTTTTCTGTATTAATCATATCCCTTTTAAATATCCATGGAGAGATTACATATTTTTTACTCAGAGGCTCACTGTAATTCAGTTTTCATTTTGTTACCGAAGAAAATGGTGAACTCTGTGGTGACTATAAAGATGTGCAATGTAAAATATCAAAAACTAACTGTAAGGAGAGAATCACCTGGTCATCAGCTGATCCAAGGGGAGTATCAAAAGCAAAAGATTGTAAAACAGGTGAATCAGAAAAGGCTAAGGGAAAGGTTGGGTTTTTTTTCCTGCTCTCCTATCACCAAGCCCCTGTTCAGTGGAAGGCTTTGCTCAGCATGGACTGCCACAGCAATGGAAGTGGAATTCTGCAGCTGCCTGTTTTTGTAGTGATAAATTTCCTGGGCTTAACCCCTTCCCATCCTCTTTGCCTAACGGGGATTTATGAAAGTGGGATGAATCTTGGTCACTGACAATATTACATTTTAAAATCCTAATTGAATACTGCTAGTACTCCTTATTGATTGCATTCTCAACACTGATCACAGTTCAACAAGTTATAGGTGCTAATTAAAGTACTTATTGAATGAGCATGACAGTGATATTTAATGTATAAAGTCAGGGGTTGCTGTGCTCTGAGTGTAACTTCTTTAATTTCAATGGGAAGAAGATCACAGGCTCTATATAATAATTTCCATTATATTTTATAAAAAGCTGCTGTTATCAATGTTTCAGATATCGTTTCTCTCTGGTATCTGGTAACTTTTTTTTTTTTCTTCTCCTTCCTTGAACATTATGTATTTCCATAGTTTGAAGGCTCTGCCACATATCCACATTTCTGAAGGTCACAAGTTATTTTGTGACATCAATACATCTGAAACAGTGCCTGGTTATGGTAGTATGAAAAGGCTTGAAGTTGCAGAAGGAAATTAAGATGTATTATTGGTGATGTTTACCCAGGTGACACTGTTGTATAACACTCAAGTTAGATTTTGGGTTATGCACATTAAACTGCTAAATGCATCAGGTAGCTGTGGGAGAATACTGGAATAAATCAAAGGGAATGAGATGTCCGATGTTTACTTGGGATCTTATTCCTTTAGGCTGCTCAGATTGTTTTCACATCCTTAATTACCACAACTACAGCTCTTTGCTCATTCTTCCTTATCAACTCAACGGACCCTGTATAGACCAGATAGCTCACTAAGTCTGTTCCTTGCCTATGGAAGCAGATGTTCCTTGCCTTTAGTGCATGTTTAATTTTAAGTGTGGGAATATCTTCATAGATTTAAATGGGATTCTTCACAGGTCTAAAATTCAATATGAGTTTCTGCCCTTTTCTGGAGTGGAGGAAAACTCCCCTCTTCCTCTGTATCTGACTGTATCTGAGATCTACTCTGTGGCGTTTATCAACTTGTTTAACATGTTCTCTGTCCAGACATCTCTGGTGTTAAAACTCATATGAAGAAAATAAAAACATGAGTCAGTAAACTGCTCCC
>VZTU01020573.1:168978-195770 GCA_013400835.1 Zapornia atra | reverse complement strand
AAACTGGTTACAGGTTTTTCCTGATGTTTTATGGAAATAGGTAAAATTTTGCCATTAAAATTTGTAAGTTTTCCCAGACCGTCAACAGAAACTGGCTAGATCAAGTTATCGTTCCCATTACTGGAAACTGGAAATGGCAAACAATGAGAATCTATCTGCTGTTCACAGGCAGATTACTGTTCAGGAAGTGACTGGACTTTTCCTGAGGGCGCCACCAAATGCATTTGCTTTGTTTAATTTCTTAAGGTGTATTAAAAAAACAAGAAGTTCCAATGACATTTATCCTGTAGTTCCTGTCAATATGGGGCTTTTTTGTCACAATTAACTATTTATGAACACAGACTACCTTTGACCTCAGTGGATCCTTGAGCAAGTATTTCCCTTTAGCCACCAAGAACTCTTCCAGAGACAGTTTTCCCCTTTACCTCCACTTCTAGGTCTCTCATTTTCACTGTGGCAAAGAACGGCTTTACTACAGGGTGCATGATAAATACAAATTATCTCAGAAAGCTACTGTTGTGTTAGTCTAGAATACTCATAGATGGACTTTGCATACTACCAACATATAAAAAAAATGGAACTGCACTAAATTCTATTTTATATAGTTAGGACAATGCAACCCATACACAATCATAAAACTTAAATGCCACAAGGAAAGAACTAGTTGGAGTTGCATTCCTCAGCAGACACTTGAAGCAGCACCGGCACAATCTGAAATAGAGTATACGCTGAAGCAAGATTTAAATCTGCTAGTGGCTTTGACGTCATTTGAATTCAGGCATCCCTGAGAGATCTGCTGACCTTTCCTGTGGTGCGTATCCTTTTTTGCAGTGGTGTAAGTAGCCTGACAACATGACAACCAACGTGAAATCAGGGGTGATGAATTCTACATCCAAAACACTGAAAGCAGAAATTGAGCAAGTGTGATCAGAGGACGAGGAAGAGTTGCAGAATATTCTACTTCAGCATTCTGCTCTCAATTCCCACTGGTGTAAATGTCAGCCTAAGGTACAGTAAGGAACTGATGTAAAAATCACAACACTTAAATTATTCAACTAAGTTTAACAAATGGAGGGCTTTTTTCCTGGTTATGGACAAAAGCCTAAAGAAAGCAGAAAGCCTAAAGAAAGCCTAACCACATGTTCAGTTAAACTGGAAGTTAAAGAATTTAAACTTAAAAGTACCCATGCCAGTAATATAGCCGTGTATTTTTCTAACAGTCATCTCATTGTAATCTCTCAAGATATGCTTTCCTGAAATAGGTAAGATCAAACAAAGTTATTCTAATATACATCATATAAAGAACTCCAGACCCTGATATAGTTCTGGGAAAAGCAGGATTTACTCCAGACCCTGATATAGTTCTGGGAAAAGCAGGATTTACCTCAAAAATGCACTATGCCTTCTGAAGCAGACAAGAGTAGTTACTACGATCTGATGCAATGCCCACTGAAAGCTATGGGAATCATTACATTTAATCTACTACCCAATGAATTGGTCCCTTAGGCGTTACAGGTGTGCTCATCTGGGAATTCAGGATCCCTGTTTCTGCCTGCTGGGTCCCCTGCTACTTGCTTACTACATATGACATTTCCTAAAAACCACCAGCTCTGTCACCTGAGCAGAGCTCTGCCTAAAATCACAAGCAAAGCCTAAGGGTAAAATGCTGAATAAGATTTTCAAATTTTTCCCTCTGCAAATACAATTTTTCAGCCAATCCCTTCTGACAGGAAAGGAAGCTAGGAGTTCACTCCACATGTCAGCTGCTTGTTTTCATTTGCTTTCCAGCAGGCTGGCATGACAGTAAAGACCATACCGCAGTGCTGATCTTTAGGTCTGACATCTTACTTCCTCACAGAGCACACACTGATTCCAGCCAATCTTCTAGGGCCCCTAAATTTTGTTTCCTGGTCTCAAATACCCAGTTTCCGAAAGGAGTTTTACTTTCTTCTGAAAAGATGAAGTCTCTACATTAGTTGTCTTCATGTTCTATCTCACTGATTCACTAACAAAACATTTCTCTTAACAAACATTTTGGGGTCATCGAATCTTGTCCCCAGTAATGGAGGCTCCACATAATTTCTAGTATAAATTCACTGATTTTAAAAACAGTTGATCGTTATAGAGGTTTATCTACAAATGTTTGAGATTTTCTAAATTTTATTTTAAAATTGATACAAATTTAGATATCTGTGTCCCTCTATACTGAAACCCACACAAGCTTTCAAGTAACTAAATCAAGAATAGAAAAGCAGCTTTGATTCCTAATCCCCCAATCCCTGAAGCATATAATCATTTAATTGTTTTGGTTCCTTGTAACAGTGAATTATTTTGCTTAATTATCACTTCCTGTTTCTATATACTCATAGATAATAGAAGTATAACAAATGGAGCTGTTTTCACAAGTCTAGGCAAATCACCAGGGAACTGGGAATAAAAACAGAGTTTGTTTTACATATATTTTCAGGGTACATCGTCTTCTCCTGGGTGTGAGACATTGGCATAATTTGCCTTTGCTTTAAAAGTCTTTCTTTATACCTCCCTAAAGGTGAATAAAAAACTTTATCTCTGGATTTTAATATTTACAAAGCACATTAACATGTATTTTTCCAGAAGTTTAGAATTTCTACAACTTACAGAAACTCCAGAAAGCCAAAAGTTTGTGCTGCCAAGAATAAATTGCCTTTCACAAGGGCACCATCTGCCGGGAGATGGACACTGCAGCGCAGCATGCTGGGTCTCTCTCCTCTCCTCAATTAAAACTGATACCCAACACCTCCTCCAAGCCACAATATAAATTAGAGCTGGAAAAGTAACTGAAGGAATCGGGAAGCACAGAAAGAGAGAATTATCACTGAGGCTTCCAACACTGACTTCTTCCTTTTGAATAAAACAGGAATAATTATTACTATTTGGCTTTACACTTCCTTGCCAACAGGGTGCCACACTGAGAAGAATCCTAGGAATCTGAACTCTTGATTCCTGTTTCATGAAGCACACGCTTCCACGTACCCCAGAGATACATTTCTTCTTTCAGAGATGTGAAATCATGTTGTGAGTTTACATCATGAACGTCCTCTCTGACACCGCTTCTCAAACCGGCCCTGTTCCAGCAGCATGCATGACTGATGCTGCACCTTGAGGACATTTTTAACTGCTGCCTTCTACTGGTTAACAAGTTCCCCAGTTTAGAAACAGCACAGGCTCTGTCACTATCACTCCCTTATCTGGAAATATACCAGATTTTGTACTTGTTTTGCCTAATATCCAGCATTTCTGGATGCAGCAGAAAAACAAGCTCTGCAATAATATTCATCACAGTATGAACAGTGCCAGAGAAAAGGTCAGAACCTTCTGGCTGGGGACGGAATTAATTCTGGAAATATTTTTCCTTCTTTGTACATTCCCATTGGTTTTGTATTGCTTGATGGTTCTCCCAGCATTATTCCACATCAGTTTCGTAAGTAAAATCCAGTTGGTAGCCACTCAGCCACCCGATCCAAGTTAACAGAAAAATCTTTCAGCAGATTTTACACAAAAATTTTGCTTCCTCAATTTTTTTTTATTTTTTACTATTTTTGAGGGGAGAGGAAGCAGAGGAAAGTACCATTTTTAAATATTTAACCTTTGGAGGATTTGGTAGTTAACTAAATCAAGTTAGCCAAAAGTTCCTTTCACCTGCTGACATCCTCCTTACAATTTCCAGTTCATTGAAAAGCATTCACTACATTAAAATTCTCATTTGGAACCTGAGGATCTCTGCAAGAAACTGAAAGATATCTTACACATCATAAAGATCCTTTCCTCTTCCACGCTTACTTGTCCTCTACAACACCAATCTTCTCACAATCAAATACCTAGCAGTTAAAGTAAACAGCAGACTTGCCATCACGGCCATTTTTGAGTAGAAGTATAAAAATATGGTATTGCACGATGATCTAGCTGTATCAGTAAAACCTTTTTGCAGACAAAACAGAAGTGCTTAATTTAATTCACCACCAGACATAACTGTCAGCATATGGTGATTTCTAGCAAACCTTCTACCTACTGTAGCAGATGCTCTTCCAGAATCAAGGACCTCTCAGGATAAGAAACTGGGACTGGCAATGACATTTGTAATTCTGCTGAAAAATGCAAATTTCCCTGAAAGCCTACAATTAGGATAGTGTGAAGCCTTCACAGCCTTACTACAGAAAGTGATCTCACACTGTTTTCATTCTCAAGTCAAAGAATTGACCTTGTGAATGAAAGCTCAGTTTGGCTTTTAATCTCTTCCACCCACTTGCCTGAGGCATAATATTGTCACAGCACCAAGTGATACCCATCTCCCTTTCATACTTTTTAACTTACTTGTTTTAGCTGGATGACTTCTGTTCATTATTTTTCATTAAATTTATTCAGTTCTTCCTACATATAGAACCACATTATTTCCAGATAGGCAACTTGGGAGCTCAAAACTCACCCTGTTTCTTACTGATGCTATAAAACTCTATGTATACATACTGATCTAATCAACATCATATTAGACCAAAGTAAATAGCCAACTCTGCCAGAAAAACAATCAACATGAAAGTAAACTTTACTTACTAATATCCATGACACTCTTCAAGAGATTAAGGAGCAAGTTAGTATTCCAAGTTAAAGTCACTGTTCCAAACCTCACAGAAGGTAATGCCAAAGGCTAATTTTGCCTTTTTTTCTCTCTTTCATATTGACCACATGACCAACTGGATGCCACACAGACAAGAAGGATGCTGTTCTGCTTGCTGTAAGGCAAAATAAGATGATACCATTTTGTCTCAAGGGTAATACTACAGGATTTAATGAAGGTCATTCTCTTAAATCTGGAACACTTGAAACACATGCAGAAAAAATACTGCCTCAAAGCCTTTTATAAAGCTGCTGTAAAGATGCTGTCCACCTTCAGATCTGTTGAGTACTCACCACAATTATATTCACATCAGAAATCAAAAATGCTATTCCAAGAGTAATGCTTAGGAATAATGCATGACTGGCACACACAACTCCCATGAATACATACAATCTACTGGATTATGCTTTAACAATATTCTAGTACACCCAGCCCTTCCTTGCCCTATAGGACTGAGTAGCCAAGTATATTTTCTGGATTCTTCTTTAAATCTACCTAATATAATCATGTGTGTTATGACTTATCTTAAGTCTCAGTTTCTAACCAGTATATGTTATTATAGTGATCTAGTGATCTAGCAATTGCAGGCTGGCTTTTATACAAACTTCTTTAGTAAGCCTCAGCTACCAAATCTAATCATAACTATGAAAAAAATCTTTCTTTGCAGGAAGTGTGTCTATTAATGCTCTGCAAAACAATTACAAAGATATTTGAGCAGATGAAAGAGCTAGGCACAAGTACTGGACAGTTAAATTAAATGCTGTTCTTCCCCATAATCCTCCTTGTATACTTGAGATGAACGGGAGTGTCAAATAAAACATATTCCTTTTATTTCAGCTCCTAAACCCAAACTATAAAGGGAAAAAACCCAAACCAAACCCAGAATACTCAACACAAAAGCCACCAAAACAAACATTAAGGACACAGGTGCACTGAACTACAGGATCTCTGCCCAAGAGAAGAGAAAGCAGGGTTGCTTGACGGAGGCCAAACCATCCAAGAAAGGTACAAACATTTCTGTAAGAGCTCTTTACTTTCCAAACCTAAAACCAGCGCTCTGAGCAAGCACTCACTTTTCCCATTTACTCAGGCAGTGCAGCCCAGGGGAAGCAACCAAGCACATGTCCCATCTAAAGCTGCTGTACGTGGGAAATCTAGTGACAATGAAACATCTCTTTTTCTTAAAGGGCACAGACAAATTCACAGGCCACAACAACCATTCACCATTACACACACAAAATATATCGGCTTCTTAGAAAAAGCACACCATTATGGGTGAGCAGCACCAGCCAGCCCCTCAGAGGCTCTGCAGAGGCAAGAGGGTGGCAGCCATAGGGTGAAGGGCTCCGTGCACTCCCCACAGGCCGCCATCACCTGTTTGAGAGGTGGCCCGCTGCCCACAGCCCCTCCACCATCACGCACCAGGGCAGGCCGCCTTTCCCGCACCTCAGGGCAAAGCAGAGCAGCCCAGGCCCCGATCTGCTTCACGGGAGAAGCTGGGCCGGCCACCCCCTTCTCCTAACAGGACGGGGAGGCACCACCGAGCTCCATCGCAGCTTTCCAAACATCTCGGCCTACATCACCTAGCCACGAACGACTGAAGGACTTTTTTGTGGTTTTCTGACAAAGAACAGGACCCCACAACAGAGAAACGCACAAGTGCTCCTAGTTCTTTTCCTGACAGCTGCATTCTTACACATGCTTCCTGCCAGCTGCAAAGAAATATTCTAGTCTTGTGGTTAGTTGTCAGCGTTTCCATGAAAGAAACATTTGTGAGGGTGGGGGGAAGGTTGCTTAAAAAATATTAAGCAAAAAAAAAAAAAACCTCCAAACAACCAAAACAATGAGGAAGGAAATTGTACTCAAAATTCTGTGAGGAAACTTTGCAATGCTGCAGCAGACCAGGCTTTGGGAGGGATTTTTTATTATACAGGGCTGATTCTGCAGAGTGATCCTGTTAACTTCAGAAACAAGACCCAAAAAAACCCCAAAACTAAAAAAACCCCAAATACAACCAACCAAAAAACAAGGATCCCAGTAACACTTTTAATCCATCCATTCTCTGTGTAAGCAGTTACTTCACATACAACAGGCCCTATAGTTCTTCAAAAGTCATTGCCCATGTAGAGTTTTAATTTGGCCACAGGTTGACAAAGAACATCTACTTGCTGTAACTGTGTAGCTTTGTATTGCTGTTTAGATTATCAAATTAGTCATCAAGTTTGTTCTTGTAGTGACATCCAACTCCACGATGTGATCTGTACTTTCTAGTACAATATCTCACTTCCTCATAGATTAGGATTTGAAGCTTGACCAAAACAGTCCCCTAACAAACTGGCTAGCCTGAAATATTTCTTAGCATCTTAAAACTTCTATTGTTTTTATATTATTTTTTAAAAAATTATATTGCTGCTGGAAAAACAACATGTCTCATATTCTCTTTAGTCTCAGCCTTACAATCACCTGCATTATCTCTAGTAAATGTGTGACTGATATGAATCAGTGATCTCACTTCCTTATAAGAACAGTGCAGGAAAAATGATACGAGTCTTGTATACTGCATGGTGGCATGGTTCTATCACACAGCACTCACATGGAAAAGCTGCTGATTATGTCAGCTACAGCTAAAACAACTCTATGTATCATCTAGCTATATTCCAAAATGCTGTTTCTCACTCCAGAGCTGCTGCTTCTGCCCACTGCTGTGTATGCCATAGGCTAAATTAAAGTAGAATACTACAAAAGTCTTTACACCGACATCAGTAAAGATGAATACTGTTTCCATATTTAGGACTTCCTCCACCCCTAGAGCCACTCCTCAAAGATTTCGTTAGTGTAACTCCACCAGCTGTCTTGCTTGGGATCACGAAAATGTTTTTTCTCGCAATTCTGCTATTTTCCTACTGTCAGACAAGGACATACTTTTTATATATAACAAATCTTCCTAAACAAGAACCACTGTTTCTTGCCTGGAAGCTTTCTTTTTTTCTTTTAGTTCAAATGTCTCAGCAGATTCAGAAAGCAGCGGCAAATGGCAAAGGTAGGTTCTCTTTTTTTGTGTGTATGTGCCAAAATCTACTTTAAAAAAGGGGGAAGGGATTTTAAAATGTCCAAAACTTTCATGGAAAATTAAATCTTTGCCCCTGTCATGCAGTGAGGTAGTTTACAGCTGACTTTGCTGGTCTCTATGTACAGTAAAAATTGCTTTAAATTGTTAAAACCTTTTTTTTCCCCTCTAAACATGTTGTAATTTATCTTAGTCATGACTTATTACCATTTTCTAAGAAAAGATATTACAAGTTTTTATTACAAATTGGTTTGTACAATTTCATAAAAGCACACTAATTTGATAGACTGTCAGGGCTCCTGCTGCTGCTATTCAAAAATTCAATCTACTTACGCAAGGTTAATTCTGCCTGTTTACATACAGCTATAAATAAAATACTGTTTTTACTTTCAGGTTCATGTGCTCTCCCTCAACTAGCACATAAAGTTACTTTCTCCTACAGTCAATATCCCATAATATTTATATTTATCTTTTATGCTTCTGTTATCTTCATTGCTGCTGCAGTTCAGAAGTATTTGCGTTAGTTTATCTGGATCCGTCTGTTGGCTTAGCGTGTATATGCCATTTTGTATGAAGACATGCATTTGTCATCAGGTGTTTGAAGTTGCCTGCTGATTCTGAAAAATACAAAGTTGTGTTGCCTGCTACCAGAGGCAAAGAAAACAACCCCCTGTATCAACAGAAATAAAGATATCCTGGTCCTTAACATATTTGGGGAAAAATCTGACAGTTTCTTGGATGCTATGTGCAGTGAACTCACTCAGAAGTTTCTTCTTTCCAGAGATGCTATCCAATCCCAGGCTCACAGCTCTTCAGGGGACTTTGAACGTAGTGATGAACCAGAACGTGACCCTCTCCTGCCAGCCAAACACTGGCTCTCCACCTGTCACATACATATTGTTTAAACACAATCAGAAGGTATCCACTTTAAATAGGCCAGACTTGACCCCTGCGTTGTTTAACTTGACTATCAACTCTGCCAGTGACCTGGGTGAATACAAATGCAAAGCTGAAAACAACATCACCAGTGGCGGAAAATACAGCAATAGTCTCATCTTCACCCTTCTAGGTATGTCTTGCTGTACACCTTCTCAGCACATTTTATTGCAGGAGAACATAGCCATGCCTGATGCAATGTATCTGCAGCAGCAGGAGTCAGGGGTTTGTTAGCAGCAAGTACTGTTTTGGACTGCAGTGTGTGTCTGCTTTGATTGCAGAGCTGAACTTTACTGCAAATAGCTATTATTTTCTTAGGAACCAGCAGTGCTATTCTAATCTGGCTCACTGAGCCCTCCATCCTCGATGCTCATCTCATCTGCTAACGTTGCTGCTTAACTGCAAGTCTGGCTTTGGAGCTTATCGTGTACCCAGTGATGCAGTCTTCTCAGTTTTCTTTTTACAGAGCCAATTTCCAAACCAGTGCTGAGCTCACCCATCTCTGAAGTGAAGAAAGGCCAAAGAGTGACCCTGTCTTGTCTCTCAGAGAATGGCTCTCTTCCTATCACATACATATTCTTCAAAGGAAAACAAAACATCTCTCCCCCAGTGAAGATGCAGAAGAGAGAAGCAGCTGTAATTTTTCTATTTATCAATTCCTCTAGTGACTTTGGAACCTATAAATGCAGAGCTGAAAATAGCTTTTACAATAATACAAAATACAGCAACAGTTTCAACTTTACATTAGCAGGTAGGTATGCATGTTGTGAGTTTACCACTGTTGATAAAACAGGGACCATGCAAAATTCAGAATGTTATTAACTGCAACTTTCTTAGCCAGAAATTCTGTTCCTGCAATGTAATGCTGAAAATACGTTTTTTTAAAAATTGAATTTTAAAAATTAATGTAAAAAGACAGAATTCCATGCAGTCTAGATAGTAGTAGAAGTTAAGCGACCATTAAGTATGGCTGTTAAAATATTCACTTTTACCAGAGGCCCCCTGGCCCGCCTCAGGGACAGTGAAGTTTCATTCTTCCCTCTGGTCCTGTGAAAAGGACAATCTCCTGGCACCAGCCAGCTCCCTTCCTTCTGCTGTGGCAGGGTGCAGCTGGGACTCTTCTGAGTAGTTCTATTAACCACAGTTAATTCAAAAGCTGAAAGAAATGCAAGGTCTTGATGTTAATTCACAGAAAATACTTAGAATATGAAACATTTCACAGCATACATACCTTTTTTTCTTTTTGGCAGAAGAGAGAAGCCATTCTCAACCCCTGCTTATTTCTCTTGGGCTCATCTTGCTACTATTGGTAATAGGATTGGGTCTGGCAATTCCATTTTTCATCATTCCTTCATATAAAGCAAGTGAGTTATTTGAACGTCTCTTTCATTTTCCAGAGGTGCTTTTTATGTTGTCAGTACACTTTAATGTGCAAACATCTCATTACAAGTAGAGTTATGCTCTTGGTATTTTAGGATGGTGTCAAGTTTCCCCCTAACCAGCTTAGCCAACCTAACAAACTACTGACAAGACAAAATATCTCAACTATGTTTTAGATGGCAGGTCTGTGGTGGAGGAAGCAAAGCATATAATACACATAAATGTTGGAAGGAATTGGACCTCATTATTCTTAGTAAAGAAAGGAAATGCTATTAAAAATGCCCTTGCTTAAGCAATAATAACCTGAGATCAAGTATTCAAAAAAATACCATGGAGCTTTTATTTCCCTCTAGGAAAAAGTGATACATGTGTATATGCATGTGTTTTTCTTTTACAATTTGCAGAAAAATTCAAGTCTACTAGGTCCTCAAGTGGCCTTACTTCAAAAGTGAATGAAGAACCTGAAAACTACGTCATATACTCAGAGATCGGTAAGTTCATGTTAATCCCCAGGCACTCATGAAACTTGTGGGAAGTGTGGTTGCAGAATGCTGTTAAAAACTATTTGTAGCTGGTATAGACAAATTCCTTCAGGGATGGCAAAAGCAGCAGAAGGGAACACCTTCTACTACTCAGTCCATGAGCTAGTGGTCCTACTGACCGTGCCTTTGAAGGATCGTATTTGGCACAATCTGCCAGCCATGTAGCCAAAACTGCAACTCCTTAAATGAAGTTAACTCATTAAATGAAGTTCTATACAAAAATCTACTGCAAACAGAAATAAAATTAAGAACAGTGGCAGTAGCTGAGATAAGGCCCAGGAATGCTACAGAAAGCATGGTAGATTGATACTCAATATGGAATCCCAATGCTTTGTTTCAAGATTAAAAATAATAATTAAAAAAAAAATTAGTCTCTCCTAATGGATTGCTGTTCATCATCTTTAATCCAGAGCTTGTTAAACCAGAAGAAGAATACGTCAACGTTTCTGTGGTTAGAAGAGAAGATGACAAAGGTGAAAACCTCAAGCTATGACACTGGAACATCTGATGTACACAAATGTTTTTGGAGGATTTTGCTGGGGGGAGGCAGGGTTTAGATAGTAGGAGTTACATACTGAAACTGCTTTCTGGCTATGGAGAAGGTAAAGTAACTTTAAGACTTCTTTGAGGGGAAAATCCCAAGCCCCCCAAATAAAAATCCTATCACCATCCAATGGCCCAAAAATTCAACAGCCTCATTATGACATTATGCAGGAGGTGCTATTAATGACCAAGTTACTGATGGTATATCCTTTTGTTGTGTATCTGTACCAAAAGAATAAAAAAATTATGAATTATATTATTTTGGTTTTTAGTAGAGAAGAGGGCAAGTGCTACGGTCTATTCAACGGTCCTTGTCAGAGATTGAGTACAAGGTAAGATCTCTTTTGCATTTTCTTAATCACTATTTTTAAAGAACTTTTCTTAAGTCCTCAGATGTGTTAAGTACCACCAAGTTTGCACAGAGAGAGATGTTTAGATACTGGTTTCCTGGCCTAATTATTCTGTAGACAGACAATATAGCTTGTTCTCTACTAGCAATCAAAATCTCCAAGACATAATCTCTAAGGACTTCAATTTAACAGAACAGATAAAAATTGGAATTAACAAAGACCCAAACAGCAATTTCATTAGACAGAGAGCAGCTTATTGTCCATATAGCACCATAAAAACTGAAATGAAACAACAAATGTAACCACTGTCCGGGAAGATCCTGCTGGACACAATATATTAGTCTGACACGAAATACATATAATAAACAAAAAGGAGTAAGTGTGTAAAGCTGTTGCCCAGACACAAGAATTTAACATTTCTTCTGAACTAGAAACTGGATTGTTTGCAAAAATAAGATAATCAAAAGGCTTTAGTCAAATGTTTAAAAAAAAAAATCCCAGCTGTGTTGCCCACTTGGCACATGCTGGAGGCTCTGTGTTTGGGCTCCAGGCCTGCTGTTACCCTGCAGCAGTGATGGCAGCTTCCTCAGCTCAACACGGCTTCAGCTCTCAGGCTGGGGAGAGGATGCTAAAGTTAACTAAACAAATCCTGCATCCTGCTATAGGCTGTTTCTTGGGTATCTCTGGGTTGGTTAATGTTATTCTATAGCCATTTTTATGGAGGATTTAAAGTTCAGCAAGTCCTGCTATGCTATCCCTTATGCATTGTATCTAGCATAATTACACTGTACAGCAACTGACATAATTTAGTGTATAGCAGTTACAAATAGCCCATTTATAGTTAAGTAAGCACCACAGGAATAGAAGAATTTAAGCAAGTCCTTGTGTTTCATGGCATCAGTGACTATCAGTGTCCACAGGCCCTGTTGCATACACCTTAAAGCACTGTAATAAAGTGACTTCACCAGTTGTATGTGCATAAAGCATCTACAGAGGATCAGAGTCACAGTTTTGTGTCTGTGCAAACTCTTGTATCCCATTTGCACTACAACACTTCAGTACAGGATAAGTATTACACATTAGTCTTTTCCCACCATTTCCTATCTACACATTTTTTTCCACAAAAATGCCTGTCAAAAACCGTTCACAATTTATTTCCTGTTACTCTTGATAATGTATTTCTGATGCTTAACAAATGCAAGGTGAAGTAGCTTAAACATCGAACTGAGTAACTGAGCTCATGTGATTAAAGTGCATTCCTATACACAGTAGAAAAATGCATACTGATGTTGTTAAGTTTTTCATGTAGCAATACAAATTTCCAGCTAACTGTATCACCACTACACAGATGAAAGATTAATTTTTAGTTTAGAATGGATTATTTTCAGTAAGGTAGTAAAACTGAAGACATGAAAGAGAATACAGCTAGCCCTGCCAACAAGGGACAAGTCCATTTCTTCCCTCTTCTCAAGGTAACCTGGAAGATCTACGTAGTCTAGATTTGACAGAAAACAGATGCACCGCCAGGTTTTAGCAGCATGATAGGCTGAGAAATCACTGAGTCTGTGATACCGTAAAAGCCAGTCCAGGCACAGGTGTTTAAGAAATGTCTTTTATTCTACAAATTTAAGTTTACACATTTTTAGCTGATGATACATACTTAGTTAAAAAGTCCTTCAGCCTAGAAATGTGTATCATTTCCTTCATGGTGGTGTCTCTGCTCCTCAGCTGGACCACTCCATTCTCTAGAGTGGCATCAGTTATCAAGACTGTGAAGAGAATACTCATCTCATCGTACCTGCAAAGAGAAGAGCACACTTGTTACTGCTTTTGCTGTATGCAAAGTTCAGATATACAAATGACCATAAGCTGTAAATATTTATTTTTGCTATACTGTACTACATCCAGTGTGAAAACACCAGTTTTCTTATTATCATTCCTTGCTTTCCTGATGACATTTCTTAGTTACTTTAGTACATAGAAAGAATGTTATTTAGTGACCTATTGTAAGAGAATTCTTGTAGAAGCAGAATATATCTTTTTTCTATTATTTAACATCCAGACTTACTGCACATGAACAAATAGCCATATTTATTTTCTCTCTGGAAAAAATACTCATCAATATGCTCGAGGTCTATTGACATGAGCAGCAATATGCTCAAAAATCACTCCTGAAAAAGAAATCCTATGAAGCCCTCAACTGGAATAGCAGCTTTTATCTTCCTAAAAAACTTTTAGAGTTCAAGTCTAGACATAGTGTGCTATTTGCAATAGTATTTAAGAATGAAACACAGAATCAGTTGCAAAACTGGAGGATGAGGGTGGAAAACAGCTCTGCCAGCTATAACTTAAGAAGTTTATTTTCAATTGGTAAGCCTCTAAAAAGGCATTTCAGTGTCAGAGAAACAAAAATCAAGTGTGGCAGGCTTATACTTCAGTTAGCTTACGTTAAAAATTATCTGACATCACTCTTTGTAATAAATGAATTGAATCCAAGTTTACAGTTCAGGATACATGCCTTCAGTCATGTGGTTACTGAACTCGATGACTTCTTACTGAAAGCAGGCATATTTTCGCTAGTCCACAGAATGTCACCTTTCACCTTCACAGTTTAATTTACAAAAGCCTGTTTCTCCTTACTTTGTGTACAGCTGTTCCAGAGATACCTGCAGTGTTTCAAGGTAACCCGGCCACACAGAAATTCTGTTTTCTGTCAGCTCATTGAACAATCCTTGACAAACCTGTATGTATTTAAAAACAAAAGTTAAAACACAGACTTTGGGAGGGTCTGAAATCCTATACAAAGAAACCACTAAAACTCTAGTATGTGCTATTAGCTGGTGTTAATTTTCTGGCTGAAAGAGTCTCAAAGTAGAAACCAGCTTGGCAATTAAATCTCTATTTCTATTTAAAAACATTCCAGTGTAAGTTTTCTCCCTTCTGAGGGGACTGGCTTAATGGGTGACTCAAAAAATTCTATAATACACTTCTGAAGATGCAACCTGTGCATCAAGATAATTTTGAAAAGCAAGTTGAGAGGGATTTTGGGTTTTTTTTTCCTTAATTTTGCATGGAACAAATACAAACTCTCTTCTGAAGGCATCTATACCCCCTGCTACAGTGTACTCCTTTGGCTCAGAAGCTGCAGAGTGGAAGCACTTTAAAGTCTGCCTAACCACCAATCTCCCAGAATCAAAGGAGCAGTGAGGTTTTCCCCAACCCAAACGGTGTCTGGATTGTAACGAATAATTACATGGAGAATCAATGTCCAAAGTTAAAATATTCCTTATGACATACCTGCCTCAGCTCTGCTGCTGGACCTTTTCCTACATCCAAGGCCACTTTCAGAGGTGCTAAACAAGGATGAAGCTTAAGTACCTAATAATTTTACAAAAAGCAGAAGATTACTAGGTGTATTTAGCGTGAATTTCTAACAGGAAACTTTTTTCACTGAAATGAAGGTTCTAAACATGCTAAAGTTTTCTCATAGCACAAAATCCTGAATTAGAAGCAAGCTGTACTTTACTTAACTAGCACACATGCCAGCTTGGCATGGCAGAAATTACTCCATTCTGGCTGAGCCCCAGAAAAGAGATGAAGTTTTATTAGCAGAGTTCCATCATCTTTAATGAACTGGAGCCATCAGACAGCCCAGCAGTTACCATGTTTTGTCTGCACGTGCAGACACGGAACAGAGGGTGGAGATGCTGAGAAGGGAGATGTTTCCATGCTTGAATTTACCACACTGTCAAAGGTTTTGTACTTAGACCTGCCCCTGCCTTCCCAATCCGTTCCTCCTTACACTTCCTACAGACAGTTACCTTCCTCTGGGAATTTCTCTTTTTTGTTAATGGGTTCTCAGCTAGCTGTAGAGAATCAAAGAGATAAGCCAACGCTCCTCGGTCCAGATTTCCACTCACAGACAGAACGTGAGGAATAACATTCTTCCTTCCATCTCGGCCCTGAAGAGAGAAAAACAAACCACAAAGGGATACTTCAAATACTGTCTCAAAGGGCCTTTGAATGTATAATGAGGCACTGAGCTCGAGCACATTTATTACATACAAAATACTGTCACATGCCTATTTTTGAAAGTTACCAGCAGCCGTAAAAGTGTTAACAGTAACCAGATGAAGATTGTGACACTGGGGAGAGCAGACCAGAGGAGGATGGGATTGTTTTCTTGTCCTGTCTCTCCAATCATAAATGTAAATTTATGGTAAATACACTTGAAACTCTGTAGTTTATTTTGGGGGTTTGCAGAACTGTCACAAGGAAGAGAAGGCTGCAGTTTACTGGTGAAACAGCAAGTTACTCTCATTCCATCTGTTCAGCCTGGCTTTCCAAATATTGCTGTTGGCCAGAAAGCTTGTCCCTCTCTGTTATGTTCCGTGGAAAGGTTTCCCTCTGGTCTGTTCCCCCTTGAGTGTGGCAACTTCTATAAAGCCATTTGAGTGTTCAGAATCTATTAATCCACATGTACTTCTGTGGATATGGAACGCAACAAACTACAGAAAGAAAACCCATTGGTGGATTCTTTTTGATGCCAACTTCCCAATGCAAAGTACAGACTGAGGTTGCCTTGACATTACTCAGATGCCAGTAAAGGCCGGTGCAACTGACAACAGCCATCATGTCAGTGTAGCTCAGTTCTAATTTCAACAAATTAACGCCTCACAAAAAGTGCCAAAACACTGTTTTATGTGCTTTTGAAAACCAAGGTCTGGTTGGAGAGTATCACCTGCACTGCTTTTACAAAAGACAGTCAGGTGCTAAGAAACCATTTCTCTCACACGTTATCATCTTTATCAGAAAAGGTTTTTAATGAGTAAAGCTTACAAGTAGTTTTGAACTATCCCCTGGATACATCTGTACCAGTTCAGTATCACCAAGGTTCTTCAGTGTTTCTATTGTTTCTGTCCCCCAGGGAAAGCTGTAATGTAAATTAAATCCTCTTCTTCCTTGTTCATCCTTAAAATCACTGCTGCTGAAGTTAGATGGGCCAACTGCAAACTGAAAATTAAAGATATGAAAGGTGATCACTACTGTGCATACTGAATCGACTACAAAAAAAAATCTATGGCTTTCAGCAAGCTATCCTCACAAATTACAGCCCAAACCCCTTTATTGTGTTACACAATTTTGATCTCAAATCAACTACAAACACAAAACGTTTCCCTGCAAGTTATGTTGTAAACTCCTTACAAACTTGTCACAAATTTTAAGAGCTTTTTTTGTTTCTCACACGAAATACATGACATCAGTGACAAGATCAGGCAAGCCACACAACACCTCCTCTCTTTGAGATACAAAGGAGCAGACCAAGGTCTCCCATGGGAACGCTGCTTTACCTTTCTCCACCATTGGAGTCGCTGGCGTAACCAGTAATCGAGCCACTGTCCTGCAGTTCTGGGAGAGCTAAACCATGCAAGCAAAGACGTGGTCCTTTCGCCTATTCTTTAAACAATAGCAAGGTCAGCAAGTTAACTCCTTCAAAAATAACAGGGAAAAAGCAAGAGACCATTCAAAAATAATCCAAAAGTAAAACAAGTGCGAACAGTTGGTTTAGGCGTGAGAAGGGATTAATTTACCCATTAGTCTACCTTTGCAGATTTTTGCTGTGCTGTTCTTTTCCTGGAACAGAGTGAAAGCACACTCCGATCTGAGCGAGGCCACAGGGCAATCTTCTGTTCACCAGTTCTAAGCAGCCAACATACTGCGCCAAAGCACCTGTCAAAGCCATATTGCCATTTTAGCAGCCATGGGGGGAAAAACCCCAAGTTTTTAATTCTACTGAATTGTATGTAGCACCTATGACACACATGCTGTTCATATGTGCAGTCCCACAAGCACTAATGCTCTGCAAAGAAGAGCTCAGCAGTCTATAGTGTGATTCCTCCAGGTACTTTGACAACCGCCACTCTTTAACGTTCTCCTCCCGTTACACGGGGCAGCACCCGATGTACACACACTCCGGCGTTTGTGCTGCTCGGGTCCTTGAACAGAACACACTCACAGCACGCTGATGACACCTTCCCAGTGCACTTAAACAACTGGAAAAGCCCCTTAAACGCAGCTGCCTCAGTCCTAGAAAATCAAGAGCGATGAGGCTGCCCCGGCGCCCGCCTCACCCCGGAGGTGGCAGACAGGGACCTACCGGGAAGCAGGCTCTCTCGGAGCGTGCCCGCGGTCCCTAGCACTTCTTCCAGGGACGGACCGCCTGGCTCCTGGCTACAGCCCCTGCTCTGGAGAGCTTCGCGCAGTGTCTCTAAGTGCAGCAGTCGGAGGTCCGGGCCGGCAGGGGGAGCGGTGGCGGCGGGCGGGCCGTGGAGCGGGGCATCCACTGCGAACACCTGCTCCCGGAAAGCCAGCACCGAGTCCCACCACTGTGCCGCCAGGTTTCCCCGCAGCGCCACGCCCAGAGGCCCGAAGCCCGGGTGGCAGCCGCTGAGGTAAGCGCGCCAGGGCATCTCCGGACGCGGCTCCGCACCGCCCCGAAGGAAGTGCCGCCGCCAGCACACCTCGAGCAGCTCCTCCCCACTCGCCGCCTCATCGCCACCGCCCGCCGCCGCCGCGTAGGGCCGCGCCGAGGACCCAGCCTCCGCCCCCTCCGCGGCGGACGGTCGCGCCCTCAGCACGGACCGCCTGAGGGGAGTGCGGCTCCACCAGCGGCCGCCTTGGCGGCAGCCCAACGCCATCTTCCCGGCCCCTCACCTCCCTCATGGCGGGGAGGCAGGAACGCGCATGCGCCACGTCCCACGCTGACAGGAAGCGGGGCTGGCGCACGGACTGTCAGGAGGGCGCAGGGCCACGCTGGCCGCGCATGCGCGCTGTCACTCCGCGCAAGGCCTGGCGGCGCACTCCACTCTTCCCGCCGTATCGCGCTTCGAGCCTCTCGGCCTGGGCATGGCCTGCCCACCGCTCGGCGCGTCAGGAGGCAGCGCACGGCCTTCCCCTCACGGGGCGAGGCTGTGGGAAGAGCCCGGGCGCATCCCCGTCACGAGAACACGTTACATTGCCCAGAGAGCCCAACTGACCCAGAGTCCCTCGGAGCAGCCCCGCGCAAGGGCTTCCCGAGCAGGCCGGGCCGGATGAACGGCCCCAGCGATCAGCGCGCCCGGCCCGCCGCCGCGCTCAGCGGTGGAAATTTCCGTCCCTCAGCGCGGGGTTGCGGCGGTGCCAGGAGAGGCGTCAGGAGGGCGTGGTCTGCGAGCAGGCCGGGCAAGCTCAGCCCTGGTGCTTCACTTCACGGCCCGGCGCAGGGCCCCAGACAGGGCCAGCCCGAGTAGCTGCTGTTCCAGCGGCTCGAGTTCGGGAAGTGGTTTTATTTCCAAAGCACATTTGCTGCGACCTGGGTTCCCCCAGCAAACCTGTGATCACAGCACAGCTCTGTCATTTCCCGAGGAAGTTTCCAGAGCCCACTGTCAACCAGCACTTGCCAACACATGCCCAGGTTTAGCTTTAAACAAAAGGTGGGTGGTGCTTTCTCCTCTCTGAAGGGAGAAAAAGGTTCTTTGCCGCATTGTTAAGAGACCTCACAGGCCAGATTTCTACATAAAGGATTGACCCTAACCCTTTTTTACCATAAAGGATTGACAAAAACAAGCTTTTCGTGCATTACATTTAGGCAACTGACCTGGGAACTTTGCAATTAACAGGTATTTCAAATATATTTAACTATTTCTTCTCTTGTCTTCTGCACTAATAGCACTGGGCCAGGGGAATACTGCAAAGTGATTAAGAACAATCTTTCCACCTTGCCAACTGAAGCTTTAGATTCAATTATGGAACATCAGGACTGCAGCTGAAGTTCTCACAGCAACAGTGAACAATCACAAGATCACTGTCAACTAGTAGAACTCCACAGAATAAGCAGAAATACATAATTAAGGAGGCAAAACAGCACCAGCTGAGCCTCAGATCAATTGACACTAAGATCTCAAGTGTAAAAGAAATAGTCTGTGTTTAAAATCATCTAGACACCCTTGCCTTGACTGTTGCAAACAGATTCAACCTTTAATACTTTAAACTGTAGTTAAGCATTGTTAAATTGGAAACTAATCTTTGTTACTGATAAACAAGCAAGATGAAGGAACTCAGTCAGCATTAGTTTGAACTTCTACTATACTGTACTTGAAAGCTTTAAGTACTTTAACCCCAGGCCCAGGTGTTATTCCAGCTATGCTTGTCAAGGAAACACTATTGCTTCTTGCCTTGCTGAGCAAGGCAATGCTCAGCAGGGGCAGTGCTTTGCGATTAGACACCCATGTACTACACAAGTCGAAGAATAATCCATGAAGTATATATTCATGGGTCAACAACCCACCTCCCTCCCCCCCATCCATAAAAAGAAAATCACTGCTCAATACAAGTTTAAGTATAATTTGAAGTTTTAATACTAAGATCTTCCCATTTCTCTTAAGCTCATAGTAAGCCTGCATGCTAACTCATATGGCCTGACAGCTGTAGATACATTACACTCAAGCCTAGTCTGCACATATGCTTGTGTGAAGGCGACAGTTATGGTGCTGCAAAAGCTTCCTACGCTTGTAGCAGCTCATGAGCAACACCACTGCAGAGTTTTGGTTAGCGAGACTTGTAGCTACACCTTTACTCCGTGGATCTTCTCCAGAAACTGGCCCTACGCTAGTGAGACAAGGAAGAGCACTGTTTCCAACAGTTACGTAGAAGCCAGCTTTAGTTTTCTTCCCCATCCAAGCAGAGCCTGCCATGCTAAGCAATCTAGCCCAATCAAGGCAAGGCTGGTTTTTGTATAAGCTTGTAATGTTTAATCAGACACAGTTGAGAAACCTTTCTAAGATTTAATATAAAAACATTTGACATTCCATTAATGTAAAGTTGTGCACATGTTGAGAAAATTGCCATCTGAAAGAAAATTCGGTCTTCAAATATCTTTATTGGAAGGCCATGCACTGCCTTCTGTTACTGTATTTCAAATCACTGTACATTTACTTTGAAAACACTGTCTGCATTTTCTAGTACAAAAAACTAAAAATTGTTTCAGGAATGTAGAGAAATATTCAACTTAAATAGCGAAAAAAGTGCACCATAATTACTGCTGCACTGCAGTCATTTCTGCATTTCCCATTTCTTAAATAACTATCCTGTTTTGATAACACACAATATAAAGAGCAATTATGAAAAACTGAGACATTTAAATACACTAAGTTATTGAGAGTAACTTGTCGGCATTGGGTAGCCTATCATAGGAGCAGCACCAGTGGCAGGGTAGGCATACTGCTGCTGGTTCATGCCATTGTGCATATTTGCAATGTTACTCCCATACTGCTGCTCATAGCCGTTCTGGTAAGCTCCAGCAGGGTTACCAGCCCTGAAGCCAGCCTGCATGCCTGCAGCTGCAAAGCCATTCCCAAAAGGAGTTCCATTACTGAAACTCTGGGCACTGTAGGCCCCATTTTGAGTTTTTGCTCCAAAGTCTCTCTTTCCTAACGCACCATAGTTTCTCTCAAAGTTCTCCCTCTCTCTAAAGCTACTAAATCCACCCCTTTTGCCCGCAGAATATCTGTCACGTCGATCACCTCTGGAACGACCTATTGGGAGAGACAAGACAGTTACACACATGTACCGCAGAGGCTGCAGTTCACATTCCTTCAAACACATGAGTTCAGCTAGTCAGAGAAGAGAATCTTTCTTCCTTTCTGCCCCAACAAGGCAAACCTACAACAGTTCCTTTCCCACGGCTACCTGGACTCTAATTAGAAGACTATTTCTATCAGAAAGCTGCCTTATCTCTGAGGAAGTTACAGACTCTCCCCTGTAGTGCCAGAGTGGCAACAATCAAGGCAGAAAAAATCATCCAAGGGGATGCTCTGGTCTATCTTTCCTAGCCATGTAAGGAGGACAGGCCACAAAACCAAGCCCCAAGTAGTTTTATTCTTGAGCAAGTACTTAGAAGTGCAGCTTTGGCCAGCACTATCCATAGGTGCACCACAATATTGAGTGGAGCATTCATGGGGAAGGGGGTGTTGACTTGTTGAAGGCGTACATAAATACCTTTTCAGGTCACCGTAACTGTCAGCTAAACCACCTTCCACATACATTTTGCAGAGAGGTTGGAGGTGGAGTTTTAGTTTCTATTTTGTTCCAAGAAGTACACGCTGTGGTCAAGACCACTACTTACCTGAACCTCTGTCTTCAATCAACTGAAGCAATTTGGGGTTGATGGCTTGATTAGCCTCCCGAAGCACAGAGATGAGGTCATTTACTTGCTTAATATTGTTAGGAGTAAAGAATGTGTATGCTGTGCCTGTTTTGGTACTGCGGGCAGTTCGTCCAATTCGGTGGATATAGTCCTCTGAGGAGTTAGGGTAGTCATAATTGATGACAAATTTCACATCTTCCACATCTGTAAAGTGTTGCAGTGTGGCAAAAAGCAAGGTACAAAGTTTTGCACACCACAACAGCCAAATCGAAGATAAACATTAGACAAGAGTACTTTAACGGAGGTAACGGCTGCAAAGAACAGTGTTAGAATTACCCATCTCTGCATGAGTATTGTGGAAGAGAAAGTTATGCACACTCCATCTGTTCCCGTCTCATCACCCACCCTGTGAGCCAAAACCTTACCATAAAGGAGTATGCATTTGCTTGTCATTCCCAACTCAAGAGTCCCCTTTACAAATCATCAAGTGACATCTGAATGCTTCTTGCAGTAGGGCCACTAAAGCTCACAGCAGCCTCTTCATGTGCTCATTTGAGGACCTTAGAGTAAAAACATACAAGGTCCTTCACATACACACTCATTAGAAGCTCAAAAAAAAGGGGCCACACTGCTTGTCTTGCCAAGACCTTTGAACCGCAGCTGCAAGAAAAACATACCTGTCCCCCCAAAGTCACCAAGTTGTTTTTATGCACTGTGTCTTGTCTAGGCAAGCGCTTCCAAGAAGCCAGGGTTCACTTGAGAATGTGTCTCTCTCTGGCAGGTCTCGACATGACGACTATGTATATGTGGAGGAACTTCGACTTTCAAAGGCATTTGAAAAGCCATTGCTTTCCTGCCCCACTTGCTAAAGTGAGAGGTGGGCTTTTTCTCAGATTTCATGTGCCAGTACTCACCAATTTGTACAAGGCTTAGTACATTTTAAAGCTGCTCTCTCCATTTCATGGTTGAAAAAAAAATTTCATTGAACATTCAAGTTTGTAATTATTTTCTTCAACATTTCAGCAAACTCACTGAAATTCAAAGACCCACAGATCACAGCAGACAGTATGCACAAAACTTAACAGTACTGCACCATGGCAAATCATGCAAAGCATGGAGAGAAGAGAAATACCAGGGCAAAGTGAACTGTGAATGAAACTGCTTATTTCATGAGAGAACAGTTTATGGGGTAGTAGTTTAAAGGATGATCTTTGCCTTTTGAAGATTACTGGCACACAATGCTCTCAGCTTTCACCTCTCTATTTGACTGGAAGCAGCCAGCCGATCACTTCCACTAGTCCTCCATCCCCCTCGAGTCCTCCGATTGTCATGCCTAGGCCTTGCCACAAAGACTGCACCTTTATGTGAAGAAAACTTAGAAAAATGCAGAGGTTAAAGAAAGCAATAGACTTTCTTTAAAAAGCTTTGGGCAACTGGCATTACGAGTTGTACTAACCTAGACCTCTGGATGCAACATCTGTAGCAATCAGGATTGGTGCTTTTCCATGTTTGAATTCTGTAATACAAGCAACTCATTAGTTTCTTCATTAAGTAACAGCTCATACAGTTGCAGAAATTGCCCAAATACTCACCATTTAGAACCCAGTCACGTTCCTGCTGACTTTTATCACCATGAATACCCATTGCTGGCCACCTGAAAAGACAGAACTTACATTAACCGAAGTCCATTCCTAGAGTAGTTCCATTAGTCAAAGACATGGCTACCAGCAAATTCCAGACAGCTTTAGTTTTAGCTTTTTACCTGGCACTTGATGCTGCACTATTTGACTGTTTTAACACTACAGTTTAGGGATCGCTCATCAAGACTCAAGAGCGTTCTCAGACAATCAGGGTGGCTTGCTCAAGTTCCAGTTACTCACCCATCTCTCCTCATTTTCCTGGTAAGATCATCACACCGTCTTTTGGTTTCCACAAAAACGATTGTTTTGTTCTCTTTCTCACTCATTATTTCTTCCATCAAACGAATAAGCCTATCAGGAAGAGAAGACTGTTAAGAGCCTGGATTGATTTGTACTCTTACCAGCCTGATTCTGAGTTACAAATTGTGTCAAAAATCTGACAAATTCATTTCAGTTCATAACCAAAAATTAACCATCAAAAAGCATTTTGAATGCTTCCCCCCCTTGCTACTTACTTGTCATCTTTCTCTACATCATGACACACATCCACAATCTGAAGAATGTTGTGGTTTGCACTTAGTTCCAATGCACCGATGTTGATGTGTACGTATTCTTTCAAGAAATCTTCAGCCAGCTGCCTTACTTCCTTTGGCCATGTGGCACTCCACATCAGAGTCTGCCTGTCAGGCTGGAGGAGGAGATTAGGTCAGTACAAAAATCAGTAAAGTCAAATGCCCCACACCAAAGGAAAACCTACCTAGCCAAGCCTGAAAGGTTATTGTACTGGCCTTGCTTTAAGGGGCATAGCAGCATTTGTTTCTGCAATACAGAGAAATGTGTGAACCACTTATACTCACTCTTATCTGATCCACAATTTTTCTTATCTGAGGTTCAAATCCCATATCAAGCATCCTGTCAGCTTCATCGAGCACAAGGTAAGTACACCTCCTGAGATTGGTCTTTCCAGCTTCCAAGAAGTCTATAAGTCTTCCGGGTGTTGCAATGCAGATTTCCACACCTAAAAACCAAGCAGTGAAGTTAGTGGAAAGATTCCACATTGTTGCCTGAGAGATGCATCAAGGCTTATCCATACCTCTCTCTAAGTCACGAATTTGTGGTCCCTTTGGAGCACCTCCATAAATACATGTAGACTTCAAACGGCATGCTCTGCTGTATTCAGCAGCTACCTGCTGCACTTGCTGAGCCAGTTCACGAGTTGGTGCCAGCACAAGACACTAGAAAAGATGCCCAGCTTTTAGTCCAATACCTCAAATTTGATACTTCCAGTTTGACATTAGTTGAAAGGCTGTCATATATTCCTTCAGTGTCAGAATGACAAAGTGGCTTCCACTAGCCCAAATCAGCAAAGGAAGCCTACCACCACCTCAATTCCCACCCAACCCTGAGCTACACTGTGCACTAAGACACGTGGAAATCACTAGCCCCTGGAAGTCAGTGACTTTAAAGTTGGTCACCTAGCCCTGTCTGTGCAATTTTGAAGACAATCCAATCAGAGCTTATGGAATGTTTCATGAGACTATCAAAACACGGAACCACTTTAGTGGTTAGAAACACATTACAGCTGCTATGCACTCATAAGCACTGACAATCTGACTACAGAGTATCACCTACTCCAGAAGATAGGATCCCCTTTCATTTAGGAATACTCACAATAGGTCCATCCCCTCGCTCCAGGAATGGCTGATGATTTATATGCACAATAGCAGGCAACAAGTACTATTCAGAAAAAAGAAAGGTTGTATTATAATCTCTTCCCAGAAGCATTTGACCTGGGCTAAGCCAGGCCATACTACTTTCACTGCTGAGATCCAGCAGTTTCATACATGCTACAAGACTTACAGACAGCGTTTTCCCTGATCCAGTCTGTGCCACTCCAACCATATCCAATCCACTCAATGCAACAGGCCAACCTTGTGCTTGAATAGCAGTTGGTTCAGTGAAGTTCTGCCTCTGAATTACCTCCATAACATTTGCTTGAAGAGAAAAATGGAAGCTTAACAACTTAAACTTTATCTTAAATCAAGCCTGCAAGAACCACCAGTATGCCAGCCTTCACTTACCAGGAAAGTTAGCTTCATAGAAGTTTATAATTGGTTTTGGACAGTTATGGCCCCTAACTGTGACTTCTTTGCTTGATCTGTACTGCTCAACTTCTTGCTGCAAGACAGAAAACATTACTGGGAAATAAGCTTTGATACCAAGATTACCTTTTAAGTCACTCCTCCATGCCTGTTGGGCCCCATGACCCTCAGTATATTTGTACTACTTGTTTACTTTCGCATGAGTTTGATAGGGTACATACCACAGTACGTCTAACTACATCAGGATGTTCTTGATAGAAGTTCTTCTCAAACTTGGGCAGTTCATCTAAATTCCATTTCTTTTTTGTAAGTTTTTCCCCAGGGTTTCCAAATTTCTTTCCAGAGAGAGGTCCACCTCTACTTCCTCCAAAACGGGGGGCTCCAAACCTAGAGAAGACCACAAGATAGAATCCAAGACAGAAAAAACCCAAAACCCACCATCTTTCCCACCCTTATTAAACCTCACCAACAGGATACTGAAACTCCAGAGAACAGACTAAAGCCGTAGAGGCCACAATCTGCCTAGTTAAACTCATATTCAGAGGCTAAGCCACGCATATCTTTCCGTTTCCAGAAAATGGAAATGAAAGGCCTATTTGCAGGTTGCAACATGGGCGAAGCACAGACGTTAACACCTTTTTATTACCCCGTGATCAAAATGGTTTCCCACCCAAGTGACACTCCCTTTGTGTGTCAGCCTGCAGAAAGCCGGCAGGGGCACTTCAGAAACCTTGGGGTAAGTTTCCCATAAACCGTTTTCCTGTATCTCCTCTCACTAACAACGTTTTACGAGGCCACGCGTTTTACATTAGCATTTTAGGTTAGGTCCTTCCGTTCAAAACAGGCTCATTTGTAAAGCCTGCCCTGGCAGCCCCGAGGCGCGGCTCGAAGCAACGCCAACCCCCGCGCCGCGGACCGCTAAACTCGATCCGAGCGTGGGGCTCACTCCCCCGCCCCGATTGCTCCCCAATTTTGCCGGGCAGGCGCTGGGAACGATCCTCCCCAGCACCACACAGCGCTCCCAGAGGGGACCTGGCTGAGTGGCCGCTGCTTCCTGCCAGCGCTGTTTCCTTTGTCTCTCATTTCTGTCTACGCCACATTTTCCAGCCGCTGCCATTTTAGAGTCTGAGCTGGGCGGGGGGAGGAGGAGGAGGAGGAACAAAGGCAGCAGCAGCAGCCGGCATTTTGATTTCCCCTCAGTCACCGCATGGCGGGGCCGGCCATTAACATCCGCTTACACAACACAAAGCGGGAGCCGGCCGGCTTCTGCCAGCAACAGCTAGAGCCGCCGTCCCTTGTGAGGGGGAAGGGAGGAAAAGGGAACCGCCCTACCGAGAGCTCCCCAAGGCTTCGGCTCGGCGAAGCGCCCGGCCAACCCACTGACCCACAAACCTCCAG
>VZTU01020573.1:92438-168938 GCA_013400835.1 Zapornia atra | reverse complement strand
GGGGGGACTCGAGCGCTGCGTAGACCATCCATACTCGGGGGGTTGCGTCCCAAAAACGGTGCGAAGCGAGCCCCTTTCTCCCCGAAAAACCCCACCCGCACCCCTCGTAGGCGGCCACACAAAAGCCGGGGCTGCGCGGAGGCGGACAGACCGAGCCCCGTCCCAGATTACGCAGCCACCCACGCAGAGCGGTCGCCCTCGCCGGAGCTATGAGCTCCTGAAGCCAGTTCCCCTCCCCCCGGTCTCCACTCGCGAAGTTCCGAAGACCTCCAGACGGCAAGAGCCGAGGCGAAGGGCTTCAGGGCCCAACCCCCGCGACTCGCCGCCATTTTAAGCGGCTGAAAAAACAACCACCAGAACCCCACAGTCGGTCTAAGAGTCCGGACGCTGGCGGCGGCTAGCGCCAGCCGGGCCCCCGGACTCACCCTCTGTCCCTGTCGCTGGAATACCCGGGCATGGTGACGGTGGCGGTAGGCGAGACGATCCCGGTCACTTAAAGAGGGTGGCGAGAAGAGGGGCAGGATCCGGCGCCGCTGACGGGGGCCACCGAATGTAGAGCGCCGCTGCGCCGGATGCCGGTTATATAAACGGGGGCGCGGGGGCTGCTGGGAACCGGCTGCTGACGCACGCGCAGAACCCGCCCCTCGGGTTATGTAAGCGGCCCGAGCTGGCCGGAATCTCCGCCCTCTCCCGCGTGGGCGTGACAGCGGCTCGGCCGACTGACCGGCTTCTGCGCTCGCGGGCGGAAGTTCCCCTCCTCCTTAGGGCGTGGTCAACGCCGCCGTCACTGCCCGCAGCGCTCCGCCCACAGGGGCCCACGCTGCCTCTCCCCGCACCCTCCCGCCCACGCAAGGGAGGGCGCGAGCGCCCGCGCATGCGCGGAGCTGCCGGCAGGCAGCAGCGTGCGGCCTAGTCGAGCAGACCAGGCCTCGAGCCAGGGCCTCTCCGCGGGCCGCATACGGCCTGGCGGAAGCGGGGATTTCCCCTGCCCGGCCTTTGCCAAGCACGGCCCGATCACTTTCGGCCCCCCGGTGTGTTCGCAGAGCCGCTCGGCTCCTCGCTGACGTTCAGCAGTAGCGGTGAGGGAGCAGGGCGGCGCCCAGCACCTCGCAGGGACGGTCCCCGAGCTCAGAGCCCCACAGGTGCTCCGAGCAACACGAACCGGCTGTGAGAAGCCTCCGACAGACCAGCCCCAGCCAGGCTTTAGCTAGTAACTGAAACTGGGAGGAACGGTGGAGCAGCCACTCGTCTGCCTGGGATCTCTTGGAGGGACTCAGGAGCTGGATGCACAGGTCCTGACGTTAAGGGGTTGGACACATCACAGCTACTTTGAGCAGTGCCTTCAGACTGTTACCCGTTGCCTGGGCACTTTTATAAATGTGAAATACATGTGAATAGAAACAGTTACTATTTTTAATCATTTTGCATTCCACAACAGGTCCAGTAAAGCAATTCAAAGGTCACAAGTACACCAGTGCAGTGAAGGGCAGGGCTGATTAGCAAATACATGTATAATCATCCAATATCTGAAGTGGGCACTGTTTACTTACCTGCCCTGCTTTGCTAGTAGCAGGAATAACACTTCAGCGTCTTGCTACCTGAGGATTAAAGCACACAACAGAAAAGGTAAAGCTGGGAGCCTAAATCTAAGCAGCCGTACTGTCAGACCACCTGTTTTCAACAGTGGCCAATGTGAATGAAAACAACATAAGGAAGGAGAAGTGTCGTAACAACACTCCCCATTTATTTATATCCTCCCACCTTCAGGCAAGCTGTGCCTTAAGGCTTTTCTAAGGCAAAAATAACTATTTGATGGCCATTTCTTCTCATTTTTGTTCTATTTATGCTCTTAGCTTCTAAGATACCATGATAGTTTCACATTTTAATTGTATGCTGCCTGAAAAACACTTTAATTTTCAGTGTATTGCCTGATAAGAACAAGGCATGTGGAAAGAAAATGTATTAAAAATGGTGAGTAATCAATTTGTATTTTAGACCGTCTGTGGACATTAATTTCTTCTAAATCACCTCTCTGTAAGCCAAAGATACTCTCTCCTTTAAAAATAATGCCATGCCTGTGATTATCCTATTTCCTCTTTATTGACAAGAAACAATTTTTTTTTTCAGCACAGGGTTACTGATTTAATATAGCTCGTTAAAGATTTTTGTCCCAAAATACTCCTTGTAACACTCTATACCTACTGCCCCATCAGACTTCTTGCTTCTGATGAGCCTGAAAAAGGTTTTTTTTTTAACAAAAGCTGTGAAAATTAATAGCAAGTTGTCTGATCTTTGCTTGTTCTCCCCAATTACATTTAGCTTAATGCATTGATTTTTCTGTTGTTATTTGTATATAGCTTACTGGTTCCTATTACCCCGCAGTTTAACCTTGCCAAGGTTTTAAAATCATCAAAAAGACTAAACCAACACAAACTCATTTCTGCCTCCCACACATTTAGTCTTTAAGAAGCTCCTTTTGACTTCCTCCTTGAAACCAACCCTTCATTTTTGTGTTCCACCCCTTTAAGTTAAGCATTGATTTTTCTGGGGTCTCTCCTTACCTGGAGCTGACATATGCAAAGCAAATCAATACAGCTTGCAGAGCCCCACGCATCAGACTGAAATCCATGTTGTAGCACTAATTTCAGTAGTATTGAAATGTGTTTGCTTAGACACGCAAAAGCTTATGTTCATTACAGCAGGAGGTGTGTTTGGGTTACATATCTACAGCGTACATCCATAGGCTGCTGGAGCCGATGCCATCGCTGCTGTTTACTTGCAGCCGTTACTCTGAGTCATTATCAGGATCTCAGCTGCAGGAGTTCAAAGTTAAGGGGCAGCATTTATTCTAGCTTTGCATGACTTGGTGCAACATGGAGACCACAGAATTCCCCAGGATTATGGAATACTCAGTATGGAAGGTAACACACTTTCACTGTTAAAGTCTCCAAAACCTCTATGCTGACACCAGTAATGGTTGGTCTCACAAAGCCTTTACTAGAAGGTTCCAACCTCCCACCACGCAGAGGCCACCCCAGCTCTCTCCGTCTCCCTAGCAAGCCTCTGCCACCTGAACGCCAACCCTGGCTCCAGGTAGCCAGCCCGTTGGTGCAAACACCACCTCTGCCCACAGGCCAACAGGCCCGGCCGGCAAGGTCAAGTGCTAGAACCTTCCCCAGCCGCAGGCCGGCGCTCCCCCATCTCGACTTCACTCCGGAAGGAGGCACGCCACCCCCCCCGGCGTGACGAAGGCGGAACTACGGCGGGAACACCCCTGCAGCCGCCTTACAGCCCGGGGGTCGCCGCTCCGCCGTTTTACGCCACTAATCGCCCTAAGGGCCGCCTAGGCCTGCCCGGCGGGGCTCGGCCCACGAGGAGGAGAGCGGGCCCGGGAATTGCGGCGCCCGCTCTGAGGAGTTGGGGGGGAAGCTGTCACGTGACCCGCGCGCGGCGACCGCACAGGAAGCGGGGGAGGGGAAGGCCACGTGATCCGCGCTGCAGCGGGGCCCTGGGACTTCGGCGCGCTGCGGCCCGCCACCCCGTTCCCATGACAACCAACCCATCCGCAACCCACAGCGGTCACGCGGCGTAGATAGGCGGGATATCCCCGCTCCTTCCGGCACAGCATGCCCAATCAGCGCAGAGGACGCCGAGAGGGACCTTTTAAATCACCCGGGGCGGAGCCCTGCCTCGGTCCGTTAGTGCGCGAGGCACCGCGCGATGGGCAGCACTGAGGAGAGAGGTAGGGCCGGCCGGGCTCCTGAGGCGGCGGCTCGGCCCCGAGCTGTGGGCGCCTCTCCCTCCTGAACTCACTGTCCCTCTCTCGCAGTATCCTGCCCGCGCTGGGGCGGGATCGAGGCGGGGCCTTGCTGCGGGGCGCGGGCACGTCCCGGGGAGCCCCCAGCCTTGTGCCCTGCGAGGGTGGGGGGAGCGAGGGCTTCTCTCCCCTCTACCTCGGACGCACCTGCTGCCTGCGTCGCGAGCACCGCCCGGCGCACTCTCTCAGTCCAGGCGCGCTCTCTCAGAGCTGCCTTGTGTGGCGGCCTTTGCGTTAACCCCCCTTCTCTGGTGCTTTTAACCTCATGAAGCCGGTGACGTGTTTTCAGACACGTCGTTGGAGATCCTCCTTCGACTTTCCATGCACCTGAAGCTATTAAAATATTTAAATGGTTTCTGGGACTAACTGAAGAGTGATGGAAAATAATAGTCCCTGTGTATAGGAGAATAAAAATGAAATAAATCCATCTCTGCTGTAATAACTGTATAGTTTTTCCTTCATGAAGATGACATCCCTTTTCTGGTAGTTTAAAGTCCTTGATAATATTTATCAAAACGTCATTTTGTTTGCAAAAGCAATGTGCAGAGGGAGAATCCAAACTTAAGAGATCACGGACTGAGACGAGGACTCATTCTTCCAAGTTGAAGTGATAATAGGGAAGAATGCAGAGGATACATGTACTTCGAAGCATTCAGAATTCAGGAAATCACGTTTTTGCAAAATCAGGCAGTTGATGCACCCATCTCTGTATTCCTGTACCCCCTAAATGGCAAGCTAATGAAAGTAGTCCTTGATCTCAGGTTTATGAAGAATGCTGTCCTTGCCTAAGAGTGTTAGTGATCTGGGGTTTGGAAGAGAGAAGCTCGTGTTTGCACAAAAGCATGTGTCACTTCTGAGACTTAATAAAAGATACGTCAGAGCTTATTTTGTATTACTATGTTGAAGAAAAAGGAAGCTGCCCAGTTGGTGGTACTTGCGTAACCCTTAGTTAAGACCTGTTGTGCTATGACACATTGTCAATCTTTGGAAGAGGTTGCCCAGGGAAGTGCTTGGGTCACCATCCCTGGAGGTACTTAAAATACGTGTGGATGTGGATGTGGTGCTTAGGGATGTGGATTAGTTAGACTTGGCAGTGGTAGGTTTGAGGTTGGACTGGGTGATCTTAAAGGTGTTTTTTCCAACTTAAATGCTCTGCAATTCCATCTGAAGCGGGATGGAATGTGTGAAGCAGAGCACATGCAGTATGATCAATGACTGGGATAGGGTGACTGGGGTCGGCCACATCAAAGACACTCAAACAGATTCCATGTTTCAATGTAGCTAACTGTCTTTTTGTTTTACTTCTTAACAGATTGGGTCAGTGTGGCCAACAATCTTTTCAGGAGCTGTCACATAAACCAGCACATAAAGCATCTTACAGAATGTGGTGCCGATGTGTTTGTTCATCTTTATGAATCGATCTTAGGAGAAAAAGTACCAGGTGGGAACAATATTTTCTCAACCTGCTTTTGGTCTTTGTTTTTTCTATGCCTACTTTGTAATGTACAAATTCAGGTTTGTAGCACTTAGTACAGGCACAGGGCTTTAAAGTGTTTGTGTCCTTCCAAAGAGAAACACACAAGATTGTCATTCTTTAAGAAGATTTTAGTAATATTGATCAGTTTGGGGGATTTTTATGTCTTTCTGTTGTAAATTAGGCCTTGAAAGCCATACGTAGGCACAATACCTTTGAAGGGTGTGTACTGGCTCAATTCTCTTAAATAAATGTTAATACTGAAGCCTGTTCTCATAAAATGCTTAATATTTCTAGTCTGCTGAGAGCTAAACTGTGCTTTAACTCTGGTTTAACGCAATTGTCACAGAAGTCTAATGGAGTTAAGTAAGGGCTATATAATTATGGGGTTTTTTTGCTTTATGATAAACTGTTGTGTTTGGTAAGTATCAAGACACCTACTTGCAGAAGATTTCAGTGGCACTGAAGTAACTGGCAGCTACTGGAGGTAGAACTCCTGTTAAGCTTGATGCCAGGACAAAAAGCATTTGTTGCTCCCAAACAAGTAGTCGAACTAGTTTCTGACAGGGGAAGAAGAGACCTGAACACAAACTGCAATTCCAGTTTGACAATCTGAACTGATAGTGATGGAGGAAAAACACTCTAGTTGTCTCTATTCTTGAATTGAGTACTTCAGCAAATAAAATAATAACATCTTCTAGGGAGTGTTCTAAGTTTGTACTCAGTATTCGGGAAAGATTTTGTGTGGCCAGATACTATTTGGGCTTTTCACTAAGTACACAAGGTATTGGAAAAAACAGTAATTTTAAGTGAAAGTTAAAGTAGTTTAGTCAAAATATCTGCAATAAGCTATCCATTTAGATAATCTTAAATCTATTATTTGTTTTAAATAGATTTCATTGCTACTCCTAGAAGCCAAGAGGATGATGCACACAATGTACAAGCAGTAATAGATTCCCTGGCATTGGACTATCTGCAGGTCAGCCTGTCCCACATCACTGGTAGGTACTTGTTTTAATGAGAGAAACACCAGCTGGGTATCTGTGTGGTTTAATTGAACATTTCACAAAAACCATGGGTTATAAGGATACTTGGATGCTTGTGTGAAAGGTCTTTTTCCTGTAATGAATATCATCACAACACTGAGCCTTTGCCTTGGACAACAGGTTATAAATTTAAACAGCAAGCAGAAAAGAAATAAGAATTGGTGAGTAAAGACTTGAACCACGTTATGTCTGTCCTTTGTACACAGATAATAGCTTTCACTGAATATTCATGTACATAAATAGTCTTGCATAACATAGCCTGCAAAGAATGAAAGCTGTTTGCTTGGTATGGAGTATCTCTCTGATTTTACACCTGTACATTACAGCTGGCATTTGTAATCCTGCCTGCCAGGCCATAGCTGTGGTTCATGCTGTAGCTAGTATGTATAAGAAAATATAAATCCCAACTGTCCCTGAAAACACCCTTGGGTTTTCTGTGTGTGTGGAGGCAGGTATAGCATTGATAAACTTTCACTGAAAATACACAACGTTGGGAAACCTTTAAGATACCTTAAATTTACATATATACCTGTAAATGAGTGTGACCACTTGCCTTCTGAGCTGACACCTTCACTAGAATTTCCACACACTCTTCTCCAGAAAACTGCTTTTGAGAATTTTTCCTCTGTGAAGTACTAATTATTAATACATAGCTGTACTTTCTCTTAAGGTGAGAACATTGTGAGAGGAGAAAGGGAATCCATCAGAAACCTCCTTGAAATATTTGATGGTTTATTAGAGTATCTTACAGAAGAAGTGAGTGAATCAGCTTCTCAGAGTGGAGGTGAGTAGACATGTCCTAGTTTAAGGTATTCTCTTCTGCAAGAGAGAATACATAAGGACAGCTTGCTTTTTCTGTTCGTCTGCTATCAAGTTAGCTTGCTGCAGGCTTAGGTTCTCATGCCCAATATTGTTCTTGGTGATCATGGGTGGAATACAGCTCCCAGAATAGGTAAAACCTGTTTCTTTTCTGTTAACACTAGCAGCTCTAGGGAGTGATACCCACGTGAAGATGTAAGCTTGGGAAACCTTGTTTTGGGATACCCAAGGTGTTTCCAACATAGCAAAGATTTAGTTGGTGGTTTTGCTTTACCAATAACCTTTACAATGCAGAACAGGAGAAAGACTGAAACTGATCACAGGGGAAAGAAAATTTAGTGGCCAAACTGAGTATTTACATTCCTTATTTTCATAAACCAGACAATTCACCCTCTGTTAGTAGTTGCTTAACTTCTTTCTCAAATGATTTATGATTAGGATTTAGGGAGGGAAGCGTTGACTTTAATGGGAACAATGAACAAACTTCCCCTTACTAGGAGACAAACAGGGATGACTTCAGCTTTCCTGGGAAGTGGGTCTTGGAAGCAGATCCACAGCTGGGGCTGTTTTGGGGGAAATGCTAAACAGGGGAAGAGAAGCTACTCAGCCCCTCAGAGGCATCGTTCTTACTGCAGATGAGTAGGTGCTCTTTGTCTGGTAAAGCTGGTAAGAGCTGTCATCACTGACTGAGCACTCTGTGAGTAAAGAGGAGAGCACGAAGTGGCTGAGACAGTTGCCTCCTGCCCGTTTCACTGTGAATGGCAGAAAGAGGGCAGTAGCGATTTTTAGTGCCTCTACTGCTTTTCCCATCTCTCAGACTGCCAGAGTTGGAGTTGCTACCCAATAGGTGTGAGTGGCTCCAAGTTTTGAATTATAAGTACAGGATTTAATTCTTTTGAGGAAGAAGAAAGGGGCTATTTGTAATGGAAACAACAGGGTGTATGATACTTGTATTGCTTTTCAGAACTTACCATAAAAGTTACCCCTCCACCCCAAGGGGAGGGCAGTACATGTCATCATTTTAGATAGCATCATAATGTTTTATTACACTGAAACTGTTTTAATGATACTGACAGCAATACCTTTTAGTTAATAGGTACAAGTAGTTTTCTGAAAATAACAGCCTCTTCATTATTAACAGATGAGGCAAAGGCACTATCCAATAATGAAATCCAAATTGCATCTCAAGAGCAGCTGGAAGACAGTGCTGGTCAGCGTATACAACCTGCAGTGTTCTTATCAGCTGAAGGGTAAGAACAACTCTGAATATTTGCACTGACATGGCATGTCTTCTTGTGTGCCTGTAGAGAAACCAGGAGGCTTCTAATGGTGTGCAAATAGGAAACATGCTGATTACATGCATGGCATGGCATGTGAAATTTCCCTTTACATGTGGAATGAAACAGGGTTAAAGCCTTGTCTCAGTTCTAAATTACTGTATTTTAGTTAAATTGCATTTGATTTATCTTCATGACTTCTACATTGGTTTGTTCTTTGGAAGCTGGTCTCATGTCCTGGGCTGTAATAGCCAGCTGCCTGGAGTTGCCACTCTTCTGCAGCTCCATCTCGTGGGCTGAAGGAGCAAAGATTTTTAGAGTGAATAAGTTATGGCTTTATGTTCCTCACAGGTCCCAGTCAGAATTTTTTGTTCCGTCTTGTGGATCAGAATCTACCAGTGACTTAATTAGACTTGGAGATACTGCTCATTCATTTTCCAAGAGAGAGGAAGGTGAGTTTGGGTGGAAAAAAAATTAACACTATTCTGTAATAATATTTCTAGGCTTTTTTTTTTAAAGTTATTTCTTTCAGGCTTATACTCTGTGTTAAATTATTATTTTACAAAAAACCCAACCACAATAAACAAATGTTACCTGTAGGTGATCTTGCTGAAGTTAAAATGCAAATTTCTTAAAGCATTCCTGAGACTTTTTCATTACTTCTGAGCTACATTATTTGGATAAAGGATTGTTGTTTGACTTCTAATTCAGTTCTCCCTACAAATGCATTGTATTTTGTTCAATATCTAAGAGATTTCTGAAGTCTTCAATTTATTTCCTTTAATGCAGCATAAGGTGTATTATTTAAGTCTGTAAAAAGACTAGTAAGTTAATTTTTAAAGGACTTGTTAGGAATCTGTTGTCACACTTATGTGTGGCTCCAGCTACTTAAATGGTGTCCATTTCTGTTTTCTTGTAAGAATATTTCTATTTTTACTGGTCACTATATCTCTCCAACTAGGGGCATAAAGAAATACTATGAATTACAACATTTTTACTGCATAGATTAAAAATACGACTTTAACAGACCTCTTTGGCTCACAGGCTGGATTGCTAACACCAAGTTATTAGCATGCCAAACATGAAAATTGTCCACCTGAACAGTTCATAAGGAAGATACTTTACAATTGTCAATTTAACCTTTTTCAAACTCACTTCTAGAATTCCAGATACCAGAGTTGTTACCAGCAGAGGAGGATGAGGGAGTAGGAGAATCTAACACCTCAGAGCCTATTGCAACATTACCTAGGCAGTTCTCTGAGATGGAAAGGACCATTGTAAAGGAGAAGGAGGATGGTAAGTATTCATTTTGACCAAGAGGTGTAGGGAAACACTTTAGCTGTATTTCAAAATAAATCCTCAGAAATTTAATGTTTTAGTGCCCAGAGTCTGCAGGCTCCATTATCTGGGGTACTTCTGCTTAGCTAAGATTCAGCTTCAGTTAGGTTTTTTTTCCCTTTGTGGCTCAATAAGCAAAATGATGAGAGTAAAAAGTTGAAAGATCCTAGCATCCAAAACCACATTTTCAGGGAAGCTTTTGTGCTGTTCTTACATCCATTTACAGATAGACTCTGTGATGGATGACTCATTCTGACAGGTGGCCATCATCCTCTCCAGTTGTCCCCAGCCTCTCCTGACTGTGGCTCTGTCACTGCTTAGAAGCCCTCACGTGAGCAGGCATTCTCTGGTACTTACCTAAAATGACTGTGCAGGTTAAAACACCACAAATGAAAAGCTGTTTGCTCTGTATGCACACAGCTGCACCCAGGCAGTATGACAGCACTATGTTAATGTACAAATACACAGTTGGGAGGAACTCTGTGCCCTTAGAAAAGCAGTGAGACAGGGAGGGGCTGCAGTAGGTATCTCTGGAAACAGAATATAACACTGTAAGGCATAAAAGTGTTCCAGCCCTCTTCACTACAGTCCAACAAAGATGGTAGCTGATGTTAGATACTTCCCTCTTACCTGTGTGGAGAACATACAAACCTGATGTTCTGCTTTCACACCCAACACTGGATCAATGTCAAGCTTTCATGTTTGTCTCTGAAGGATCAGTGGAGTCTGTGCATACGACTGAACCTCAAAAGGAGAGTCTGAGTGCCAGTGCTGCCGAGCTGGGGGAGCCTGTACATCAAGCTGTTCCCTTGCTGCCCCCATTTCAGCCTTTGGGAGGCAGGCCTCGGTATCATGGGTGGAGAGATTATCAGAGCTCACAAAGCCAGGCAGCAATTTTGGCCAACAGTGAGAGATTGAGAATTCCTACAGTAAGTGAAAACCTATCTGTTCTTTAATTATCTTTTTAGTAATCAGTGCTGCTTTCATTTTAAAACCTTCTAGTATATTTGCTGAATGGGAGTAGTTGGTCTCTGAAGAACACTTCTGAATGTGTCAGATTTTATCTTCAGACAATTTTGGATTCTGGATTTTTTCTTCATTGAGTGTCCAAACAAGAAGGGGGGTGTTTTACACACATATGTAGATGCAACTCCATAATCAATATAACTGCACAGCTTACAATATAGTAAACAAAATAATTGGAGTATATTTTTATCTATAAAGTCAATACCAATTTCCATATTCAGAGAAACCTAATGTATGACCTTCCTGTCAATGATCTCCTGTGAATTTATAGAAAACATGTTGCTTTTTATTTCAGCTTGAAAAGTCAGTTACACAAAAATCTGAAGAAGTTTCTGGTAGGTTTCCTCTATTAAAGAAAATCCCTGGTGAGAGAGAATTTTACTTTCTGTAGGGTAACTTTTGACTGTCAAATGTTGCATTTGTTTTTATCGGTGCTACAAGGAACGTGGTTTTGTAACTATTAGTGCATTTATTTTAAAAATTCAGTCACAAGTTCATATTTCTATTTTATAGAGAAACAAAAATAACCTATTTTTAAGATGTTCAGTGTGCCGGAGAAAAATAATCTGTCCCCAGTTCAACCTCTTTCTTAGTTAATCCATTAATATGTGCCTATGCTACAGCAATCTCTTCTAGTAGGTAACTCCTACTGCTGAGTTTAGTCTGAGCAGAGGAGCATGGCCCAAAGCAGCCAGTTTCAACTCTAAGAAAAAGGCCATTAACTGCTGTTGTGGAAGAGGTTTAGAAGCTGGTTTTCAGTGCTTATTTTCTCTGTTGCCTGGGAAACGCTGCTTACCTTTCTAGTTTCCATAGCATTCCCATGACACTGAACATTCACTACTTGAGAAATTACAAAATGAGTGTCACAATTCTGTAACCACAGTTGCTCTGTCATTCTGTTTGATTAATTGGGATCCAAAGGCCATGGATCACATCTTTTTTTCACTTGTTTCTTACATGAGTAGGCACAGTGCAGCCTGTACCATCCACTAACACTTACCTGTCATCTGCTTCTGCAGTGGGAGACAAGGTGGCATCAAATGATGCTGAGGACAATGTGGCAAAGGTAACAACACAACATCTACCTTATCTGTGGAAGTTCAGTTGATATTTTTTGATTTCTGTTTAATTCTCCCGACACCCTGTGGCACTTCTGGGCTTTTTTCCAGCCCACTTTTGGCTTGCCTTCTCCCACATCCAGTCAGTGATGCAATGTTGTTAGACTGTGGCTACGTACAATTTGTAAGTCAAGTCAGTTCTTTCTGGAGGCATTTGGTCCGAGAAGTGTAAGCGCTGTTAGAGTTCTAACTTATCACAACTGACCCGTTACTTGGTATCAAAGATGTATAAAACACAAGAGCACAGTCATGTCTTTTCTCTGAAGTGTATTGGTATTCTAACTTAGTAAGGACTTTGGTTTTCTGGGGTTGTTCAGACTCCACCAAGTGCAGATTTCCCTCCCTAAAGATCACGGAATGGCCTGGCTATGTTCTTTAATTTTATTTCATTGGATTTTCCTTTGCTTTTCAAAAACTGAACAACACAAAATGATCAGCAGATGCCATTCTGTTCCTGTAAATCTGTCTGTATAGGAAGTTCATTGCCATGGACAACACTTTTTTGCCTTCTGCAGCCACAAGAGGTACTCACAGACTTCATTTGTTCCAGTACTTTCAACAATCCTTCATTCCCTATTTAAAACATCTCCGTTTTAAACTCATTCTCCAGGGGTGTATTTGCAGGTATATGCATGCCAACCCCAAATGACTCCACTTTGACCAGAGAAGGTACCAGGCACTACCAAACCAGCATAATTAATGGCACAAGGACAGAGCATTTTCGCTCAGTGAGCTGGGAACTGCAGCTTAGGCTGTAGCCAGGGAGGCTGTGCTTACTCGCACTACTTGGCACTACTCCCAGGCTAAGGATGTAGTATATAGAGTTACTCATAACTTAACCTAGACCTTGTTCTTCTGATTCAGCAGTTCAGCTATAGATAATTCTTGAACCAGTCTTCTATATTTTTACTGGTCTATTTCTTTAAACATCTTCAGTCAGGGTCCTGGACACATATATAAATCACAGTGGTTGAGACAGTTCTATAAAAGCTGTCACTCACACAGTCAGTGGTATTTCTGAGCGTAACTGTGGGGACCTTAAAATCTTAATTTCTTGCTCATTTTCTTAGGTTCCCTGGGTATATGGGATTTCATCTGCTTCCTCTTTACATCAACAACTCCCACTATGTGCTGAACAAGGAACACAGACTCCAAGGCCTGAATCTAGGTGTCTGCCCAGAAAGAAAAGGCAAGTTCAGGTTGTTTTTGGTACTAAGCCAAGCTAGCACTTTCATATACACAGCCCATCCAGGGTATCCCCCATCCTGTCCCCCCACAAGATCTCTTCCTCCTCAGATGCATGACAGTAAATATATTAAGGAATATTTCCTGTTTCTCTTGACATAGCCATAGGCATTTACACATTTGTAGCTTTAGATGCTACTTAATCCTATAAAAACATGCTTGTGTAAAAAGTGAACTGCAATTGTCCAAGGTAATGCTTACCTTCAGGTTTTTAGAACATAAATTAAATCTGTCCATTTTCTTTTTTAGCAGATATGAAATTTCTACCCCAGAGTTGCTTGAAGAGCCTCTTTCTCACAGAACAAAGGAAAAGCTGTCTGAGCAAGAGCTTCACAGAGTGTCTGAAAAACTCTCTTGCAGGTTAAATGAACTAGATTCAGTAAGTGAAATCTATTCTTTATTGTCTATGAGCAGATAGCCTTTGTAATGATAGTGGAGAAAACCAGAATATAAATTGAATACTGATGAAAAAAAAATCTGCAACAAACACCTGTCTTTAGACAGTGCTAAATTTTGAATGAACTATTGAACCTGACCCCCCAAAAAATCTCTCTGATAGATGTTACAGAGAGCACTGGGTGAGCACACCAGAGAGGAACTGACAGAGGAAGACAACCTGTCTCAGCACAGCGACAGCATCATGGAGTACCGCCGAAGGAAAGCTGAACGAGGTAACAGTTCTTAGACCACTTCAAGTATTAGGATGGAAAGGAATGTAGATTAAAAAATAATCCTTCCTATAGGAATCTGGTAGGAACTACCTTGAATAGCTCCTGGCACCTTTGCTATTGTATAAGCCCCAAAATTTGTGATTTGTGGCAGGTATAATTTCAAGGCAAGGGCTTTAGCTTTTTATGACTTAATCTGTGCAGAACTTTTTGACTCAAACGCAGTACGGATTTTGTGGGGCTTTTTTTCCCCCTTATATTTGTCTGGAAGTTTGGTTTGTTCTTTTGTTTCAAGTTAGATAGTGAATTACCTTTCCTTACAGACACACCGTGTCTGAGGTACCCAAGCAGGCCACGATCTCTTTCTCCATCTTCACCCTCATCTCAGCATCAACTCTTCTCTGAGTCAGAAGATAAACTCTGCAGCAATAGAACAGGCCAAATACAGAAGATACGTGGCCAGTTGCAGAAAGAAAGAGGTGAAAAGACAAACAAAGCAAAGGTAATGTCTAAGTGAGGCCTATTGGTCATTCTTACCAACAGTTACACTAACAGCACTGAAATGCTTTTCCTTAGGGGGGCACCTGGCCTCCTGTAGCAGGTTTGTACTCTTGCAGACTGCTGAAGAGTCTTAAACCCCAGATTTTGCAAAAGAAGATTTTAAAGAAGCTACTTTGACTAATACAAACAAGTTAGTGAGGTGGTCATATGGAATGATTACTTCTCTGAAAGAGTCATCTTACTTTTATTCTCTAGCTGCTTGCTAAAGCTTATGAAGATGAACTAAGAATTTATGAAGCCAGGGAGAGGCTTAGGATTTCCAAGCTCAGAGAAGGCATCAAGGAAATGGTATGTGATGCACTTAGGTGATTGTTGGTTCCCATGGGGGTTTGTTTTAAATAGGTTAATAATGTTGGAACCTACGTATACTGTAGGCAGTCTCTTAATATCATCATAGTCTTTACCTACTCAGAGATGGGTTTGTGCAAGGATGATTCTCTAATGTTATCAATATGGCTTGTTGAATGTCCATTGAATATGGGGTTGTTTTGCTACCTGCTTATGTACTACTGGAAGCACAAAGAACCTAAGCTGAAAAGCTCTGTCCTACCACTCTAGGCTGCACCAGTATCACTAAATGCTGCCAAAGAGCTGAGGTTATGCAATAGTGGGATTTAACCTTTCTTTGAACCCTGACCTGCATTGGGTAAATTCTGGTCTTCTGGAGAATCCAATTCAATATGAAACTTTAGAATGAGAATTTGGACAAAGACATGTATGTTCTGATAGCCAAACTGATCTATCAGTCTTTCCCTTCTCATACCTGTTCTCCATCTGTTTTACATCTGCTCCTAAGGAACAAGAATACAAAGAAAACATCTTTAAAGAACCTCCAAAAATGCCTCAGCCAGTGAAAGTTTATTCTAGAAAAACCACACCTCGGAATCCCAAATACAGCCAGTGGATTCCAAAACGAGGGACTGTGAAGCCAAAGAAAGCAGCTCCAAGTAAGAACTGCACAACTATACTTGGTGGAAAACTGGCATCTTTCAAAAGCATGTGTTGAACTCCAAGAATAAAGGCATTAGTCCAACATATACCAGTCAGCTGTAGCATTTTCCCCTTCTTATGACCTCTATACGTCTGGATTTTTGTTAGGGAAGATAATGCTTTAAGTAAATGCAAACCACAATCAAAACTGTGACCCATTTGCTACCTCCTTAAAATCCCTTGGATTATTTTCAAGGTTTGTTTCCATTACTGCTACTTCTATGCTTGCTCCACTATAGTCTGACCTCAGGCTTTTTTCTCTCCTTTTCTCTGAGCATGTATTGGATATAAAATTGGGCCTTTAGCTTGAGCCACGTACAGGTAATAGAGCAGAATCTGTCAGATACTGCCATCTCTTCCTGACAAGACCCTGCACGGTGGCATTAACATGGCCACTAGTTTTGCTGAGCATGTGATGCTCCAGGAACAGACACCATGAAAAGCAGGGCCCAGTCATGGTAAATGGCATATACAGAAGCATGGACAGGGATCACAGTGTAAGCTCCTCCAGAGCTGAATGGTGCTCAGGTACACTGCCTTTTTTTTTTTGTTTAGTATTTATAGGACAAACACTTGGTTAGTACCTGTTTGTTTCATCTCTCCATCAACTTCTGCCAGAAAGATCAAAGATGTAATGGGAACAAGCTGGCTGCAAACCAGTTTATTTTCCACCTGTTTACTTGACCTGGATCTGTCACTACTACTGCTGTACTAACTATTTTAAGTAGCTGCAACCAGTGAGAGAGACAGATAAAGAAACTGCAGATTAGTGATGGACAGAACCACTTGGAGAAAGGTCTTAATTGGATGTGGTGGTGGGAGGGAACTAGCACCTCAGCAGCATAAAAAAACCCCCAACCAACCACCAAGAACTCGGGCTGAACATGGCTCTGTCAGTACAGCTGGATGTGTGCAGTTGTTCAAGGAGTATGTCCTGCTGGGTTCAGCTGGACACAGCAGCAGCCTGGTCGTGGTATAGAATGTTGAATCGAAAATATGTCATAACCTCAGCTGACACCACCTGGAAAAACTCACCACTAAATGTATTCTCCAGGAGTTTATTGCTTACATCTGTCTTTACCTTGTAGTAAGAGACGATGACCTCCTGTTTCAGCTACTGGAAGAGTTTCCCCACCTGCATATTTCCCATCACACAATGAATAAAATGTGGCGGCAGCAGCTGGCACATACTGAGCAACTCAAGACAGCTTCTGGCAGAGCCAGACCAAGACTCCAAAGCGAAGTGAGCATTCTTGTTCTACCTTCTAAGCTTCAGCAGGAATAGCACCTCTGACAGAAGAGGTAGCAGTAAGCTGTACTGCATAATGAAATAAAAAAATCATACCTCAGAAGCATAGTATGAAGGGATGTACATCTGAGCTCAGGTACTTCAGGAAGGATGTACAGATCCAGCCACCTGACTTCAGCCACCTGAATGTAATGGTCAAGTTTTGTACTAGTTTTATATTAGGATTGCTATTGCTCTTCAAGAAACATTTTGTAGTTTCCAGTTTTAGTTCTGAACAGTTGATGTAACTTAGACATGGTAACTCTCTACATCAAAACCAAAACACTGCAGAGAGGCAGTGTTCAACATTCCCACACACATCTGCATGTCCTGCAGAACAATGGCAGTAATTAGCTTTTTTCCTAAATCTCCAGGTTCAACAGGCCCTGAAGAAGTATGAGCTTCTTGTTGCAATCATTAAAAAAGATCAAGACCATAACAAGAGACTGGTACGTTCTCTGAAGGGTGTTTGTTACACAGTACAAACGTTTCATGGTGAGTGGGCTAGTATGCACAGTCCCAGGTCCATGAAAGTGGCTTGTTATCTTACAATGTGTTTATGCCTCTTGTGTAGCTGTGGACTCACATGCCATGTAATCTGTGTGCTGGGTGGCTCCTGAAGGTGGTGGGAATGAAATATCATCCTGAACTGTTGCTTTTAAAGTGCAAACAAATTCTAAGAATGCACAAAGAAGAGAAACATCAGGGTCCTGGTGTGGCTGGTGAGAACACAGCTACTGTGGCAGTGCTGAGCCCTGAATTGTATAGTGCTTTTGATGGCACCACTTGGCTAAATCAATGGTGACTAAAGCTTTAAACCATAAATGCAGCGTGAAATTGGGGCAAGAAGGCCCTTAGTAAAGGACCCGGTTTATTTAGCAGTGATGAACAAAGCTTTAACTTGCAGCAGGATCTCTTGGAGCCTTGGTGGTCTTACAGCTCCTGTTTTGCATTTAGCAAGAACTGAAGCAACGCATCTGCCGCCAGCAATGGGCACAGAGCAGAGTGGCTGAGAAGCGCCGGCAGGCTGCTCATGCCAGGAAATACTATGACGATTACCGGGCTCAGCTGCGTGCCAGGATGGTGCGGGCCAGGGCACGGGAGGAGAAGGCAAGTACATTTCCTGCTCTACAAGCGTGGAGTTCTTTTGTGTTTGGACCCCAGTGCTGAGGACCCATCGTCTGGTCGGGTAGTTCCAATACTGGTAACAGCTGAAAAATGTCAATGTGTACTTAAGTGTTTCTGGAGGAGTTTTAGATTCACTTTTTCTTTAATTGTTGGCAGATATTTAAAAACTTGTTTGAAGAAGGCTTAGAAATTCAGAAGCAAAGACTGAAGGACCTGAGAGCATATGCTCAAGAGAAGCGTGCTGAGCAAAGGAGAGAGCATCAACATGAGTTGGAGTCTATGGAGAACTATTACAAAGATCAGGTAAAGCTGTATCTGCATCAGACAGTTAATGTTTTTCACACTAGAAGCCTTTCCTTAATTGCTTCAGCTCAAACATGTTCTGTTTAGTTTTCCATGCTAGCAGAAGCTTTAGCACAAGAACGCCAAGAAATCCAAACCAGAGAGAAAGCACAAGCACAAGTAGGTATTTCTGATTGTGTGTGAAGGTCTCCTCTTTGTACGTGCTGTGACTAATGTCTGCGTTGTCTTCAGGTTCTACAGAAATCAAAACGGGAGTTGAGATCAAGGATGGAGAAAGAAATCCAGCAGCTGCAGGCAGCCATCATGCAAAGCGATGACGACACCTTTTTTCAAGAACTAGAAGCAGACAGACTGAAATCCAGACTCCAGCTGGCTTCCTTCCAGTACAGCAAGAGCCGTTTCTTGTAGGACCTATGGTAAATATCCTTGCCCTTCGCTCCAAGACTTGAGCATTGCGCTAACAGGGAGAGGTGGTTGTTGCTGGTTGTGTGTCAAGTTTCTGATCTGTCATTTTGACATGTCAGAGGTGTAGCTGCTGGTATCTGGGATTGCTACAGCACTTTTATGATCACTAATAAAGATTTTAAACTACTTTCTACCTTCTGAGCAAGGCTGAGATTGTGTGGAGCTCAGTGCTAAGGAAGTGGGGGGTGAAGCCACCTTAGCCTTCCCCTGTTCCCCTAAGCTGGCTGTAGGCCTGTGCTGGTTCTGGGCCTGCTCCAGAGCCACACTCACACCAGTCATCAGGAATTACTTGGTGGGAAAGCTCACAAAGAACAAGCAGATCTTTGAAAGATCTTTCAAGGTTTAAGTTTCTGTTGGAAGAACAAGTTAGAGTACCTGCAATAACTACTGATCTTAATATATTGGGCATGGGACAGCTACATGTTCTGCACAGTGCAGCAGTGGTGCTGCTGGCTGACAGGCCCTGACATTAAGTACAACGTCCTGAGCCACCAAAGTATTGGAAAAAGTAGTTTGAAATAAAGACAAGAAGGTTTTTTCTAAAGTAGTAAAATAGAAGCTGCTGCAAGAACTGAAACCAGGAAGGACCTGTGAACAGGCTTCCTGGGTCTTTCTGAGGCACAGCAATAGGCACAAGCTCTGCAGGGGGCTGTAGGTATTCAGCTGTTGGGATTCCCACCACGGTTTCAAGCTACATCAGCACAGATGTAAGCAAGCAAAGCTTTGTTGCAATTGATCTGTTTCAAAAGGGAGTCAGAGTAGCCTGAGGTACAAACAGACAAGCACAAACAGCCACATTTGCTCTTAGAAGCAGATTATTTGTCCAAAAGTTTTTCAAGGGTACTGAATTCAGCCCTCTGTTTACATTTGGTTTTGTTTGGTGTGTTTGTTTTATTTTTAGGGAGAAGCAGATCAGTGCTGGTTCTGTCAGGGTGAAACAAGAGTAAATAGTGATTGAAAAAAATTGCAACATTCAGCTGTCACCTTACTTCAGGTTTTAAGGTCTGTTCTGGGCAGAGGAGCTGGTAACAGGCACCCCCCAACCCTGTGTGATCATTACCACAGGCTATACACAAGATATTGTTGGTAGAAAATTCAAGTTCAGAGCCTGGCGAAATGCAAAATGGGAGAGAGGAATATATAGATAGAGAACAAGTGACATAAACCCAAGCTGATAATTAGTGAAACCCACTATCAACATTCTCCTCTGCCTGACAAAATTGCCATTTTTAACATAGTTTCTCTTGGGAACATGGCTGAACTGAAGTGTAACTTTAAGCAGGTTCTCACAGAAGAATAATTGCTTAAAATTGCACGTGAGAAGTGAGATAAACACGCTGGGATTGATTGCATTGTATATACAACATCTAAAGCCTGGCACAAGCTGGTGTCTGTCACAGAACTGAAGAGGCACCCAGTGAATCGGGTCACATGGCAGAAGGAAAAGAAAAAAAGAGGTAAGCAGGAAGAAAAAGCCCCAGCAGGCAGAGAGGCTTCCTGTGGAGATAAAGCAAAGCCGCTGGCAGCTGGAGCTTCACTTAAACCACAACACACACGAGGAAGAACCTCCACCAAACCAGAAAGCCTCACCCTGGCTTTCTCCAAAGCCCCTTCCAGGGAGGTGCCCCAAGCCAGCCTAAGGACAATATTTACCAGCTGCATTGATCAAATTTAACAAGCATTTACCACATCTGTTTACCTTTGGTTCTTCCCCCAAGGGAGATGGTTCAGCTTTGAGTTTTGAGAGGAGACATCCGGTCTCAATGCCAAGCCAGGTCCTTGCCAAGGCACACGTAGTGACAGCACGAAAGCCAAAAGTAAGACCTTGTTTGTTTGACTAGACCTTTAGCACCATCCTTGCTGTAGAAAAACACCAGGTTATAAGTATTTTCTCCTGAAACAAAGTTTAGTTACCTTTAAAAACGATACTTTACATTTTAAAGTAAATATTTCATTACGAAAAACTTAGAACCTTTAAAACCATTGATGCTGTGACAGTGCAAACAGCATACAATTTATTGCTCAACTTCTGCATGGGTACATACATTAAGTACTTAAAAACCATTTTATACAGATTTTTTTTGTTAAAGCTCATGTAACAGCTGGGTGAAAATACAATGATATCAATGCTAAAACACTCTGTAATAAATACAATGGAAATGATAAACTAAGAACTGTCAGTTTGTGGAGGAGTAATTACACTTGTATAAACTAATTACAGCTACAGACAAAGCTCTGAGGATGTGGTAGAACCAGAAACCTACTACATAGTGTAAAGTACAACAAATGGCACCTGTTAACTATATGGTGCTGTTTAAAATCTGAAGCAGTCGGAGCATGCTACATTAAGCTGTATGATGCATACTGAGGATATAGAAGCAAAGCTTTTACTTCCATCAATGCAGCCAGTTTAAACGCACCAGAAGTTCAATACAGATGTAGTGTTGTAGAACAGGAATTCAGAAACGGGTTGTGTGCTCTGGACTTTAGTACAACACAAAAAATTTGGTACAAATAAATCAGTTTAGGGAAACTGAAACTATGTGCAAAAAAAATTAGAATACATACTGTACAAAGCACCATTACAAAACTCTTTACACCGAGAAATTAAATCCTCTGAAACTCAACTGTGTTCTGTATATTTGTAATCTACAAAAGTCACTGTTCATAATTAAACATTCATAATGAAAAGCAACAGCATAAAACCATGATGTGACATCTCTCTAAAACAACTAAAGACTGGATAAAGTAAAACCCAGTACGAGGGACACGTTGAAATAAATATTCACATTAATCATGGGGTGAAAGTCCAAGGTTAAAATGCAATATTAAGCTTAGCACCTTTTTGAGGGGAAGAAGCTGACATGATCTTGAAACTAAATTTTGCAGAGGAATCAACCCTTGAATGTTTTCAGATCAACATCTGACTAGGTGATGAAGTGCTTCAGTTAAAGCTCTCAGTCATTACGAAGGTAGAAAGGCACTCAAAATACTTGGGATGTTCATCCTCATCTGTCAGCTATGAAAAGTCACATGGAGATTTGTCTAGTTTTGCCTATAATATATTAAATTTATAATATTTATCTGTGGCAGTTAAAAAAAACTTCTCTATGCCATACCAAAATGTTTGGCAGGACAGACAGATAGGCTGCTGTGAGCACGAATGGCATCTACCAGCTGGTCTGGAGTCCACACACTGCAGAGCTCCCTCTAAGTAACTACACGTTCCAGAAGTCACCAACCTGAGCGGCCGACACAGAGACAGTTGCTGGGTACAGGTGATGCAGTCAGGAGAGGCTACAGACAGTCTTTAAATAGAGCTGAGGTGAGCTGCCTGATGCCAAGGGAACAGCAGCGTTGCCTCCCCCTTGATTCACCTAACACAGTCCTGACTTGGCAAAAACCGCATCAAACTGGACTTGACACTGTTCATGGCCAGGGGGCTGCAGCTGTGGCCTGAGCAAGAGCCGGGAGGGGGGGAAAGAGTAACAAAGACCAAAAAACCCAAACCCCCCCCCCAAAAAAAACCCAAGCCCCCTCCCCCCCAAATAAAAAAATCAGTCCTAGAACACTGCAGTCTCTGTCCTGTGAACAGTGGTCAAACGAACCTGCCTGTGAAGTGTCTGCACACTGCAATTCACATCCTATCTCTAAGCCTGCAGGGGTGAGAAGGCCTTTGGGTGGCTAAAGCAGCGGTCCCAGCCACAGGCAGTGCTGATCAAGAGACACGGGGCAAGAACCTACTCTGCTCCCCTAGGCAACCTGGACAGGTGTAGTGGTTGGTAGTGTCTCTGGTCACAGCATCACCCGAAAGCTGGGAATTTGGGATCCCAACAGTAGAAGCAAAGGCACCAGCCATCCCACATGGGTGCAAAAGTCCCTTGAAATGAAGGAAAACCAAGGATCTGATCTCCTGCAAACCTGGCTGGCACAGCAAGGTTCTTGGCTTTATGTTCACATCCCTAAGTGGCCTCATCTCTGCAGCCAGCCCAGAATGGGCAGCAGGTCTCTTAGAACAAACTTTCCAGCAACAGCTGTACAAAAAAAAAATCAAAATAATCAAATGAACATGTGGATTTGGCTCACCAGATTCTTACCACAACTCTACTAAAGTAGTCCATTGCCTGCTATTCTAATACACAACATCCAGTAGTAGTTTACTCACTGTGGCAGTCAGATTTGGCAGAACAAAATTAAGCTCAAGCTCCACAGAACAGACAGAAAATTAGCTAGTTCTCTGTGTGACTTACACTGCCAAAAGGGAACGGCTGTTTGCATCCCATTCTTTCAGCACTTTCGATACCTTTGACCTTCTTCTCATTGGCAGTGTAAAAATAGTGCAGATTTGATGATTAATTGTAACCTAAGTTAAAGAAACACAACACTGATTGGGGGGAAAAAAAAAAAAGCTACTTACTCCAAATCCTCTCAGTGCTGAGAGGAGAATGCCACCATCTCGTAAGCAGACTGATTCATCTACACACCACGAGCAGATCAGACAGACCTTCACCGAGAATTCCCACACTAACTTCAAAGTTCAGTTCCCTCTACTGGTAGTGCATTTTATTCCCCTCTGATGAGATCAACCCATGTTATAATTCATATATATACTTACTTCCATCCCTACAATCAATAAATTATGTGCTTCTAAAAGCTCATTTCCCAAGCACATTACACACATCTCAGTTCATACACCAGCTGTAACTTGAACCCACACGTCATGAGCAGCGAGACAAAGATTACAACATGTTTTACCTGATAAATCTTTAGCATCAACAAATATATAACATGATTTGGCTGCATTCAAAACAAACTTTGGTTGACTGGACAGGATGGGTTCTGAAACAAACTGCTGACAAACATCACCTCATCAGCACGCTTAAAAAGTTGAAAAAAACGCAGTGTTTAAATTCAAAGTCAAAAGCAACAGCAACAAACACATTACTCTTGACAGGACCGGTTAGAAAAAGGCTGTTTTAAAAAAATCACAAGGTCTCCTGTTCATTAAAAAAGTCTATTCTACAGGCTAACAGCAGTACTGCACCAGGGACAGTACGTGTCACTCACACTAGAAATGTCGTTAAGGAAACCTGACACTGAGATATAAATAGGACCCAAAACATCTGTAATTCATGCTTGAAAAAAGATAAAAAAGCCCCCTGTGGCAACATTGAATTTACATTGCAGAATATAACGTTCTACTATAAGAAAATGCAGTTAACATGGAAGTGGCTTTAATTAAAAAGATTAATGATTCTTTCAGCCAATTTTATGCAAAGTTAGAATAATCCAAAATATTTTTTTTCCAAAAATAGCAGGTATAGATGCTGTTCAGTATCATACATTTAAAACAGGCTGAAATGTGACTTGTACCGACTGCTGAAGTTGTGTCTTGGTATCTGAGAATAGAAATCAGGTAGGCAAATATAATAGATTACCTTTTACAAAAATAGTAGTAGTCTTTAAGGATAGAATACTGCTTAACTGTTGAAATGTAGGAAAAGTCAGCATTCTGTGTGTTCAAGATATTAGTTTTTTAATAGCAGCTGAATGATCCTATGGCAGGAACCACAGAACCTATTTTCTTGAAATAAAAATAAAAAAAAAAAATTCCAAAGTTGTCCTTTCCCTCCCAGTGTCCTAGTGTAGAAAAGGGAAAGTTTCCTGTATTTCAAGCATTTCTTGAGTCTTGGCTGAGGGAAGGGCTTTCTGGCTGACAGGAGTATAAATAGAGTCTCAGGGAAGCCTGTGAAGGGTCATTCCACAGCAAAGCCACATGTTTCTTCAATGGCAGTTAGCAGCTTCTCGTACAGCTTGTCGTAGCTCTCATAGGGAGGAATGTCTATTCGGTTAAAGCTGTGGAGAGAAGGCAGAGAAGGTTCAGCCATCTGGAACCTCACCTTCAACACACCCGAACAACGACAGGGCAACACTAAACAAGTCCAACTTTGTATAAATAAAAGCAGCCCCTGGTTTTCACAGCCTGATGGCTCCAACACACAGCGTTTAGCTCAGAAAAGGAGAAGAAAAAAACCAATAAGGCTGCTCAAAATACAGACAGCGGGTTGGACTTTAGGGATCACAACAGAGGCCTGAAAGGGTCTTACCAGGTATGAGCTTTCGGCAAATTATTCGTGCTGGCATCAATCTGGTGAATGGTGAACAGTCGCGGGCCCGCAGCACCTGAAAATCCAGGAGAGAGCTCTACCACTGCACACTATGACATGTCTCTGTGCACTGCAGCAATAGAAAGGGGACTGAACCCCCAGAACCCCAGAAGTTCAAACACTCCCATTGCCTGACCTTGGGATGCTCCTGAACATCTAGAGCTCAGGACAGGGGAAAAGGAAAATGAGGGCTCTGTCTGGAAACAGAAGAGCAACTGGCTTCTGTATGGGGCAGCTGTTCCACAGAATTTGTGTTGGAACCTTCCTGTTAAATGGGTTTATGGGCAGCGCTTCCCCGGCAGCTCATGAGAGGGTAAAGCAGGTAATGGCTGAGGTAAGAGAGAAGCACAGGTTGCAGCAAGACCCAGAGTGAAGTTCTCAAGACAGGTCGGTAACAGGGTGGCTGTTTCTGGTGCCAGGCTGCCCAGGATCACATCACTGGTGCAGTAAGAGCAGTCAGTGTTACGGAGTGCCTCTGCTGCCAGAGCCACACCAGCACCACAGTGTGTTGGTGCTTTCTGGTAACAGAGCTGCACAGGCAGTGAGGGCCACACAGACATTAAAACGGGGCTTCCAGAAAATGCAGTGAGGAGGAGAACCTCAGTAAGGGGCTGATCAGAGCTTCCTACCAGAGAAGGAAAGACAGGTTTGAAAGGAGAGCCAATGGCAGCTGAGTCACAAGGTAATAAACAAACACCCAGAGTGGTGGCAAACACCCACAAAAGACTATTCATCCGAACATTAACAAGCCCTCTTAAAAAGTCAATCAGCGGGCAACCACCCTCATTGTCAGCTCATGGTTCCGGGAGGTGCCTCCCCCAGCACAGGCACTCCAGTCACTCCTGCAGAAGGGTACCTTGCAATGCCTTGAAGCCCTGCAGAGGCACCCGGGATGAGCCTGTCACGAACTGGAGCAGCCTGGCCCTCCTCTCCTCATCGAAAAACTCCACAGCTTTCCAGAACCATTTCACGATGTTGCTGTCTGGGGTACAGTGTTTTAACCTAGTGTTTGCCTTCCAGTCATTAACATCAATTTTTCCCAGTCCACAAATGATGAGCTGTAAATTTAAAATGTAGTTAAATATTTCACCATGGATCAATATAAAAACAGTTCTGCAGCTAGCCAAAAGGTGAACAAGCGATGTCGAAAAACTACCACCTCTCCAGTGAGGCCTTAAACAATGTAGCAGCTTCTTGTTTCCTTTTAATCTGCCTTTGCACACAATCCTTTTGTGACATGACCTCAATTCAAATTTAAAAAAAAAGCACAAGAAGCACAACCATTCCATAAGTGATATGAAAGCATTTTGGCCTGTCAGTTAAATAGCAGCAGCACAGGTTCTGCCCACATGTGAAAACATATATGTAACTCCCATTTCTTTCTGGAGCACAGCTAAGGGTGTAAGTTTGGCTGGTCCAAACTCTGGACCCTCCAAAGTAATCCTGTTCTTGTCCCACCATACAGGCAATACCAGTCAGACTTCTAAATTGGAGATGCACAACAGATCAGTTTAAGCTCAACACGAATATGGTTACACAGACTTTTTTTAGTGACCAAGAGGACTGGACTTTCCCCTGTCTTATTCTGCATCTGCAAAAGGACTCTGGGTTAGCAGTGCAGAGGGCTCGCTGCTGTTGGATGAAGTATTCAGGACAGAAGAGCAGCAGTGACTGACACTCTAGAGCACTGGGCAAGCAGGAATAACTTACCTCGTTGCCATTTTATATGGCAAAACCCCCTCAGCTCCAGAGCCAACAAAGTGTATATTAGATTTCAGGTTTAAAGCAAGCCTGGGATCTACAGGATTTGCCTTGAGAGGATATTGTTTGGATGCCGCTCTGCACATTTTGTAGCGCATTTCTTGGTGACAGCACCTTTCTTTGTGCTGTGTTTGCAAGGCCAACTTAGTCTGGCAAAACTCAACTCTGCAACAACCCAGAGCAGCCTGACAGCACAGCCAGAGTGGTGCCTGGCAGGGCTGGGAGCGAGTAGTGGGAGGGATGACAGACCGTGTTCTGGCAGCACTGAAGTTACCATCGTGAAACTGCACCGTGAGAAGAATGCACCACCACCTCTGCTGGAGTAGCACTCTGAGGTCAGTTAGGCTGGCTTTCAGGTGCAGGAGAGGGTCTCCTGCAGTTGCTAGGCCAGTGGTGCCTTGAGAAACACCCTGGTAACTCTTGGTGGAGGGTACATGCAGTCTCTGTGTGACCCGGGCACCTCTTCTACTAACTGTCTCTCTTGCAATAGCACCTGCAGCCCTCCAAAGCTCAGGGGATGAGACTTCCCCTGTTACTCAGACTCAGAAGAATGCCTCAGCCTTTCACTGTTACACTTGACGACATAACATAACATTAGCGACTGACCTCTAACTCTTTCTCATCAAATGTCTTCAGCAGATGTTGTGGGATTACTTCATTAAACCCCTTCTGCAGAGCCAGGAACTGAGCCTCGATCCCTCGTAAAAACCGCCAGTTCACATACAGCCTGCAAGCAAGTGCAAATTGGGTCTGTGAGAGATGTGTTCACACGCAAGAAACCTGCGGTTTATCCAAACAAAAAATGACCTTACTGAGAGGAACACACCCCACCATCACTGCATTACCTCTTAGAAACAAAAAACATAATGCTGTGGATTACTTTAAGTAAGTAAAAGCTCCTCCCTACCACTGGAGAAAGAACACCACCCTTTGCAGTAGGTATTGATGTACCTGACGTATTCCTTTTTGTTCTCCTCTGTCACAGGGATGCTTTTGCCATTGGGCTTCAGCTCATGTTGAATAATTTCCCCATAAGCATTGTGCTCCACACAGAACGTGTGGTCCAAGACTCCTGTGATGTCATTCTCACTGGTGGCAAGAAACAAGGAAAGGAGGCAGTGAAAACACCCCACAAACACATCACAGCCATGCTGTATCCGACAGGCATCACAGTTTAGGTTTTCACTTCAAACTACTGGCTGGGAGCAGTAGATTTTTACAGTGTTATACTTTAAAACCATTAATGTTATATTTTAACAACACATTACTGTTAATAATAGGCAAAATTACTAAGTGAAATTTATGAATGGAGCATTTGGCAGCTCCACAATCATTCCCCCTCCCCACACCCAGAATCTGAACACCTTGAGCATGTTAAGCCTTTAAAGAAGCCAAACTGCACAAGAGAGATGTCTCTTAAACCTGCCTGAGCACGAGGTCAAAACACACTTCGTATCTTTTAACTGGATTTAGGAACATTATCAGGTGTTAACTGGGACTGTGTAAGATACAATACAGGGTACATACAGTATCCAGACTAAGCTGTTATGAAGATCAGGGTCAACCAATTCCATGTCATCCAAAGTAATTGGCTTCCCTAGCAACTGCTTATAGAAAGGCAAGGTGAAGCCCCCATCGATATAGTGTCCGTGGAACACAGCCATGCCCATGATCCGCCCGACAAAATGGAAATAGGATAAGTGTTCCTGGAATTGAAAGAAGCCATTCAGTTAACCAAGACCTCCAGGTTATAGAGGCTGAACATGAAATAAAATTCCAACACAAAGGAAAAAACCCACCCCAACATATCCAGAGCTTTCTGGTTTGCTTTTACACGTAGCACAGTAAATTTATTGCTTCTAGTTCAGAAGTCTTACTCCTAATGATCAAACTAAACTTAATTTCTCCCAAAGGAAACATAAATCAACATCTTACAGAAAATTAAGATGACATTTGAGAAGTTTCTTTGATCAGCACTAAAAAGAAATTAGCTTATTGCACAAATTCAGTCTCTAGCAGCACTAATTGGAGAATTAAGCTCCTAACTCTAGAACATTCTCCAGATGTCCTTCACTTCTGGTCACACAAGGATCATTCACAGAACTCCTGTACCAGTCGTACCGGGTTGACTGCAGAGTCTGGGTTGATCTGCAGCGTGTAGATATCGTCTCGGGAGTACTGGAAGAGGCCGTAATACGGGTTCAGCATTTCATGGGACAGGAGGTAGAGCCACTCCCTGAAGAAAAGAGAATTATTTATTGTGTGCTATCATTAACTTGAGAAAAATACAGTCATTTCAATCGGTACCTAAAGCCTGTCTTGCCTACACAATAGATGGCTGGCTAAGGCAATCTCTAACATGCACGTTAGAGATTTTTTTACAGTAAATTTGTTCTTTTTACACACAATTTTTCCCTTAAAAGATTATCTGAAAATATTCTTCTGACATACAGTCTGTTAAAGAAATACATTTGCATAATGGAAAAAGCTCTGAGGCTGATGCAAGGCTGGTTTAGGATTCGAGGCACAGGAGTAGCTGGTGGGGTTGGGGTGCAGGGAAGAGACAGAGGATGGACTGCTTACCTGGCCACACCTCCGTAATCCAGACCTTCCTCCCCACGGAATTTTATCATTAATCGTTTCCACAGGTCTTTTGGCCTCATCTTCATGACTTGCCTGTAGGATTCCTGTAAACACAGAACACTTATTAACTGCTATTTACAGACAGAAGCTACTACTGTTTATTAGAAATGCAGTCCCAGACTCCAAGCCCGATGGGGATACCGTTTTCCTACACACTAACTACTTCCTCAGCTCTCAGGCTGTTAGTTCAGTGTGATAACACCTGTCAAATAAAACAGGTATGTGAGAAGAACCACTGTCCAGTAAGTTCCCAGAGGTAAGCAGTGATCAGAACATTCTCACATAACTTAGAATTCACCTGAACACACAAAAAAGCAAGCTGGAAGAGGCAAAACAAATGCTAATTTAAAAAAAAAATGAATTAAAAAAAGGTCTAGTTGGTATTCTTCATGTACAGTACCAGTGCCCCAATCCTCAGCTCTGCAGAACCAAAGAGGTAGCTGCACCCAGGACCCAACATTTTCAGAGCAAGGACACAGTAATTCTAGCACTGTACAACAGCCCTTCCTTTCTTTTCACTGATTATGAAGTGATGTGACTGTCTCCAAAGGGAAGACCAACACAAATCTTTCTTGGCTGGAGAAACTGTATGACAACACAGTAGGGCTATCGAGTTTGTGGGTGGGGTACAAACACAAGAGGAATGGGTGATAAAGTTCTTAAGAGGACAGACTGTCCTCCAGAAAAAGCCAATGAATTATAACTGTGTTTAGTCAATTCAGCAGAATTATTCACCAAATAAATACAGATATCCCACTGTGGGCATCTCTGGTCTCTCAGAAGCCCAAACAATTCATAGAATTGGTCTGATTCAGGTTGGGGGTGTGGGTGTGTGTGTGTCTGTGGGGAGGTGGTGGAAATAGCCAAGCAGAACTGAAATAGATGCTAAGTAATCCAAACCCTTAAGATTAATGCTATTCCACAGCAATTGTACTCTTGTACTAAAGTTCTTTAGTAATTGTTTAGTTTTCAACTTAACATTCCCTCTGTAACAAACATGAGCACTCATATTCAAGGAAGAGGTGAGACAGTATCATCCAGCACAGAAAGTGCTCGGGCTCCTTCCTCAGTCCCTGACACAGTCTGTAAGCCACAGGGAAAGTTTGCCTTGTTTTTCTTCTTCTCTCTGGCGTAAATAGAGCTACTTTAAGTACACAACTGTTCCTAACACCCCCTTGAACTGCTTCCTCTTCCCATTCTCCACTGGTAAAATCCCAGTTCTGTCACTGGATTTCAACATTTCATCTGAGCAACTTCTTGAGATAGTTATGAACAACCCTCCTCCCCTTCCCTCCACGTTGAGAAATGGGTCAAATCCCCAAATTACCTCAAAAATCTCTTCCCTGGAGACCTCAATACGACAATGGCCAGCTTGAGGTTGCTGCTGTGAGAGCTCTTGCCTCAGGATCTTGAGTTTCTGCACCAGGTCTCGCTTGTACCTGGGCACAGTCAGGCACTCTGCTTCATCTGGGAGCTGACACAGGGACACCACCTGCTGCTGCTGCTGGTGCTGCTGATCTTTGAGTTGATTCTGGCGACTGGAAACAAACACATTTTCTTATCATGTTTCTTACAGGTTAAGTCTGTGTAACTAAACCACTTTCAATTTACCATGATTGTTACTGTGATTACGCTAAGAAGGTCCGGGTCCAGTAAAAAATAAATTCAGAGAGATTTTTATCCTGACTAAAGACATATGCTTCTGTCTTTCTTGGCAATGAGCAGCTGGGTTCAGGGTTTGTTATTCCTATTAGTACTACTCCACAAAGTATGTAAAAGGTTACAGCACTGTATAACGAGGTATTATCCACACAACTTTACTACTAAGCTGCTGACGCGGAGTTTCTCAGACACGGGTTCCACATTTCCTTCGCGTGTTTTGCCTTCCTCCATTTTAAAATCCAGGGCTCTGCCAAGCACTGTGCCTCTAATCTACAGTCAATACCATAGTCTGTTTGAAATGGCTTGTCTGGAAAAGAGTAAGCTTACAAAAAGATGTTTGTACTGGCAGCTTGGCAAGGACCTTGTCCCTTGTACCTGGCCTAGTCTGGACCACAGGAATGTGGGAGTTCACATGTAACTAATTGGCACAGATAAACAAGTATTTCTACTAGCAATTCTAAGAGATTTTGTAAATCCAACCTCTTACTAGGAAAAGTAAATGAATCGTGTTGCAGAGTTGTCCTTGCTTGTGCTGGTTCTTGTACTCAGTGAGTATTTTTATAGCTTTTTAGCATGGCATTTCCAAAGAACTCAGGGTAAACCTGCACTTCACCTAAACCATGAGAAGAATCTCTGTGTGGAGCACAGGAATACCCTACATGTCCTAGATAAATAACAAAGCTTACAGTTCAGCAGCATTTCCAGCAGAAGTTAATAAATTGCTTTTCAACAAAGACCAAAAAATATTAGGTGGAACAAAACAGTTTTAATATATTTTAAAATTTCAGCCTACTGTCTGTTTTGAAACACTTTCTACTAGAAAGCTCTTCCGGCCTCCCGACTTCACCTCCAGCAGTCTTTCACCACAGGCACATTCCGAATGGGCCATTTAGAATGGGCGGGGGTGTGCCCAGTTTGCCTTGGGGTTCCACACAGCTATTTGGTTATTTGCAAACCTTCTATTTAAAGCAGTTTTGCAGAAACCACCCTTCAGGGAAACTAACAGGAGGTGACCACGAAACCTTCATCAGTAGTCCTCCAAGCCTAACATTTGGGAAGCCCTGCAATGGCACACGCTGTAGGTGCCTTCAGCAATAACTCAAAGCTGAATTAACAATTTAATATCTCTTTCCTGCTGGGCTCTAAGAAGGAACAACACACAGAAATCCCAACTTTGTCACGATGTCCCAGGCCACAGAACTTCAGGATTTAGCTTCATTTTGTTCGTTTTTCTGTGTTTTGTTTGTTTGTTTGAGTAATGCTACCTGAGCTTTATTCTCAAGCTGATCACACTGGTGTTACAACTACCCACAGTTATATTTAGTAATTCCTGAGACACAAGTCATGACAATGACTGAGACATGCTCAGTGTGGTCCCAGAACAGAGCTCTATCTACATAATTTGTGCTACACACACAGGACTTTCTCTTCACTTGTGATTAGTTTTAGATAGGAATCTTGCTTAAATGGCATTTACTTGATATACTGATTAAAACAAAAACATTATTTTATTTTCTGAGCTTTTGAATTCCTTAAGTATGAGCATGTGAACATATTTTAATGCCTACCAGACAAGGTCATAATTACATACTAAAGTGATATGGGTTCATACTACCTTCACCACCACAGGAGTCCCCTAAACACAAAGCTACTTAATACCAGTCTTAAAGAAAATGTAATCTCTGAAAGGAACACAAGACTTCAGATCTGTGTATCAAATTAAACTAATCTAAAATAAAGCAGTACCAGGAGGAGAAAAATAAAACTCCATCCTTCATATTAGAGGGAAAATAATCAGTGCAGCATTAGCTAAACAATTTGTAGTGCCTAAAGTTATTAAATCTAATTTCTTAGTTTGTTTTCACAGCTGAATGACCATGCCTGATTCTGTACAGAGCTCTAAGGATACGGCTAAGTACTTTTCAAATGCCATAACTATCCAAACCTACCATGAACTCTCAGCCAGTATTTTACAACAGAACTGGGTTACAGGTTTGATTATTTTCATAACTTACAATGTCATAACTGGAAGAGCAAACTGCTTTACTCAGCTCCATAGAAAAGAGTAAACGTTTTCTTCTTAAGCCTTTGAATCCCACCCATCCCACCCAAACTGAACTTATTTATTATTTACAAAATGACAGGCCTAAGGCAAACTTCCCCCCCTTTTTTTTTCCTCCCCAAAAAGAACAATTGAGGAGGTGGGTTGAGGGGGAGCTTTCACAAATCCTGTTCGGTGCAATAAAAGAATAAACACCAGAAAAGATTTATCAGGCAGTAGACTTTGCTGATGACACTTTGGTTGAATTTCTGAAATCCTTCCCTAATGAAAGGCAGATGTACAACTGAAAAACTTGAGCAAGTGTGCTTAGGAGTATTTTAGGTTTAAAGAAATGCAAAATCGCTCTGTGATTCTGAAACCTGAAAGTCAAATTGGATTTTCCAGATAAAAAGCTATCTAGGTGGGTGTGCTCTGCAATACACACAGAACTGGCCACTGTGACCCACTGCCAGTTCAAAACCAAATCTACCTGTGAAAGGCAGTTTTTCAAAGCTAGTCCAGGTAACCGAATTTTCTCCAATGTAAGAAATGCACTGTTGTAGCTAAAGCGGTCTGAAGTTTTTCTTCGGGTGAAATACCTAAATTAATTAATTTTATGACCTTTTCTGCATTTCAAGCATGAACATGCTCTTCTGTAATTTTTTCAAGATCACGTTCAATTCAAGCTACTGATCTGAATTCAGCTGAAATCAGAAGCCATGTCTTTGTTTTAAATTTAAAAAAATAACAACCAAAAATAAAACCAACCAAAAAAATAAATCCAAAAGCGTCTGGATGATGGAAGCGTATTAAAGTTCTGTAATAAACACGAATATAACCAATGATTTCTCTAAAAATATTTTTTTAAAAGTATTTGTCAATCTTTAGCCTCTTCTCCCTCCTGGGGTGTTAAGTTCAAATGTATACTGCTCAGACAAGGGCTAGCCAGCTTTTGTGTGTTACACAAAAGATATGCTGACCTCCTGGATATTACTTTCCATTCCTCGGTTTTGTCTTCTCAGTGCTTGTTCCCATTATTCTTTCCTTCCCAACGATTCCCTTCCTCAAAAGGACTATTCCTCCTACTTACTCCTTGCCCAGGGCTGCATGGCTTTCTATCTACCCAACTCCTCATTGTTTCTTCCGCTTAACACCTACTCAATACTTTACGGGTGTTTCCCAAGAGTATTTAAAAGGTGTTAGTGGCAGGAACAAGAGAGTCAGACTCCCAAACAGCCCGGGCAAACCCATAGCCGTGTCTGCTTAAAAAAAAAAGAGAAGCAGAAACGGTTGTTTGCATTTTAGTTTCCAGTTTTGGTAGAAGATGCCCCCGTGTGAAATGAGTGCCTGGGGAAAGCAAACAAGAGCCAGAATTCTTTTGTTTCCCCTTCTGTTTTTAAAAGCGCATTATGAAAACGTGAGACCAGAACAGTAAGGCAGGAAAAAATACTGTTTCTATTTTATTTTAGTATTTTAATGAAAATTCTCAATTAAATTACTGGGGTCGTATTCTAAAAAATCTCAGCTAGTCTCACTCTAAACTAAGGAAGGAGCTGAGTTCCTTCATTCCCAATAGCTGGGCACTTGTGCACCCGATTCTCTCACGTGTGTCACACCACTGGCTACTGAACACAACCTATTTTAAAACAAGTTCTGCAAAACTTTTAGTATAAAGAAAAGGAAAAGAAAGTGCCTGTTGCTGTGAGAAGCAATTCTATGGGCCAAACTTTCCACGGGGGATAGCACTTGCTGTCCCTCCTGCTGCCCCCAACTCCTGGCATCACAATAGCCACATTCCTGCCTAAATGCTGCCACAGATTGATTTTTTTTCCCCAGATCAAACCTGTCTTTGCCGTGTAACACCGTGAGCTGGAGGTGTGTTAAAGAACTGCCCAGCGGCAGAAGCATCTAGGTACCAGACCTGGCACCCCTCAAGGGCCCCGTTTTGCTCTGTCACACACCCGTGCCAGGGATTAGGACTCACTTTAAGACTAAATGCAAGTTAGCAGATAGCCGTGGGTCTGTAAACTGCGTCGTCCTGTTGTTATGGTCAACAAAATAAACTCTGCCTGTTGCTGTATTGCGGATCTCCCATCCAGGAGGCAGTGGACCAAGCTCTTCACAATTGATGTTGCTAAGATCCCTGTGAAAACAAATATAAAATGAAAAATACCTCAGCATCTGGCCTGCGAGCCAAACAAGCGTAAATGTAATAGAACAATTCCATCAAGTCTGAGAAAATGTATTGTTTCAGAAACCTGATCTGTTCAGCTGGAATCTCTGCTCCCAAGGTGCAAGCCCACCAAAAGGAAAAACACACACCCCAGAGCACATGCCGGGGTGGGGGGGGGTGGGGGGCCGGAATTCTTATCAAATAACCTTCATTTTTACAAACTAACTTCAGATGTTAAATTAATACAGGCTTAAAACAAAAGTAGAGACCACTGCCATATTTGCCAGAGTGGAATTGCAGTTCTACACCGATGCTGACAGAAAGCATTCTTAAACCAACATCAGTCACGTAAGGAACTCTGAATCACACCCTAAAAACTCTTACAAAACAAAACTGCATTTCTGAAGAGCTACGCTTTCCATGAAGAATTACACATGGGATACATGTGCATGCCACAGGCGGTTTTGCCCCAAACCCCAAGTGGTAGTGGGAAGCAAACAGCTCTCTAACAAAATATTTCAAATAAAGTATTGTATGAACAATGACTCAGCTCTGCACTGAGCGATGCAGAGAGCTTAACGGCTCTCAACATCCTGCTCAAATTAGGAAGATGCAGGTTCGATCCAGAGGTTCACTCAAAACAAATACTAGTCTTCAAAAACACACCCCATGCTTTTTCACGCACACGATTCACACCTCAGGTATGTCACATTGTCAAGTGCAGCTCTTTTTCAAGGTGTAAATCCTCAGATATTCCAGCATGATGTGGATTGAGGGGAGGAGAGAGCCAAGGGGTGGAATGGCTGAAAAGATGCAGTCTGCAGGGTCTCAAAAGGCTGAGACGCCACTAATGGAAATCCAAGGCACTGGGACTGAACTCTGCTGGTATTACCATATACCCTGCCTGCTGAACTTGAGGGTTTATTAACTAAATGACTTTGGCATATAAGCATAGAAATAGTGTTCCATAGAAAGGAAAAACTGTATGTTCAAGCAAACAGCCAAATCTTGCTCTCAGAGACACTCGTGCAGCTTCCGTCACCACACCTAAGGGCAGTGCTACCTCAGACTTTGTATGGAACCATCACACCACAAACCTAAGGATTAGATCTTAATAGAATTGTTTTTAAGAGAGGTCTAGTTTCCAGGCGTGAATAATACACAAATCACGGGAGCAAAGAATTCCTACTGTGCAACCAATTCACTGATGAGACCATAGTTCACTACAGATAGCATTTAAACACACAAGGGGCACCCAGAATATTATAACCTAGCTGTAATTAATATTCAAGATCTAGAATCTGTTAACCATTCCTGCTTTCAAAACACCCTGTAATTTATTTCTTGATTGTTCATCTTTGCGTTAAAGTAACAATTTGAAGAATGAGGAAGACAGACTAATTTTTTTTTCAATGAAAGATTTGTTATTAAGGGCCAAGAGTCAGAAATACAGTTTTAACAGAGAAAACTCTGAGGAGAATACTGCTTAAACTGCTTTGATTTGACACCTTAAGGATACTGCCATTGTCTCACCTGGGTACTCTTGGATCATGCCATGTGCTAACCCCAGTCTGAGTGTGCAGAAAATAGACCTGACCTTGCTGAGTCGTCCTTTGCTCTGTGAAATCAAGATAAACTAGTAAGAACAAAAAATGCAATACAAAAGCTCACTAAGACTGACTTCCCCAAATTAAAGGATCAAAAGGATTACACATACAAGGAGAAGACACAACCCATTTTCCCAGTTTCCTGGAAGACCTACAGTTAAGAAAAACAAAATTAGTTTGCTTACCATATCCCTCAGGTAAATCAGGAGGAGTGTGCAAGTGTGTCCTGCTCATGTAATTTCTGTGCCTCTGGGACCTGACTCTGCGCTCTGCCAGCCGGGGATCTGAGGCCTGTCCACAGGTCGCACCGTTGGTTCCTGTGATGGGAGTGTTCTCGTCCACGAAACAGCTGAGGGGCCGCCCGGGGCTGGAGTATTCGGACGCTGGCCTGGGGGGGGCAAGTGGGGAGATCAGTGTGCTGATGGGACAGGGGCCACACAGCACCTGTGATGGAAGCTGCATCTGGGGGCTCTTGAGAAATCTGTGTGACAGCAGAACTGGGCAGCTGACTCTCACTGAGCAGGATATCCCGACAACAGAGTGAAAGCCGCTCTTCTGCACTCACTGGTTCATCCCTGAGTAACTCATAACACTTCTCACCTGAGGGTGTGACCTGACTTTACATGTATGATGCTGCAGAGTCAAGATCAAGTCAAACACTCACATATGCACTTCCCACATTAAACAGAGTGTTGAGAGTGATTTTCTTTCTTTTCCTTTAAATGAACAGCACACAGCTCCAAGTTTCTCACCTTGCCTTCACAGGACTGAGGAAGTGACCAGACCTTGTTATTTTTTTAAGGAAGGTTATTAGGCAAGGATGGTGGAAAAGGGCTCAGCAAGATAAACAGTTAGTCTGGAGTGCCTGAGTGCAAGAGGAAACATTGATTTATGTGTTTTTGTACCTCATAATACAGAAGTATACAGAAAAAACCCCGAAACACACTATATATTTTGCATTTGGTTTTCTACTCTAAATGTGTCTACAACTTAGTATAGGTATTTTAACATACCAGCAAAAATACATCGGTAAATTAAAGAGCTGTTCAATACCTTCACTTGAAAACTGTACATATGTATCAGAACTGGCAGAATTAACAGTACAGATTTTTTTTTTTTTATAAGTCAAATGTATCCATACAGAAACAGGAATATTTACTGAGGATGGAAGAGACAGTCTGCAGGTACAGACAGTCTGCAGAACAGTCTGAAAAATATGCGATGACACTGTCTGCAATTCAGCTAACAGCAGAACTGGTCTGAGTTTCACAACACACATCCACGGTTAACAGAACAGGCGATCGTAATGATTTCAAAACATGCTCTGTAACAATCAGCTTTAAAAGTGTCAGATTACATGGTCATAGCATGTACACAGACAAGGTCTGCCAGCTATTCATGATCTCCTCTATTCAGCTCTCACAATGCCTGCATATTGTCATGTCTGTATTTATAGAGCTCTACCACAGCAGCTCTGCAAGAAAACAAAGATGCTAGTATTAGGGAGGTGGGAAAAAATCTAGTCAGAATGATTCTTCTGAATTAAGTATTAGGCAGACTGAAGGGGCAGGATATTAGAGAAGAAAAACATACAGTGGTTAGGAGCATGACACTCAGAGTAATGAACACTCCTGTTACACTGCTTAGAACTGCTTGGGCTCAGCAGACAAACTGCATCACACACACAGTCTCCTGAATAATTCCTTACCGCGTCGGCCGCTCCCACTGAGTTGTTCGTGTAATATGATTTAAATACTGGATCCTTCCAGAAGCAGTCCTCCGCTCCTCCCACCTAGAATACAGACATTGAGAGATAAGGCAGTGAGTGGTATTTCCAGGAAACCAGGGCACAAAATGTTTCCAACATAAATGCCAACTCAGGAAGAGTTACACTGTTATGAATCATGTTAGCTGAACAAGGTAACAGGAAACAACTGAAAGTTCAACTCAGAATTAATTTTATATACATTCTTCCCTTGGAACCAGATGTATCATTAACAATATCACACCTTCACGTTTAATACCTATTTGAATTCTAATTAAATCCACATAGCTATATAAAGAAACTTAGTGAAAATATTGTTCAATAATGCATTTAACTTTTTTTGACCACTGAGCCTAGTAAGTGCCTAGGTACCTTCCTAAGTGTCACAGTGAGTGCCACAGCTTCCTATCCCACTTGCTTACATTAGAAAGTCACCTTCAAACAACAGGACTTTTAAATTATTACTACTTTTGCACTCCACAATACATGAGGCTGCACAGCTAGCTTAGCAGTCACACGATTAAGCAACACTTACACAAAGGATTATTTTGAAGTGAAAATTGAAAAGCATTTTCAAAAATGTTTTTTGACTTTGCCAGACCCCAAATCAAGGCAAGAATGCTGTTTAGGGCTTCGATGATCATTCACGTTTTAAAATTCATCATCTGAAAAATGGGTTTCTCCTGTCTTTACCTGCCAAGAATCACATTCAGAAGGTCTGTGTTTGCTCTGAAAAAGCTGATGACAGCACCAGAACCTAAACCAGAGCATTCTTCTGTATTCACAAAACTGTTTTAGGTGTTAATGATGTCATTAACTCTCACAGGGACAAATCAAAAGTCCTAAAGCCAGCCTCTGGCAGGTGACTACAGCAAGAACCCAAGCTCCATTACCTTTTTCAATCACATTTTCTTCACCATGATTTACCATAGTGTGTACCTCTGCACAGCTGTAGAGGACAGCCAGGCTTGTGCGGTCACTACCTTGCTACAAACCTGCCATAAGGATGACATCAGTGTGCTGGCTGTGATCCAACATTAGTTTATCAGTTCTATGATTTGAAAGACAGATGTTTTCTTAGACAAGTATTTTTTAACTGCATTTACCCATATATGCCACCTCCTGTTTTTCAGGAAGAGATGAGACATGGGTCTAACTATGAACTACGCTGTGCAGCCTCGTTGGCTTATCTCCTGCTCCTAAACTCAAAACTGTGGAACATTTGAGTGCAAGAATAAAGGTAAATAAACCTATTTTCACACTGACTTCTCATTACTGCAAAAGGCTGTTGTGTGAGCTGTATTTATATTTTCATCACGGTGATGTTAGCTTACCCATCTGGTAAATCATTATCAAATAACCGACTGCAATCCACAACTTGTCCTCCTGTGCCTATTCGGTCTCTGGACTGGAGACTTACTATTAAGATAAGAAAATAATTATTAAAGATATGACATCTGAATGCAAATTAGTTATATTTGAAAGAAAAATGGTATAGTTTGGAGGACTAAGCTGAACCAATATTTCAGGTATTTTTTTCTTCCCACAAATCAGAGTTACACAGGAACAGTGTGTGTTTTCCTATGTGGAATTCCCTACATGACTTAGAAGAAAATAGCTTGAAGAATGTGAATACAAGTTAGGGCAGAAAAGGAATGTTTCTCTGTACAAAAGGGACTATGACACAGCGGAGCTGCACAGCTTGTCCTGAGGCAGCGGGGTGCTTAACCTCACTCACGACTGGGACAGCAAGGGGACAGTGCTAGTGCCAGGCCTGAGCTGCTACTGGGAGGACTGGTAATAGAGCTAAAATAAGAATTTCCCATCTGTTCTTGACTCCTCCTTATGTTTTTGTGTGCACATGGGATTCACCACACGCACACACATATACACACACACACAAAACCAGGCAAAACTGAACTGCTAGAAGCGCTACACACTTGGTTTACTGGCTGCTTGCAAATACCAGTGGTAAGAAGTTAAATCCAACTCTCACACAAAGCAGTGCTCAGCACCCTGTAAAGCTCTCACAGCCCTCAGCAAAACTCTTATTACATTTTTTTAAAAGTTTAATTTTTATTTTGTACATGTTTCATTGTAATAGATATTTATGCCTGAAGCTTTAGAACTACAATTATGAAAAAGATTTTTGGAGCAGCTTTTGTTCCCAATATCATAATTTCCAAGTGTCCAATACGAAAATTTATGGCACTTGCATTCCTGTAGGGTAAGGGTTTGGTTGGGTTGAGTTTTTTTTAATGTTTTGTCTTGTCTTTAACAATAAAACAATTACTTAGGAAGCTAGATATGTGCTGTGGCACACATTTCTTGAGGTGCCACTACTATACCTCTGGATTAGTGTCTCCAAGTCCTATTTAAGTGTGCAGTGAAGTAAATGTACAGACCTTTACCTGGGCACAACCAAATACTTGCCAAGATCACAAAGTGAAAGAAAGCTGTAGCAGTACTGACAGGTTTTGGCCAGAGAGCCCAGATTGTCAACTACAGGTTTTGGAGTTTGGGATATTGGGCCTTTACCACACCAATCCAGGGAGCCCTGCAGTACCTGCTTGTTTTATTCCTAATCAATATTAACTCCTAGCTGTCCATCCACACTAACGTCACAAAGGAACTTCTTACAGCAAAAGACACCTTTAATTTCATTTCAACCCACCAAAAATCTCAGGTGATGTGTTTATTCTGCAACAAGCCCACACATTACAAGTTCACATTGCTGCATGTAGGCAAGGTTTGGCAAGCAATACACACAGACAAAAATGAAACTAAACAAAGGCCATTACCTCCTCTTTGCCTATGTGAGGACCAAAATTTGGGCACGGCTTCATTTTGTAATGAGTAAGGACTCATGTTTTCTGCACCGCCACATCAGAAATAAAATGGTGGCACAGAAGAGAGCTGCAAGATTAAGACACAGTTCAGGTGCCCTTGGCATCCACTACTCACAGGCGTCCCCTTTTCTTCCCCCCTTTGAAGATAACCCCAAGGATTTTAGATAAAGATCCCCTTGCTCCCTGTCCCAAACTATAAAGGCATACACACTGTGCACTCCATCTGTAAGGCTGTCATCTGCTGAAATATCAATTACATTTTAATACTGTTTTCCAATCCTGCATAGCCTCTGAATTGAATCCAGTTTATCACTACAAGCACTGAGAGAACATTTATAACTCATTCTATCTTCTCTCTTATTTTTAATCAGGATTGCTAACTACTGCAGCAGTAACTGGAATGATGTCGTTTTACTCAGGTTCATTCACCCATTCAAGAAATTTGCATTAGCGAAGAAAGAGTCAAATATAAGGAGATTAATAATGACAAATTCAATTAAAGACAGACAGGCATCTCTGGAATCTTCCCAAAGACACATTAAATTAAAACACAGCCATGACTGAGGAAACCTGACCTTTCTGGTGATAACAGCACAAAGCAGAACACACAGATTTGTTCTCAGTCTCCGCTGTAACCTGACAAGCTGAGCTTTTCTAAGTTCAGTGCAGGATCCAGCAGCTCCTGCTAATTAGGGACAGCCCAGCAGCATGCCAGGAGCTAATGCTGCTTGTCCATGATCACATCAGGTTAAGCCAACTGGTCAGTCTAGTTTATGCCCACACTGCTGACTAGTTCTCTGTGACACAGAGTTATCTCTGAGTGTATCTGCCATGCCCAGGCTGTATATATTTGCCCCAGGCTTCCCATCTGTCATCCCAACAGACCACATTCTTTGGGTTAGTGTTTTTGCTCGTTTAATTAATACTAGTGCTCTTAAGTCAGGATGACAAGGATGCATGTTGTACTCTGGAGGGCAGCATGAGCACATCACAGTGTGAGGGTCCAGTTCCTGCCAGTCATGTCTGAAGGATGGCTGTGGGCAGAGCAAGTCTCTGCTGCCCTGAAGAACAAGCTCTCCTGGGTGGTGCTCAGCTTCCTTTTCAAAAGGCTCCCCCAAAGAAAGTGGTGTGCATACAGCACGGATGATCAGGGGACCAGTATACTGGAGGAAAACCAAAACCCACACCACAACTGACAGGAAAATGAGTGGTTTGTCCTTTACCCTTCTGTGCAAGCTCACATGGAGAACGGAATGCTCAAGAATGGTTTGTAGTGTCACCAATACAGTGACGACTCCACATTTCTACCACCATTTGAGTCTCCTGTGTCACCTCACTCTGAGCAAACACTTGCAGATCAGATGCTAGACAGATGGTTAGAGCAACACCAAAAGGTAAAGCCACAGGTACAGTTCCACAGAGCACTTTGAGAAAAGCAAACAAATACACTGAAGCCCTTATTTGCTGACTGATATTTCAACAGTTTTCACTGGCTGACAAAACAAGAATGCTGCTTGGATGTTATTTGAACTAGGAACTGAACATAAAACTCAGCATGCAAATTCACTTTTCTTTCCCCCATGACCAAATATTAACATCTTGCCATAAAACTGAAGACCTCCTTATCTGACCAACTTTTTTTGACTTCTTCAGCTGGAAATGCTCCACTCTGAAAAAAACTCACAGTGCACCAACAGGAGAGCGTTTATGAAGCTGTTTGTGGACACTTGTTTTTCAACTCACCAGCTTCTTTTTAAGTTATTTAATGTTTATGAGCTAGCAGAATGACAAAGCACAGTCAGAGATTGGTGACAGACTTGTTAATAAGCCATGAAAACACAAAATGAATTGACCAAGTCAGCTCAGACAACTGACTCCTGTTAAAGCAAGATGTTTTCTACCCTTTCACAAAAACTACAGGAAGTACAGATTTGCTGGAACTCTCAACAGCCAAGAAATCTGTAGTCAGTTTTTAAAGGGAGTTTGAGCTTAAACTGTCACCATTCCTTACAGTGAAATTAAAAAAAATTCCAAATAAATGTCCGATTATCCATGATTCTGTTACCTCCCAACACTTATCATAATACTTGGGGGATGCTCTTTTGGGGTTTTTTGGGGGCAGTTTGGGTGGATTTTTTTTGGTTTTAACTTATTAACCTCTTACTTACCTACTATCTGTCCTCTAACAGTATCATTGTCATTTGGCCCAAGCTTGCACAGGTCCAATCTCTGATCTGTGAAACAAGGACACAAAGCATTGTCACATACAGTGTTTTGAAAGGCACACCAAGGTACTGTCATCACAAAATTCAGCCTTGGGGTGAGACAGTTCAGGCTTCACAAGATGGGGGAAGGGAAGCAAAGCTGAAACACTTCAGCCAAGACTCCATGTTTCTTAATTTTAAATGAGAAAAGAACACTAGGATTTCTGCTTTAAGGTTTTTCTTACTTGACAAAGCTCTTCTGATAACTAGGAATTGACATTATCCCACACTGGATGTATGTCTAAAGTGACTCTAAGAAGGATTTTGAACTCCTTTCCCTTCTGAAGATGAGCTGTCATCATAATGCCCTTCCAGTTCCATACCCATACTGGTGGAGCACAGAGCTGACCTGCAGCACCAATCCACATGTTCTATGCTACAATTGGTAGAACTTCATAAAACTGAGCACAAACACTGAAGTGCTGATCTAGTGACAGACATTTAAAACGAGCACTTCAGTTGTGCCTTTATTGCTAAGGAACCTGACACAGGGTGAAACTCACAACCCTTCTCCACCAGCACATCACTCCTCTCTCTCTCTTTACTTTTTTTAATTATATGTAGAGCCAAGCACTACTTTGCCATCACAGTAGTGCAAAACAAAAAACTCTGCTTTTCCATCCAAATTTTATTCAAGAGTAAATGGCACTCATTAGGATAATGAGAAAACAGCATCTTACAGGTTAATTAACTTGAAAAAGTAAATACAAAGTGCTGTAAGTGTTACAAAGCACTTAATATCTTATGACAACACTTGCTATTTAATTTTTAAGGTCCATTAATTTTTAAACTACAAATTTGGCTTCAAGATAGATTTACCCTTTCATTTATCCCTTAACATTTGCATTTTTGAGGGTAATAAAGGATAATTTGAAAGGAAGTAGAATCTGTCTTCCTTTGGAATTCTGACACAGTGAGTTCAGTCCTGATGATGTGCAACCAGACTGAGGCACTGAAGTTACCGCTGTCTGTAGTGATGGGGCAAAGGACCTGAAAAGCCAAAGGAAAGTCACATTCTCTAGCCTACTTGTGCTATCAAAACCCATGTAGATATGGCACTTTGGGAGATGGTTTAGAGGTTACAGTGCTGTAATACTGACTGTTTGACTCAGTGATGTCTTCTCCAACCATGATTCTCAGGCACTACACACCATCACAAACTACCAAATTAATTGGAATATACAAGCTGTATAAAAAACCACAAGGAAACCTCAATTAACTGTCAGTCTTCAAAAAGTCTGTGCATGGAGTTTGTCTGAAAGAAAAGAAACTCTAATCTTGAGCTTACTTACAACCAGTGTCTTTGAGGCGGTTGATGGCGTTGGAAAGAAGTCTCACACAGCCCAGAAAACCAGCTCCCTGCTTTTTATGAATTTTCTTGTGATTCCACACACTGATTGTTATTGAATCCGACTTCCCAATGTATCTGAAAAATGAGAAGACCAGTACTGTGAATGGCACCTACTGAATACTTTGAAGACGCTCCAGAAATCACCTTGGGGGGGAAAAAGACTATCAACTATTACATTAAAAATTTAACAGACACTGTATCAGCAAAAGAGAGCAAGTCACCTTCAGAGAAGATGCACACATTATACTTTAATGAAAGCATGTCTTATGAAGGAGTTTACTTGAATACAAACTAATCTAAAATCCTGATTCTGGGAGAAGGCCATTATTCACCTGAGTCCAAAGTCAAATCTGTTTAAAACAGTAACCCAGGGACTGTGGGCTGGCTTGGTCACCACATCTCTGAGCAGCTACAAACATGCTTAGAGATTCCTGCCTGTGCTCAGCCTACCAGAGAGAATGGCAGTGCTCATGGCAGGGCAGGTTTGTGAGCAGCACTAATGGGCACAGAGATTCAAAGGCCAGGACAGAGAACGGCAGGTTTACATCCTTTTGTCACACTTCACCTGTCCCTGCTTTGCAAGCTGCTCTTCCAGCAAGTCACCCTCACTTAGAGTCTTTCTTCAGAGCACTCAGGGAAAACATAAGGCAAACCTCGTTACCCACCTGCAGTTAACTAACCTTTGGGAAGCTAATTTACTGTTGAGAAAGCTTCAGAAAGGCCCTGTTTCCAACAGACATTACCTATCACCATCTGACCCATTAGGAAAAGCTCCTAGAGGATGTTAGCTGGGATGTGCCCCGTGGCTCACACGTGGGCTGCCTCCTTGCAGCATCACCACAGAAACACTGCAAAACCTAACTCTGTGTTTCACCAGCCTGGGGAATCCTGGGCACTGCAGGCTAGCTTATTTCTGCTTTTTTGGTTTGAAGCTTTGTTCCTCAGAAGCCTTTCCTTTATGAGCTAGGCTTTGTTTTCAAAACTTGCAGAGGACAATTTCAGAACACTGCAGCTAAAGCATCTATTGCCAATACTGAATTATTATATTTATTTCAAGTTGAGGAAAATTAATCTGTAACTGTGGCTTAGATCCCAAGATCTGCTTGTAGTTCTCCCTTCCCAGACCACAAACTCTGATCTTCTGCAGTTTTCTTCCAAGGGCTTTTTACTCTGTTTCTGAAGGAAAACTGATCAAACAAATTCAGCCCATGTCTACATACATCCTTCCCACTGACCGAGACTTTATCAGCGTTTAAACATCTTAATATTTTCATAAAGATAGAAATGATACTGTCAAGGTTGGCAAACCAAACAGTTGAACTAACTGTCAGGGCTTAGAATTGCAGCTGTGATCAGGTGAGTTCTCAATTAACACTTCTCCCATTTTTCCTTTTCCAAAAAGCAGAACTTTGACAATTTCTTCCCCCCTGCAGACAGGGACCGACCCAGAAGATGACAGCAAAGCCTGACTGTGGGCACAGAACCATGAGCATGGTTTAAGATAACCAGTGCATGTAACAAAAACACAAACTTCACACACAAAAAAACCCCAAAGGTTTTTGAATAGTAAACTGAGTGCATAAAGGTCAGAGTTTTGGCCTTACAACCTTGACAATGCCAATTTTGCATAAAGAAACGAGATGAAGATGAGTATTCACGTGCACAGTTGCAGTCTACAATGTTTCATGTACTTAAAATAAATTCTTATGAGAACAAGTTAGGTGCACTTAAAAATAAAGACTTATGACCTGTCTTGAATTTTCCAGTTTTCCTTGTTGCTTTAAAAAAGTCAAAGGTATATGGTTAAACACAATTTCATAACAGAACAGTTTGAATAATATGTAGAACAGCTGAATATACAACACAGTTTCCAAGAATGACTGTAACATTTCAGGCTGAGGTTCTCATGGTTGAGATGCAGACAGTAAGCCATCCATACCAAGCAGGTGAGGACTCTCTATTACTACAACATCCTCCTGACTTTTGCCCCAGAAAAACCTGACTGACCCATGAATTTAAAGGACATAAGCAAGAAAAGCCACATTTTCCAAATAAAAGTGTCTTGTTTGTTCTGCAAAGGAAGAAAATAGTTTGGTCACTGCTAGCTGCCTTTAGAGCAAAGTGTTTCACCTATATTTCTGCATAATTTCAGGCAGGAACATACATGGCTGCATTAGAGAGTGACAGCAGGACAAATTGACATTTCCCGCTCAAGTAAGTTACATTTGGAGAAGTTACATTTGTTTTACATCATCTGGCAATAAAGTTCAAATGTAAAAGCCTGAGCTAGGAGTTTGACTTGTTATTAGAAAAGAATGTTCAAAAAAATAAAGTTACAAAACAAAACACCCAGAAACAAACCCCACAAAACCTCATGTGTTGGATGCCTCTATTCCTCCTCATAATTAAAGCTCTTGGGGCTTTTTTAAAATTTATTAATCTCTACCTTATCAGCAATATCTATTTCACAGCTTCAGTCCTTTGACAGGGATAACAGGATTTCAGAATTATTGAAGTGGAAACCTTGAAATTGAATCACTGTGTACTTTTGTTAACTCCCATATTTCCTGAACCTGTGAAATCAGGGCTCTGGGTAAGGATCACATGTTTGGAAGTTTTAGGAAAACTGCACTTCTGCTCCTAAACACAAATCAAGCACATGCCACACTGGAAATGGCTAAAATGTTTTAATAAAAGTTGAAAAACACAGGGATAATTATTAGTTTGTCTAAAGAAAATTATCTTGGCAAAGGTGGTATTTTCTTCTGCGCCAGGCAGAAGAACTCAGGCAGGTTTGGTATCAAGTGACTTCTCATGCCCATGACATTACATACACTTTCCCTGAAGAGTTCAGCTTAGTAGAGAAAAATGGAATCAATAAAGGAGGAGAAAAACCCCAAAACTCTTGAAAAAAGACCCCTCTTCCAGATCATCAGCCAGATGTACTCCTTCCAGAAAGAGAGAAAAATCCAACATAAATCTATCAACCCTGATGTTGAGCTGAGCCTACAGGACACTGTAAAAGCAGCCACACCAAACAAGCAGCAAGCAAAGCGCACTTCTACTCCGCGTGCTCCCAAAAGACCCACCTGAGAAGGTCGGCAAATACTCGTATGCCTAACATGCTCGAGCTGGAACTGCCAGATCTCCCAATACAGGGCAAACACAACCCAAAAATGTGTTCACTCTAAATGCAAAGGGCATCAACTCCATCAGGTTGGTCTAAACAACCACATCAAGAGGTAAAGCTGTTCTAAGGAGCAGTTTGTTGGCTCTTTAAGAGCCTAACCTAGGTTGGGGTTATCTAAGCCAGCACTGAGCAGAGCTGCTGCCTTCTCTCCCTGAGTAAAATCCAGAATCATCAGCAGTAACCAAAGTAGAGCTGGAGGTTTGGGGAAGAAATGCAATTCTGCCAGGGCAGGGCAGGGGCTTGATTATGAAGGCACCAAACAATACCAGAACCTGCAGCAAGGAGATTTTGGAAGAATAAGAGTTCAGACAGGTGAGATTACATTTGAAAGGTATAAAAAGTAGAGCTACGAGTCCATGCTAGACCCTGGGGGTGCAGATTTGAAGGATACCAAGTAAAGATGGGACCAGGACTAGGTTTTAGTGAAGATCATGGCACAGATATTTGGAGAGATAAAGAAACCATATATATGACTTGCTATGCCCTAAGGGCTGCTGGGCAGTACGAATGAGCATGGAAAGGCTGTAGGAGAGATCCAGGCTATCACAGAACAGAAGAAAGGGGGAGGAGAAAAAAGAAGGTGATTTGTGAAGTTTCAGAACTGCTTAAATGCTTTGACTGTGGAAAGGTCTGTAAACAGGTTGTCTGGTTATTCAAAGCTTTGAGGAAAGGCCTGAACAATAGGGATAACACAACCAAGACTGAAAATACAGTCTTACACACACCCATCTAGACTGAAAAATCTAAGCAACTAATTCTGCTGCTTCCTTTCAGGCTAAGATCTGGATTAGGAAACGTGCAAGGCAAAAGTAAATACTCTGTTGTTCTTTCTAACACTGCTGACGTCTTCAAGAAATCTTCTACAACAGAATTATCTATTATGCTGAATCAGGTTTGCAAGACACAAAATTCCCTAGGAATTAGCAACTTAATTCAGACATCACTGCATAAATACATCACAACAGATCCATCTTCCTGTGCCATTAGCATACGCCATCACGTGACACATGAGACTGTTAATTAGCAGCAGTGTTAATCTGTTCCACAAATTCCAGACTGGGGACACTTCAATCAGCCCCACAGAGCCAGGAGGCAGTTTTACTGCTCATAAGCCTATTACAGTCGTTTGGAAACCAATGGAAATCTTCCTGTCAGGAAAAAAAAAAGGCAGGATTTTTCATTTTATAAATTGTACATAACTGCACCTTGCCCTGGCTGCCTCCCTGTGCTGTATGGTGGCAGGAGCAGGCAGGCTGCCACCCAGGCTCCAGCTGTTATGCTTGGTGTGCAAAGCATTTCCTGTACCAGTGGAAGTGTCACCTGGCAGAGACATTCCCATGCAATGGCGTGTTGTGAGGGTAAACATTGGGAAGCTAAAAACCCCCTGTATTTTCAAAGGATGAGAAGAAAGATTAAGTTCTGTAATCTACGAGGTCTGCCATCAGGTGCTTTGCAGTAGGATGGTTACTATTCCTATTATTTTTCTTTTTTTTTTTCCCCAAAAAAAATTCCATTATCTTAATATCTGGTGTAGATAAAAAGCTGAGACCTGGAAATCAATATATAACACTAAAAAGTTACCTTAAAATAAAAGCCAAGCAGTGACAGTTATATCTATTTTTTAACTGCTATTTTAAATAGGAACTGAAGAGTAAATGGCTGATGTTTATAAACTGAAATATATTTCCACAGAGTAAGATATAACAGCTAAGACAATAATGATTATGAAGAAATCAAGATGGAAAGGATTATTTTCAAATTACAAGGCCTGACATAATGCTAAATTTTACTTTGATAGAAAAGCTGTGTATGGCTTCTGCCATCAGGGAAATGCCAGATCAAGCCAAGTAGTTTTCACCATGGAGAAGTAATTTACACTGAAAATAATATCCTAACTACACAAACGCCAGGCTTCTCAAGGATCTTCTTCCAAAGAAAGAACGGGGAGGGGGGGAATATTTTACACAGGTCTAAATTCCTTAGGACAATCCAGCAAGAGATGCCTCAAATCTGCCTGAAGCCCCATTTTTGTATCTGTTTTTTATAACGTTATGGACTGCAATCGCAGTCTTGTTTCAAAGCTCAGACAACTACAGTATCCAGACACAATCGTGACTTGTTCCATAAAATAACACAAGGACACCTTCTTTTCATCCTGCCTTGAAAATTATAACCAGAAAGGAATTTTTTTCCTAAAGATGTTACTATTTTTTCCATTGCTCTCATTGCATATTTACATCCTCACTCATTTCCTATGCCCTCTGCTCCTCCCTCCTCCAGAAGGGACCCAAGTCTCCAAGTCATTAGTCGGTCTTTCACATCCCCTAAATCCCATTCTTGACAACTGGCAGATACTGGTGAACACACAGGGAACCCCTGACATTTTCAACACAGAATTTAGTAGCAGGTCACTGCTAAATGATGGCCTGCCATCCCTTCTTCCAAAGTGTCCCTTCCCGTGGTGTACAAAGGTTCCAGGAAGGCTTTACATTTAGTGCCACCTTCCTCTCTCCCTGCAAAGCTATGCATTAACGCTGATGATCAGATGCATGGAGCCAGAAATCAGTGAGTCTACACTGGTATTTCATGGATTCTTCCTGAGCTCCAGTCTGATCCTGTCAGCAGCAGGGCAGCACCACTGGTACTCAGGGGGTGGCCCCTCTGGTTTAGCTTCATTCAATGCAACTGGAATCTGAGTTCTATCCACGCACAAGTCAACATTTTGCTAGGTTCAGTAACATAAAGATCTAATTATCTTAGAATTCTTTAAATATGAAAGAGCAGCATACCTTCTACATGAACTTAAACTTGGTCTATATCCCTTTTTCTAATGAACATGAAGTAAGTCTCACACACAGAATCTAAGCTTGCACTGAGTTTGAATAATCATGTTACAATCCTACAGCTTTCCTCAGTGAAAGCACTGTTATTTCACTAAACTGCCAATGGTATTTTGTTAATCAGCAATGCAAGTGTTTTGCATACTGCACTAAAACATCATGAAGAATGACTTCACGTATTTAGTCTCTTGGATATTTAAATAAAGAGTAGGTCAAGACATTACTTTAAACCAGGCATTGTGCTGAATAGCTGCTTTTCTTCACTGGGAAGAAGGGGGACAAGAAATTCTCTGTGCAGTGATACTTGATTTGCTCTAGATTTGGTGATGTACAAAGCCAACGTAAATATGCTCCATTTCTCATAATACAGATAGGGAATGGAGCCATGGGGAAAAAAGTTAGAGGTCAGAACAATGCCTTACAAAGAAGGAGAATACAAGGAGGCACAACTGTTCACTTCTCTTCCTCATCTTCCATTCCAAGGAAAAAGATAAAGAATAAAAGGATAAGAGACAGGGGAAATATAGCATTCCCAAGCACAAAGAAACCTACATAAAAATAAAAAACCTTCATAATTTATATTATAAAGAATATTCTATGTTTTAGAAAGACAAATGAAAAACATGACATATACATGCCATACCAATTACATTGCTCAAAAGCACTGAAAGATGCTCAAGTGAGGATAACTATGTAACAATTTGTAGTGGAAAAAATATTTGGGACAGAAAACAACATAAAGGAGAGAAAACTAACAAAAGGAACAAAGGAAAGACAGTGTAGCACTGCAACAGACACGAACAGCATGGAGAGAGGAGCAGTTTGAGGGAAAGATTGTCAACCATTTGCTTCATTTTACAGAAACGTTAACATGAAAATATTACAATAAAATGATGCTATAGTACATGTAAAGCATGCTGCAGACATCACCACTAGAAAAACAAGTGTAGTGTTTAGATTTTGGGGGAAATGAGGAAGTCACATTTTGACACATATATTTTTCACTCAAACTAATAAACTCCAAGATATTTTCCAAGCTGTAAATAGGACAGACAGTATTATGAATATCTGAGAATGTCTGTGTACTTTAGAGGATTTCACTTCAAACCTTTGGTTATCACTGTTACCACCTACAGGTCATAATGCTGATTCCATTTTGGATCAAGTGTATTCTTCACAGTATCTGTAGAATGGCATTGGCCAGATCCGTCCACCACGACTTTAGCAAATGGATCAGGAAGTCCTAAGAGAAGGAAAAGAGAAAAAAAAAACAACTAGCAAAAGGATCAGGATGCTTTAAAGTCCTGTATCATTGCACTACTTTAAAAAAAAAAAATTTGAAGTTGCCTTCTATTCATGAGAGCCCTATTTAATGAATGGGAATAACATGACATGTTAAGCACACGAAATGGCTAAATTGGTCATTTATTTCACTGATACAGACCAAGAAAAAAATGCATTCAGGGGAAAAAAAAAATCTGAACAGAGTCTTCCTAACTCAGGACTGAGTAAATTCAACCTACAAAGAATTTGGCAAATGGCAGAGAAAACAGATTTACATTCTTCCTATTTTTAATTACAATCATGATTTTGGTTGTTACTGGTATTACAGAAAATCCCCTGCAACAGGTTATTCTCGCTTTTGAGGTCCACTTTGCTTTCTGCTAGCTTTCTACTTCATTTTCTGCCAGCTTAGTACCTGAATGAGGGTTCAGTGGATCAACAGACATCAGTACAAACCAGCACAAAGACGCTGCTGAACTACACAGCAGAGGAGGACCTGCACAGCCTACAGTTAGCTGCTACTCAAACTGACCTGCTAACAGGCTGGTCCCACCACTAATATCCCCAAGTCATCCCTTTTTCCCATCATACTAATTCCCCCTCATCTGAGCAGCCAGTGAGTGGGTTAAGGAACTAAGGTGGCTGAAACACTATTCCCATTTTCTGTAGCATCAGTTTTGTACCAGTTCCACTTCCTCAGGTGACTCATGATGGAGCCAGGCAAGCAGCAGAGTGGCTCAAGGCACACATGCAACAAAGCACGTGAGGATAAAGGACAGGGAGAAGGGAAGGCATGGGACCATGTGAGTTTTGTGCTATGGTACAGAACTGTATCACAGATTTCAAATCTTAAGAGGTTTTTTTGGCATTATGGAGCTGTTATACACCTGAAAACTTGCAATCAATACAAAAACCCTGACAGAAAGCAAGTTTTAGAACTATCAAATCATCATCCCTTCTTCTAGTTCTTTGGAAAGTTCAGGTCTGATGTTTGAATTCTCCCTACTCCCATCCAGGAGGCGACAGGCAGGCAATAACATTCCTTTTTGCCTCCTTCACCCACCTCTTAGCACTTCTTTCAAAACATTATTAAAATTAATTAAAATATAATTTCAGAGTATGTAAGTATTATGACATGATTATTAATAATTAAGAAGTACATCTGACTGCTGGACAAAAAGTTCTTGTATGAAAACCATCTTAATAAGTGTGCGACTAATTGACAACCATGTAATTTGCCCAAGAGACTTCATCTGTTCCCCACTCCCATCAGAAAACAGAGAGTGTGTCAGTGTTTTAATTATTATTATGAACCTCTGACAAGTGTCAACTATCAAAAACTAGAATCCCTGAAATAAAAGTGTGAAAACAACAAAGCCTCCAGCCCCCCAATGTAAATATCTTCATACAACAATCATGTGCAAACATACAGAACCCATGTAATGTTTATCCCATCTAAAAACATATCAAACATTAACAGCTACTTACGGAAAAAATCCTTTTTCACCAAGTTTTTTGCACACAGTACTGTAAGAAAAAAGAAATACAAAAGTAAGTTACTGATTCCCAACCTAGGGGAAAAAAAAGTTACTTTACCTTTCCAGCACTCCAGAAAATCCTGTTCAAAATAAAATGAACATAAACTAATTGTGCTCCTACATAATTTATATTATCATGTAAAGTAATTCCTGAAAGCTGAGCCAGCAGTGTCATCTTTTGGCAATTTACCTTCAGGTAGGTAACAGTGAAGTGATATGACGCTAGTGGTTTCCTCAGGCAACAGTTTCACATCCAGATTTAAAAAAAAAAAAAAAAAGGAAAAAGTGTTGCCAGCCATGTTTCCTCAGTGAGGAACCTGATTCTTTTCTAACTCGCTCACCATACAGTGGCACACACAGCAGTGCCAATAAAGCCAGTGGTGTTTCACAAGGGGGGTCCTATGTTCAGCTCTACAGACCAGCACAAGCTTCCCTGGCCGTGAAAAAAACAGTACACGAACCACTCTGGGTTTCCAGCACTCCAGGCTCTGCACAAGCCACTCCAGGCTCTGCTGTTACCCTGTGTGCAAACTTAATAAAAGTGTTACCTGAAAGATATTTGGGTGGAGTACACTAACTACTAACGCCAGAGTTCTGATGGCTCCAATGATATGGTTTATTTTAGAAGCTGATAATTGTTTCAGGCTTTATTGTTTGAATTAAAAGGGAGGAATATTTGCATTTGTCAACTAAAAATAACATGGGGAAAACAATCACATGTGAGAATAAATAATAATAAAAACTTTAAAAATTAAAATAAATAAGATGAAAAGGGTCAAAAGGGGCAACTTTCATACAAAGATGCCAAGGTACACATAGAAGACTTCTCACAAAGCGCACCAGAGTTCAACTCAATATGCTTATCTATTATCACAGGTTTAGTGAGCAGGAAATATTTTACTCCCCTGTGAAACATTAAAATATTTACTGATAAGACAAAAGGATTCTTGTGTATTCAGTGAAAGAGTGAATTCCCACAGCCAGTACAAAAAGAGAGTAAAAGGGGAAGAGGGAAGAGGTGTTTGGTTGGATCCAACACTGCAGAGCACTCCTCGGTACATGATTCCCTGGGATATTTCTTCTGTGAGATTGCCAGTATTTATTACTACCAGGAAATGCAAGAGTGCATCCAAAAATCACATCCCACAGACACCACCTAAAGCCAACCGGTCATGCCTTCCCCACAGAATGTTCTGGAACTGATCCTGCAGGGCTACTGATTCTCCACCTCCTTCTTCAGTATCTGGTCAATAAAGGTAAGGGGAGGCAGTCCAAGGAGATTTCCACGTCAGGGCAGGGAAATGCCACCCGGAACCGTTCCGCATGCAAACGCAAAGTCACAGATTATTCTAAACCAATGGAATTAATGTGTTGCCAATTTTTATGTTCATGAAGATGCTGATTTTAATGAAATTGCTTTCCACATGAATTCATTGCTGTATACTAGCTAAAACTCCAGTCAGGTCTAACAAGTTTTGGTCCTCCATAAAACAGAAGGGGACACCTATTAATGACTACCGGTAATCACAGAACAATTCCCTATACATTGACATATACCCCAGGAAAGGTGTATAACTAAGCTCCCAGGAAACGTCAGCATATTACTTTGATGCAAGGGGGTGCTAATAATAATACTGCCAGCCTGGAATAGATTGCCTGGTTTCAGGTTGTTATTAGTTGTTCTTTTAGAAAGATGATAAAGGTAAAAAAAAAATGCTTCTCGCCATTCAAAGACATACTGGTAACCCCAAAGCAGAGTCCTGTTTAAGGGATTTTCACCCAATAACTCCACTGTAAACAGTAGTCAGATATTAATAGCCAAACGTTTTAGGTATTTCTGATACCTGGAGTTCAAGCACGTCTAGGAAACAAGACTGTTACATCACTGTCTGTTCCACAACACAATAAAGTCCTTAGGATGGCATAATAAAAATCCACAGTTAAAGACTTCTATGTGCCCAGCAATTTAAAGTCTGCTCTGCCACAAATTAGTAACAACTTAAAATACATTTGAAGGAACCGGTAAAACAAACTTAGAAAAATGCTGCTACCTTCAGATGTTATTACACCACTCACCCAAGAGCTGAGGAGTTACTGCTCACCAGCCACCTTTCATCTGGTGGTGAAACATTCCAAGTAACATGGGTCCATAGAGACATGGCCAGTTTTTAAATGCCTAACAAAATTTGCACAATTTTATCTCGTACAAGAAACGGGAAGTGTCAATGAAGCCAAAGTCTTTAAATCCAACAGTTACGTCAAAACTAATCTAGAGCACAGCGAGCCAGGAAGTGTGTTCCATGAAATTGTAGAATACTTAAAATGCAAGATGTTTTGCTAATCTTTTGAGAGAGAAATTGCAAGCTTAAGTAATTATAAACACTTCTTTTCAAAATATTAAGCAAGCCTGCCAGTGCAATTCAACCAAAGCCTCGTTTTTATAAAACTGGGCACACACCATACAGACTAATAACCGTTTCCCTGACAATTAGCCATGAGTGAACAAACTAAGGTTTCTGGCTCAAGATTTCCCTCTCTAGTAACCACATTTAAGGCAAGTCAGATGTCAACCCATTCTGGCTTTGTCAGGTTTACGAAACAGAAGAGACACGGAGAAATCTTCCATCAACCACCCTCTCTCTGCCAGGTGTTTCTAGGTGAAAAAGCCCAGGTCCCAGGAGCATCAGCTCAATTGTAAGCAAACCAGTCTTCCATGCACAGAGCTCTAACCTATCTCAGGACAAAACTTTTCCCACCAGTGGGAAAAGTACCAAAGTTTACGCTCCACTTTTCTAACAGTTTCAACACTGTATTAAAATCTATTCTGAATATTCCGATAACCAACTGATTAATAGTTCCTTGAGAATAAAAACTAAGGAAGTTTGGTTTCCTATGGATTTATGTTTTATGGTTGACCGAAAGCCATAGCTGAGGCTGTTCCCACCCGTAGGGTATTCAGACAGACACTCCCACGCAGACTCTCCAGTGGTCTAGCAACACAGGATCTCTCGCTGCAGCTTTTTCCTCTCATTGCAGGTCACTGCTAGGGTCTCCTCTTTAGCCAGGCAACGATTCTCATAAAACTCCTGGGACTTCGTTATCTTTGAGACCTCTATCCTATGTCAAATTTGAGCCAAAGATTCAAAAAACAGAAAGAACTATAGCAAGATTTATCTTTCACCACAAAGCCAAGTCAAAATGATGAAATTCTGGACCCAAACCCACATCGTTATCAGACTCACACAGTTGCACCATTAATAGCTCCTCCAGAGGCACAAGGCCACTGAAGAAGGTTATCTGCACATGCTTGTTTTAAAATATTTTCACTAACATTATTTTTTAAGAAGAACAAAGCTAAGCTATTTAAACTCGCACTGAAGATTTTCAGAAGCTAGAACACAAACCCATGCCTGTATCCTTTTGCTATTGGTTTGGGGGAAAAACACCCAAAACCAAGGAGGGAGGGAAGCATTGTACCATAAGTGCATCATCAGAAGATACTAATGGCTTCTAGTACACATATGTAGATAAAGTATTCATTACAAAGTATCAATGAGTCAGTGGATAGCTATGGTTTGTATTTATCACAGACTTCCTGGGTAGTCTACAGAAAAGAGAACATTAATATTCCAACGTGAAGCAACAACATCCATGTGCCAAAACAAACACGCACGTCAGTTTTACATTCTGTATGTTTATTAAGTATCTTTTTATCGTGCCTTATGATCTCATTCTAACATAACACTACTCAGGTCAGCTCACAGAGACAGGGAAAGGTGCTGTAAGCTACCCAGGCTCCCTCCTATCAGCTCTGTAACACTGAGCTCCCAAACACTCACCAAAAGGAATTAAGTGAATCACGCCTGCCAATTCCAGTTTGCTGATTTATTCCTCCAGTGACTGACAAAGAATGATTTACTGAAAAATAATTTAACTACTGCCAGTAAATGCAAAATATTTAATATTCCCAAACTCCTGCAATCTAATTTATGTGCTAGCTATTAAAATTTACATGCAGTTGTAGAGGGGGATGAAATAATTTGTTGAACCCATAAAAAAACCCCTGAAAGGATATGTATTTTTCTAATTTTTTGAACTCTTCTTACTCTTTTTTGCTAGTTGCTAAAGAGCTCTCTTGTTGCAACTGCTTTTTACTTTGGAATCATTTTTACAGGAAAAAATCAAACTTCTTATGACTTCAAACCATTCTTATGGAAGGTATCTTATGTCGTACACTACCACTATTTTATACAAGTATTAAAATGTGTGTTTATTTCAGAGTAGTAAATATATATATATATATGTAATACAAGGTGTCCATAATTAAAGGGAGGAAGAATATGAAGAGGAAAGCATGGTGCCACTGCAGGACGTCTGCAGTGAAAACAAGTGATAAAAGATCTATGAGATTTCATAGAATCACCAATCTTAGATGTGATCCAAGAGGCTCCAATGATCCTATTCATCTTCAATTGTACAATTACAGACCTAGAATGAGTGTTGAAGAAGGCAACAGTAAGAAAGAAAACGTTCCCTGAATTTAAGGAACTTGGACATTTAAGGGTAGCGATCTTGTGTTCATCCCTCACCAGTATTTCCAACCTATATCAAACTGTTTACCCAATCTACACCAAACTGTTTATAGCCGATTTGTTCACCACATTTTCACACCCACAAAATAGAAATATTGCTGCTTCACTTCACAGGTGTTACATTCCCTGTACATATGTACACCCTCATTTGTCGTTACGTTTCTCTTGAATTATGACAAATTACAAGGTTTAAATGTGTCTATACCCAGCAACATGAGGCACTAGTACCTCAGGGCTACAGTTGTAGACTATCACCACAGAAATACATTGGGCTTAAAATTTCTAGTTTGGGAAAAAAAATCCCAACTTTCCTAAAATTACTTACATAAAGAGATGGCTTTAAACATGCATATTGGAAAGACATCAATACTATCAGTGAACAATACAGGAAGACTGGTAAGAAAACAAAAAGTAATCATAAGTGTCCATGAAAGCAAGCATACCAGCTGAAGTAGCAGGAGACGACACATAATCAACACATCTAAAGCTCAGTAGGTGACTTTGTAAGAACCCTCCTCTTGCATCTCATCTCAGACATCGGCAAGCAACCGATACGGTGTCAACAGATGGCCTCAAGTTTACAGGGAGAAGGAAAGGACTGGGTCCAAAGCTAAGATTATATTTACTAATCTTCTGTCTTTTCATGTGTCATCACCATAGAAATACTAGTTCAGCTTTCTGAATCCAACCAGCACTTTAAACACCACGATTCCTGTTCGGTTTTTTGCCTCCCCAAGGGTTTTACTCCCCCAGGAAATGCTTGTTCCAGAACATATGTAACACCCAGGGTAATGAGGAGAAGGCCAGGCCACCTATCAGCTTCTACCACAACAGTTCATTTTGAAGACAAGTCTTTCTTGCCTGTACAGAAACACCATCTTTTAATGAAAGCCATTAGCATTGCTTTTTGTGATCAGATCCCAGTTGTTTGCATGTAATACGCAGTGCAATACAATCACTAAAATAAGTCCCAGCTGTAGAAACACAATGCTATGCTGTTGCTAATGTGTGTTGTACTGATAATGAATGGTCGTCTATGCTTTAATCTGAATAAAGCTCCCAACTGCTCTGTCTCTCCTTGCCAAAAATTCCCCTTCCTCCTCCAGACTGTGGTTGCATTCCAATTACACTGCTGATTGGAATGAGCCTGCTTGGGGGGAGGGAGAGGGAGGGAGACAAATGAGCGGCGCACACACCCCTCCTCGCCTTGCGATGGCTGCCCCTGGGACCCAGAGACTGGTTGGGGTGTTTGAACCTGGGGCTGACATGACGTACTTTCCTCCACGCTGCATAAAGCTCTTCGATCTATTTATTTTAGAAAAATGACAGGCAAATGGCACACTGTGCACAGGTTCCAGCAGGATAGCTCAATCCTTTAAACATTTCTAACAAATTCCTACTGTTTTCTTCCATTGTTGGCACGCTACCGAGAAACTTGGAGTTCTCTGCTCGCACTCCCTCCTTGGACCTGACTAAATTCCCACATGGGAAGATATAAAACAGGAGGTCTTCAACTATGCATTGAACAAAGAGCTGTAAATAACACTATATAGATTTGCAAATACAGCTGTTGAGGTAATAACCTTCTCAATCAAGGTTCTGAAATAAAACTGTTTATCCCAACTACTCACATTAAATTTTATTTTACAATTAATCTCTGAGGATTTTTTTTTTTTAGTTTTCATTTCCTTTCAATTTTAATTTCCTTAGAAAGGTGTTTTTTCTGCAAATGAACAAATTAAGTGACAACATGATAGTAAACTAAGAATTTACTTTCAGTTAGTGAAATTCATGCATTTTAGAAGACTGCAACTGATTATCATCAAGAAGGGACACACAAAGAAGTCAGGTAAAGCTAACAAATATATGTTTTACAGGTGCACAGGGATTGTGAGTAAAGAAGGTATTGAAACATGAAATGGGTAAGAAGGCAGCAGCTGACCGTTATTCTAACCAGGATGGCTGATCAACATGAGCTGGAGGGTTTCATGTTGCACCTCACAATAAAGGCTGCTGCAGCTGTTCCTCAGGTCTAGCAAACACATGGATGCAAGGTAGATCAGGAACCTGAACTGGCAGAACAGAAAATTAACCTTCTGGGGAGATGGGTTAGTTTGCCACTGGCTCCAAGAGCTGTGCAGACTTATCCTGCAGTCAGCCATCCGTAGATGTAATGCCAAGGAAGCGGCAGAAGCACATGGGTGCAGAGGACACAGGATTAGCTGGACTATATCTGAGGGCAACTGGAAATTGCATTGTATAGGCAAACTCCATACCAGTGAGTTTTTCAGCTCAAAAAAACCCATCAGGATACCAAAATAACTGTCAAACACCCTTCAGGTTTTCCAACACACACCCTTAACCTTAAACATTCAGGTGGAGTTTTATTTTATTATTTCCTAAAGGACACTCAGAAGCACAGAAATGAAACACTGACAGAAAACCTTTCTCCTGCAGGTATTCACACAGACTGCTTCCAGGCTGCTTTGTTTCCTTACTGATAGCTGCTCTTTCTGACTCTCACAAAGCACCAGAAATTTAGAATAACCCAGTTAGCTCTAAACTACAGCGTAAAACACATACAAACACAGAGGCTGATGACATGCCTTTCTTAAAGCAATGGGGAAAATAATGACACATTTTTCTTTGGATTTCCATGCTACCCAAATTACAACTCCAAGCACCATCCTCTGAAGACCTGAGCTCAGAGGGTCACTGGTCACCCAGTCATGTCTCTTCTTTTCTGGGACCAGCAGAGAGGCAGCACGTGCTGAGACTAAGGTGCCATATGACATCCACAGGGAAGCCCAGTTCACCCAAGGATACTGGACAAACCACTGCCGATCTCAGACATACACTGCTGGATTAGATGAAACATAAACACGCTCCACCACCCCCTCCATCTGTGGTTCTGGAGCAGGAAAGGGCAGTGTGAGCACTGCCTTCTGAAGCAGTCAGGTAAACCTCAAACCGCCATCACGGGCAGTTTTATCTTCCCTATCTTTTCCTGATGTGAACTGGGAAACATGTAACACTATCCCATCTGCCCCCAGAGCTATGGGAGCCAGGACAACTTGGAAGGGATAGAAACTTCAACAGGCACAGCAATCTTACCACGTGCAGCTCACACTGGTAGGAAGCTAGTTTCCAATTCTCTTTCAGAGTTATAAACCAAATTTCAATCTAATGCAAATTTAGAATCACGTACCAATTCTAACTGCCTTACTAGGAAAACACATTAGAACAACTCAGAAGTACTAATGAATTTTTAAAGTGCTATTAAATACTAACCTGTCAGGTCAGAAACAAAATTTCTTTTTTTGTTTTACTAGTTCTAAGTGCCAGATAAAAGCATTATTGCCAGGCTGATAGCCAAACACGAGGTAGACAGCTTTAAAATAAATTCTTTTAAAAAACGTATTAGGATAACCTACTAGAAAAGCACTTTTAACAAGAGTTTCCTTTAATAATTGTTAAAATTCTAAATTATCCCATCAATATATTTCTGCAATTTCAACTTCAACACAAGCCAGATGCTAAATCCTTAATATGCTGCATGTAAAATGAAACCCATTTCAAAGGATCACATGCACCTGCTTATAAGCATTGTCAGTTGGAAATCCATGTCTCAACAAATCAGAATTACTCCTCTGAGACTACAGAAAGCCACAATAACCTTCATTCAAACACCAAATAGTAATATGGATTACCCAGAAGTGAAAAATGTCCTAATAATGCAATATACTTTAAATCACTGCAAAACATGCCAGAAACTAACATAGCAACAGTACATTTTTCTAATAGAGTCACTGTATTAAATTCTGCTAAAAAGAGTAGGCTCTGCTTTGAGTGGGTTTAGAATTCCAGATCCATTATTACTTGCATGTAATATAACTCAATGGAGATCAAAATTCAAAAGGAAAACATCACGCATTTATTGTGGAAGAAACATTACCAAAGATGCATTGCATCACTGCATATAAAGAGTTAAGCCAACAAATCATTCATCTCATGCAATAATAAAATCCTGGGACAGAGTCTCACAGGTTATTTTGAATTCCCATAAGGGGAGGATGACACAACAGCAACTCAAACTCCAGCAGTTGGTGCTGGGGATCTCTGAATGACTCGTGGACACGGCCAGATGGAGCCTGCCTAGATTTGCCATGTTTAGACTCCTGTTTTAACATCATGATGCCTACTTCACAGTATTGTTTTACTGTAAACAAAAGGCTTCCTTTTCCACTTCTCCTCCCATATTCCACTCCAAGCCAAAAGTAAAACAAAACAGACCCCCCCCCCATTGAATTCTTCCTTCAAGCAACTAATGCATTCACATTTCCCAGATTCATTCAGTGATGGGCTCACTGCCACACACGTCACCAGCTCTATTCATGTGTCCAGTTTATTTGACACGCCTGTTAAGAGGTGAAGGGAAGAAATTCTGCTGCTCCTTCCGCATGAAGGTAGCGGCCCTCCCCAAGTACTGCAAACCTCAGCACACAGGTCTACAGGTCTCTTTACAGAGATTGGGGTTTGAACCAGTGACACTCAGTATGTAGGTGCAGAACCTCCAGTTGGTTTTGGTTTGCCTTTTTTTAGCTAGATACCAAATGCACAAATTAAATCTGAATGATAAGGGATTAAACCCCACGAGGATTCTGTGTAAACTAGGGCTTCGTTCACAGCCTCAAACAAGAAAAAAAGTAGCAGCACATGAGAAACTTCAGGAACACAAAGGCTATTACAAGTATTTGCATTTCCTGGTTTAGTGTGGATGGAGCCTCTCAGACCAGCCAGGATGTTTCTAACGCACAACTTTCATACACTAGAAATTCCACTTCAGCTCTCCACCCTACTCCAAAAAGGCCTAACCCTCACATCTTGTCCGTTTTTCCAACGTCTGAAAAACCACTACTGTGCCATGAAGTCATCATAAATATGGAGTACTCTGCTAGTCAGCTGGGGCAGGAGAGAGAGGGAGAACAACATAAAGTAAGAGCTATTAGAGTACTTCTTTTTTAAAAGAAGTCAGTAGTCAAAGATCAGTTTTCAGACCAACTTCAAAGTTCTCCTCTGTTTCTCGCATTTGTGGTAGGTATAAAATTATATTTCAGTGAACAAAATCAAGGTGGGAAACAGAAATTCACTGAAGATAAATGAAGCTGCCAGATTTGCTGCTATATTTGCTGTATGATCCTCTCAATTACATTTTATTTACAGTATTAAAAACATAATTCACATTAAAACCCTCCTTTTAAATTAACATTACCAGGACTAATCTCAAACCTGCAGAGGTGGTTACTATATAAAAGCATGAGTGAAGTAAACTCTATTCCAAGTATTAATCCTAGAAATACAGAAATTAAATTACATTCGAGAGCTGAGGCAAAGGAAAAGGGGTACTCTTATCTTAAACTCTTAAGAATCATTGTGTTAAAATCTTACCTCCATCCTTAAAGACTTGTTTGCAACCCCAGCAGCTATTTTTTAACCAGGACCCACTTTAGACAGATGCGATTAGTCCAAAATTACGAACTTCCAAATACAGAGGAGAGCACAGGATTCTTCCTCTGAGGATGGCTAAATAAAATAGGTAACATGGAACTTGACCCATGTACTTCTGAGCTTGTTTTGGTAGGAACAGGGGTGGGGGGAAAGCTAGCATGAGAAACAAATTACAGCTCTGTTCAGGCTGATGTATTTCATGCACCTCTGAGAACGTGCTGGGGGAAAAACATGCTAACAAGAAGCAGAGCCTTTGGGTTCGTTTCACTGCAGTACAACTCTTCACCCTCTGAATGATCTATAGTAGAGGCAACAACAAAAGAAATTCATGATCTAATTACCAACCAGACAAAAATGCCCTGAATTTTAAAAAGGGCTTCAGACAAGAGGCACCTGCAAGTAACCCAGACTCCTGGGTATTGGGAACTGTAGATACCAGCAGCTTCCCAGACTTTAGGGCTGCTGCCATCTCTGTCCGGACACAGTCACACACTTGGTTTAAACAGGAAGTCTCCGAATTCTGTCTCCACTACAGACATGATCCTATGGGGACACTGCTACTGCTGGGGCTTTTCTGGGAAGAGGCAAAAGGAAGAGAACCACATCCACACAAAGACAGACACCAAAAGTATTTGCATCATGAGTAATTCTCCAGCAAAATGCAATAAATACTATCACAGCTAACAAAAGGATTATCAGCTGCTTCATAAGAAACAGCTCCTGAAACAGGACAACAGCCAAGGTGACAAGTTGGGGGGGAGGGGGTGGGAGTAAATGCCAGCATTTCAAACACACAACTTGAAATAAAATCATTAAGCAAGCATCCACCTTAATCTAAACTCCTCGTTAAGCACAATTATGTTTTACTACTACACTTGATGCACTGAAATCATATTATACAAAAAACACAGAGGAGTGACGTACTCTCTACATCCACCTGCACTCTCCTCAGTAACCACAGCTTCAGACACGGGTTCCAATCCATCTCCTTGAAACTATACAGATCCCGCCCCCTTCTCCTTGAATGTAGATGAAATATTTAAGCACAATGTCCCTGTGTCTACTTTTTTGGGGAAAATAGTTTTCAGTGGAGTGGCTTTCAGCTCTGGAAACTACCTCTCTCTGGAAGCTGAACGTTTGGCTTCTGCTGAAGAAAAATTAATGGGGTCAGTGGAAAGATGAGTGGACACTCCACACCCTTTTACCTTGTTCCTAAGCTTATGCCTCGGATTCCATAACTCTGTGTCTACCTGCAGAAATGCAGCATCATGTAAGTGAGGAAAACGTCAGGTACTTAAAGAAGTACATACAGGAAATCAAGATAGCATCACCATTCATATATTATTAAAATTCTCATGTCCCTCAGACCTTTTTCCCCTCACCTCCAGGAGGTAATTACACCAACAGACTATACAGTTTATAGACTGATTTAGTTAAATTACTGCAGTTCTTTAATATGAACAGATTCAGTTTAGTTTCTCTGTGTAAGCAGATGTGTCCTAGATCAAGCCCAAACAGTTTAAGAAGTTGCTGCTGTTAGATGAACTAATTGGATGAGCAATCCCATTTATTTCAACAAAAGTAAAACAACTCCTACTAACACAAGTTGCTTAAATTAGTCAGATCAGCAAAATGTATAATCTACCATAAGAAACAATAAAAAGGGATTTTAAAGGAACAAACCACCAAGCCATTCAGACAAAATAGCTTGCCAATATATGGAAATGAGTAATCTTACCAAAAAATCTTCCCATGCCATTTAAACTACAATTTCAGGAATCTGTGAGGAAGATGCAGTGTTTGAGCAGTGAAAAGACAGGACTTTTTTTTGGAGAGAGAGAGGAGCACATGGGAGAAAATAGTAAGCGATAGAGAATGAAGAGAAAGATAATGGGAAGCAGGTGAGACAAAGAATGAGTACAAAGCTGATTACATTAATCATTAATGCAAAGAGTTTAAGGCTGTGAATCAACACTCCCAGGAGTATAAGAGGTGGATAAAAACGCAGGAAGGTATTTTCAAGAAGTTAGGGGATATTTTATTCCTAGGCACTACCTAGGCAGAAGAGCTTTCAAACCTGAACAAGCAGGCAGGCATTTTCATTGATGTCAAACAGGAGTACTGAGCCTCAAGGTCTGAGTGGGCAGGAAGGGGATTCTGAGGGGGGTACAGAAATGGAAAGCCCTCATTTACTCTGGCTGTTCACAGAGAACCCCTCAGCCTCTTGCAGTTTCACTCACAAAGCCTTACACGAGTATCACTTCTCCCAGTTTCTACCCTTTCTTATACAGTTGCATATGCAAGGCAAGAGCAAGGATGTCAGACAGTTTTCCAGCGGAATATACATCCATTTCCTAGGCCCACTGCTCCTTGGATATCTCAACTACTGATCGAGTAGCATCCCAGGCACCCCCTCCAATGTAATTTGCTAAACAATAAATTAATTACCAAGTAAAATAATTTTTCCTCTCACAACTGTCTTCTTACATCTCAACTATTTAATACTAAACACCTTCCAATGACCCAAAAGGAGGCAAAAGGAATCTTTTGCTTCTCTATCATTTAAAAATCTCAAAGCCAATACAATTTTTATTAAACGAAACAAGACCAGAGCCATGCTGAAACTCTGATCAGCTGTATGAACAGTGAAGGAACAAAGAAGGCACAAGGCTTCTCCCCCTCTACACCCTTTCAAGTAGTTTTGTAAACTGTAGTTTCTGTGTTAATTATTAACAAATTTAAGAATTCACAAATATATTTCCTGTTTATCTGTGCACTGTACACTACAAATGCCATTGTCAATGTTAAGTAGATACAAGATTTTAAAATACTGAAAATCAAAATGCAGTGATGGCCATTGGAACCGGCACACTACAGTGAGCTTCATCGCCAGCCAATCGTGTATTTTCACTAAATAGAAGCAAACTACCCTCACTAAGCAAAGGTGATACTGCCAAAGGGTTACAAGATGGGAGTGCTTTTAGGGTGCACACAAACATTTTGTGGTTTAGCCAAACATCAAGAAAGTACCTAAACACATTCAAACTTATGGAAGAGAAATTGAAACACACAAGCCAGTCTCAGATTCTGATCCTAAATATAGACTGCTGTTCAGGAGACAATAAAAAGCACAGGATTGGAGAAGATAAAGTGTTAATCGCATATTTGGTGGTTTATGAGCCAAAGCAGTCTGAGGTTTAAACTGCTTCTGCTCAGTGCTCATCCCATTCAGAGACGATGAATCATTTCCCATTTGGCAACACTTCTGCCTACAAGGCTGTCTTCTGTGAGATTTCTCCTGTATCCTTGTAATAGATTTGCTAATTTAGTACACCTGACTTTGAGCAAAAGCTATTGTTGCCAGCTGTCAGACTAGACCTCGTCCTGTTTATCAGACACATCTAAACCATCCTGTTCTGCCCCAGTCATAGAAACAGAACACTCTTTGCTAATCCCAGTGCAGTAAATTACTTTCTAATATCCTTGTTTTTCTTACTCTGCCAAAATACCAATACATCATAGATTTAAAGCTACAGCAAAATAAATTTATGCACAGCAGCTGGGCTCATACCAGTTTATCCAATAACCGCATTTTTTGCAGTCATATTTGCTGTTCTAGTCATTCTGTCCACAAATTTCTGAGTTTCAGCAGTAGAGGCTTGATTATTTTAAACAAAGGTAATATAAGCTCACAGGGAGTCTCTTCTGGTTTTCTAGGCAGGCCTCTGCAGCTCTTTGAAAGATAAATCAGAGCAAAACAAAGTATTAAACGCCTAACACACAATAAAACATTTCCTCCTTTACCCCAGGGCTTTATGCATGCAAAAGAAACTGCATTACTTTCTGTTTATAAATATTTGCCTGGACAGCAGCTTAAAATGGTAGAGGCAACACAGAAACTATGTGGGCTTTTTTTTTTTTTTAAACCTACCTAGAGAGAATCTGGGAAACATGAAAATACAATTGATGCATGACATTTTACTCCAGAACCTACCAGAATATAGCCTTTACATTCTGGATTTTACTCATCAGTTCTACATGCAAAAGTAGAAGACTCAGTCTTTTCAGGTTTTATATGCTGCCCAGAGTTCCTACCACACTTAAAAATCTCCCTGTGTTCACAGAAATGCATACCCACATGAGATGCTCTTATGATACTTTTCCAAGTATTTTAAAATTTAGTATAGTAAAAAAATATACAAGAATGCATCCACTCCTCTAACACAAAATATGGAGTATTTACATTCCTCTCTTCCATTCTCCAGGGACTGTGGAGCTGCTTACTCATCTCTAGCATTCAGATCTGGCTTTGTCAGCTCACACTGAGCAGTTGAGGCTGCACACCCCAACGCCTCCACATGGGACTGACTTGGAAAGCCAAGAGAAACTGTGATTCAACACACAGAGGCCATTGACTGGGAAGGTTCCACACCATCCTATGGTCATCCTCTGCTACTTCTGTCACCAAAACTAAATTTCACTGCATATGCCTACCTGTAGGCTAGCTGAGGATCCCCACTAACGGGACATGACAATATCTATACAATACTCTGAACAGGCTGATGACTTGAGTGGTTTCAGACAGGAAAAGGGAGTAAAATAAAGAGGAAATCAAGAGCACAAACTCCCCATAAGAATGAACTAGAGATTGTTTATGCTATAGGCAGCACTGATTGATTCTCTAGTGTAGATACAGGTAGGGCTACCGGCAGCATTGCCAACACATGGTATGAATGGGAAAAGTTGTAGCAAGTTGCTAAAACAAGAGGAAGCAAAACACAAGAAATGTATGGGTACAGGGAAAAAACAACTTAGAGCAGTGACAGTGACAAGCAAACATATGCCAGCAGATCGCTATGACACGGTTACATACGGGGTGCACCTACATACAGGCAACCACAGCACCTCTGGGGATTCCCACCACAGATTGGTAACTGCTCATCTACTGCAACCACCCTGTCTTTGCACAGGGGGCACAGATCTGGAACCACCTGCTGCAGCCTCAGCTGCAGAGCAACCACATGTTCGTCCAGGTAGGAGAGAGGGAAAAAACTTGGGAAATACAAGATCTTGGGGTCTTTGGAGACAGAGATGCAGTTGGGACAAATAGCAGAACCGAGAAGCAGTATTATTTCATTACTACAATAGTTATACAGCCAGTCTGGTCCCCTGTAAAGGCATTGTTCTCACAACCAAAAGGAAACAGACTTTTTTTTTTTTTCACACAAGGTTTTTCATTGAAATATTTGAAATGATGAATCAGATGCTGTATTTCAAGTATTATTCATCTGTACAATTTAAGCTAGCCCTGAGTAATCATTAAAGAAAAATACTTGCCAGGAAAAAATAATCCAGAATATATGATTCATTCACTTCTGAAACAATACAATGTTTCACTATAACAAAAATAACTATATTGTAAAAACTTGAATTACAAAGGTAAAAACACAGCCAAACACAATGAAGAAAGCATACCCTAAAAAAACCCCACAACCAACTAAAAAAAAATCCAACCAAAACTCCAACCACACGTATGTGTTCAAATAAAAAACTTGTTAGAGAATGGTAATTCCATGCAATAGAGTTAACTCCCTATCTGATAAAAACTGTACTCTTACTCTGTGGCTACTTCAGTTAGTAGTCTTAAACAAAGATACAGCTCAGCTGGCAAGCTCTGACAATTTACTGTTGAGCTGATAAACATATTTATTTCAGCACAAAGGTGATGCACGTAGCAGTTATGTGAAAAAGCAAGGGACAACTGCTCTGGGAAGTTCAAGACAGTAACATCTCAGGGAATCCCAAACAGCTCCCCAGGAAGTAGTTAGGGCTTTCACAGACCTTAAATCATGAAAAAGGGAATCAGCTGAAAAAAACCCCAAGCATTTAATAGCTTCAGAATTGCCCCAAAGCTCAAGAAGCTGTGAAAATGAGCAGCTTTTTGGAAAAGAAGACTTCACCAGAGCAGCTGCGTGTTTCGGCCTTGTAGCAGACTTTGGGGGAAGAGAACCACTGTTAAGCACCAACGAGGAGCAATGTAAAAATATTAAAAGAGTTTAAAAAGCTCACTTTTCTTCATGGTTACACAATATTAAGTGTAAGTTTACTTAAAATGAAACCTTGCAGTTTCACACTGTATCAGTTCATTTATTTTTAGTTGACTAAAAGAATTCATACATCTGATTGCACTCATAACTTCTCCTCACTTTGTCTATATATAGCCATTTTCTGAATAGGCCTGCAAAAGAAACTCAGAATAGAACATGATGCCTTTCTCATGCTGGAGATACACCTGCCCTCTACAAGTAGTGACTGATTTGTTCCTTCACTGTTGAAACTCTTCCACAGACATGTTAGTGTGTTTAGCATATAGAGAGCGTGAAGATCAAAGTTTCTGCAGCACAGGCAACTCTGTATACACAAAGCAGTGTATATTATATTATCTTATAGCTTAGCAAATCGATCAACTGTGCTATTCCTGTACAAATCTCGTGGAGACAAAACAGGTGACGTTCGAGGATGCCCCTCTTCTGCAGGGAAATCTTTACATAGATCACAGAGTACACTGGAGTACATAAACAATGACTGCCATATCTTTACCTGTGCATTTAATATTTAACATAGTTGTAGTGACTACCTAAAAAACCAGCAAATCTTTCATGCAACTCATCTGTAGCAGATAACACTTATCTGAAAAAATACTCATTGCAACCCCAAACCCTTTGTGAATAAATGGAATGTAAATTAGCCGGGGAAACACTAAACAGCACAGAACTCCATTATTATGTTACTTAACAGAAAGTTAAGAACCTTAACACAAAGTTTGACCGTTTCAAAGGAAGAAAATACTTGCATTAATGAAGTCACTGAGACAGTGTATAATTTCTCAACACCAAGGATTTACAAAAAACCCAACCACCAAAACCTTTAAGTTTACTAAAAGCTGAGGAATTCCTTTTGTTCTGTGCATAAGGAGTAATCCTGATCTCACCTGCCAGCTTTCCTTGGAGTTATGTTATGAATCATGGCCCCTCAGAAGCAAACCCTTAATTCCCTATCTAGGATCAAGGTGATGAACATGTGGAACAAAGAAACAGACGGAAATTATTTTGGGGTGTGTGTTTTCTCCTGTTTGTTTTTAACTTCAATTCCTTACCCAACTGTAACCACGTCCCCTTTGCATTTGCTATACATCTTAAGTTCTTATAAAGCACCTCTGCTTCAGGTGTCACGTTCTTGTAACACACTCTAATCACTCACAATAACACAGCAAGCACAGCAAGGCCATTTCCCCTGTTACAAAGACACATGTACCAAGTCTGGACACAGGAGAACCTGGGCTGCCCCCAGGACTGTGTATCACATTCACTGCCACATCCCTGAGTCCAGTCAAGAGAGTCCAAGTGCTCTGTCCTGCCAAAATCAGCCTCCACTACCCACCTGGCTGTCCCAGACAGTTCCTTGCTCCAGGTCACATTCCCTTCTTTACCTTCATCCAATTTTTCAACCCTCTGCACCCCAGTTAATTCTTCTCTTCACAATGGGAGCATGCAGCTGAGTTTAGCGTTAACAATCCAACACCCATCCCAGCCACTTGATAAACCATACACTACTTCTTACCTGCCTGTTACAGACCTCTGCCTAGTACCACGTCCCCATGTCCCTGTTTGACAGCATTCCTGCCAAAGAATAGAGGATTTCAAAAATCCCGTGTCCTGTGAAAGATGCGCTACATCATCTCCTTGAAACTAGTTGAATTTTAACAGAATCTTCCCAAAATACATCCAACCCGATTTAGCTACCCAGCATGACAAATTTCAGCATTAGCAGACTGCTTAACAGCTACTGAAGAGGCAGTCTTATAATGGGAAGCTAAGTATAGTTGGCTTTATGAGGTCCAACTTGATATTACAGGTTCAACTAGAGTTATAAATTCCACTGACAGAGAATAAAAAGCAGAGATGTTCAGACAGACAAAGCAATTCAAAATTGAGTTCAAATTGCATGAGGTAGAAGTAACTGGGAACCAGTGCTCATACTCCCCATCCTGCTGAAGGGCTAATGTAACACACAAAAGGGTTGGGTTGACCAGGGACAATTTTAATTCCCAGCTACTCCATCACTGTGATGACGGGGGGGTGCAGAACAAGTGAATCTCCAATCTTGGACCACACTAGGAAGAACTGTTTAAATGTGGAGAGTGGAGTTTATAAATGTCAATAAACTTACAAAAAGGATAAAGCTTTCAAATGAGTCCAAAGTACTACCTGGTGCAGATTAAGTTACATTATGCTGATACACAGGAAATACCTGACTTATTCTACAGGATTAACAATTTACCAGAGGAAAAGAACTTTCAGGAAAAATGATAGATACTGTAATGAGGAAATCTGAGGCACATATTCACAATTCCACCTTCAGATCTCACAGACAAACAGAAATTTATTTGTGATCTCTTGGCCACAGGAACAAGTGAGACATGGATGAATGTAAATATATTTACCTCCCCAGGCAAAATAATCACTTGCTGTTAGGAGGGGGAAGAAAAAACTTTGCCTATCCTTGCAGACAGGACTAGAGAAATTTCAAGATTCTTTTAGCACCTCCTTTTAAGACAAGCATTGAGAGAACATTATGAACTGCAGGAACAGCTTAAGCAGGGGAGAGGAGGCTACACAAATATTTGATTTTATGACAGGGCACGACGCACATACTACTGAAAATTGCTGCAAGTCACTTTTTCCTTAAAGGCCTTCCTTCTGTTTTCCTGTTGCAGAAGAAAGCAGAAACCAAACATTTTAAGAAATGGCTTGAAGAATGATTTAAGTAGAAATCCCAAATACAAACACTGCACAGAAGAGACAGAATGCAACATGACATCACAACTTCAGGATAATTCTTGGCCACTCCTGCATTAGTACAATCACAAAAATTTAAACCCTGTAACTTTTTGACAAAAAGCACATACCCAGCTATTTCAGGCAAACTGGATTTGCTTCTGTAAGACCTAGGCATTTCCCCTGTACAGCAGCATTAATTAGCTTGAACAGAGGTCAAAGGCAATTTTGCCCCATTCCACACACTTCTATTTGGCCAACAGTTTATTAGAATAATGTGTGGTATATGCACTTGAAAGTTCTGCTCACCAACACCTTCTGCTCTATCAAACACCCAGAACTGCTGGTTAGACATTTAGAAGTGCCATGTGCATGACTCATTTGAAATTATGAAAGATGACACTTAAAAATTCTTACAGTTTCAATTTCTACAGCTTCAATTACAAGAAGCTTCCCCGATAGCAGTACAAGGCATTTCTCAACTTTCTACTGGAATCCTCTAAATTAAAGTCCTAGAAAATTTCCACTTTGACATGTGCTACACCCTTCTTTAAAGTGTGGTCAAGTACTGTGTCATACACTCTGAACCCAATCTTAAAGAAGCCGGTCATTTTTAATTTCATGAGTAATGCTGAGCTATGTGTGAGGCCCAGGTTCTTTCTGCCCATTTAAGAGGAGTACTTAACAACAGGTCTGTGTCATGTCTCACAGATTATCTATTAACATTAGTGGGAGGGAGAGAAATACCAGCATCTTCAGATTCTCACACTGAAATGTGACTGTTGCTATCTGGCTAAGAGCAGTATTGTAATGAGCAGCATGAAATACAGGAGAGAGATTTCTGGAAGTTTTAGCCCAAGAACAGGAACCCACGTTTGTTTTCTGCTTCCACTAGAAAGTGACACAAATCCCAGCATGCATCACATCCCTGTGCCAGATCAGCAACTCCACCCAGTGCTTGAACACTTGTGCCCCACATTGTCCCGCTCCACCTTTACAAATTAGCCCTTTTGCCCCCAAATGATGACACCTGCCTAACCCAGCTCCACCTCACAAAGTTACTTTTATCACATCTGGTATCGCCTTCCATAAATTAAGACAGAAGTACTATTTTATTGCTAAACAAAAAGATTGGGTGTACTACTACTATGGTACCCAAAGTGCAATGCTACTCCTCATTTAGTTCTGTGCACAGTCTTCTACACAGAGCTATAAACCATTATTTTATAAATCCACCAGGGAAAATAGCAGGTCAGAGCATTCTCTCTGAAAATAAATATTTATATACAACCTAAACTAATCATTTCAGAACAATACAAGGTCAAAATTTGAAGAATTATTGTCATAAGGACACCTTAAACGCTTGGCACAATTAATGCTGTAAATTTCTAACCCCAGCCAGTTGAGCATGACTGTAATTCCATGTATTTTATCCAGACATGTTGAGTTCCTTTGCACATTTAGTTGTTTGGTTTTGTTTTTAAACCAGACACATTGATAAGTACTCTAATCCAGAAACATTCTTCTTCCCACACCATGAATTAAAGAGGACTGATTTCAGTATATTCACGTTTTCCATGAAAAATACCTGCATGTAGTAAACTACCTTTTCCTAAAATGAAACAGTAAGCTTTCACTGAATGCACTCCATCGACTTTCCTCATGTCGTGCTACATGCAAACCAGCAGCTTTATGCAGTGTTAGATGTGCACAGCCTGATCTTTATTTGTATTATAAAGAAATCATCAAGTTGGCTTAAGACTTCAGAAAACGCCTCTAGTATGACCAATGCAGATTGCCACCTTCAAATAAACAAAGCACAACTGCATCTATAATTGAATTTATGTACGAATCTATCTATAAACCCCAAATCAAATAGGTATGTTAAAAAGAAGTATCATTACAGATATAATTAGTCATGACTCCATTTAATTCCATTGGTAATATTAAAATCTGGGTCAAGGCAGAAGGAAAATGAGTCTATGTCAGTTGTTTGGAACTATTTGATGTGATCAGCCAAGAAACGCCCCCAATGCCACAGCCAGCCTGCTGCTCTGCAAACACCTGGCTGATTTCAGACCCCACTCACACACACAAGCCAACCACAACAGTCCGCCACTACACCCGGTTAAAAAGGGGGATGGAGAGAAAGAAGTTGATTTTAACTTGGGTATATTCCTCAGCCCATCCACCGACACCCTAGGTTGGAGCAGACAACTCTGTGCATCCCAAGAAGTGATGCTTCAAGTTGGAAACCTTTACCACAGCATTGTCGCTCCGATGTCAGCAGCAAGATGGCATCACACATGCTAACTTAAGCACAAATGGCAGAATCTGGGTACATACTTTTACTGTGATCTGTAAATTACATAGTCTGTACATGCTCTGCATATTTGAAACAACTTACATGAATTCATTATGAAAAGCAAGCACTGAACCAGTTTGTACTGACAATACCAAAGCCATGGCCAGAGCGACTCTCCCTTTCTGCAAGAAAACAATCCTTCTAAGTTCTGTTAAATATGTACTGCCAAGAGCCATTCCAGAAAATTAACAACAGGATACAGCCACATAAACTCACACACTGCTACTTTTTCTTTCACTTTCAGAATTTTGAAAACGTGAATAACACTTCATCCAAGCAATGCCTTTCACTCATTTGTGGGGATATCAGTGCTCCTGGGCTAACTGGCCTGAGCAGCAGCAAAAGAAGAGTAATTTGAAGTAGAAAAAAAAAGTTATTGCCAAGAATCTGCAGGATGCTAAAATACAGCTGATAATGCAAGACAAATATGGCATGTAGGAGAGAACTGAACCTGGGTCACCCAAAACGCATAGTCTCAGAAGGTCAAAAAAACAGAACACGTTTTCTGTGGATTTAAACTCAAGAAAAACAATGTCCACAGGGAGAAAGTCAAAAGATAGGGGCTCTAAATCTCGTCTTTACTTGGTTTATCCTTTTTATGATCTTGAGCATCCCTATCCCCCATTCTGTATCAGTCTCCCCACTTAAACTCACATGGTAATGCTTAGCCAATTTTGTTCTGAGCTTTGTTATCTATAGATGAAGATTTCTTGAAAGTAAGGAGTTCTTATCTATGCCTTCATTGAAAGCATTTAAAGTTTAAGTAGCAAGAAAGTCAACAGTTTGTTTCCTTGAATATGCTATTGACAAACGTCCCTCCAGATTTTGATCCCCTATCCCAGAGAGGCAACGTGCTCTGCTAAGAGCAGACACACACAGAGGCTACCTTTATATGCATTGTCTATCGTAATTGAGATTAATCTTTACTCAGCAGTCACTGAAATGTCTCAGACATTGCACGTGCTGCTGTGAGCGTTCACGTTTTATCTATTACAGCACACACGTAACAGCCTGCACAGTAACGTGCTCATGCCATTAAGCCCAGTCAGAACTCAGGTCACCTTCTTATTGTGACAAAGAGGAGGGATGACACCACAATAAAACATACACCTTTTTAGACACCTGTAAGAAAGGTCTGGCCCAATAGTGAGATGTCATTTTAAGAAAGATGGCAAAGTAAGGATACATTTCAAAGGCTAAGAAGTAAAAAAGAACAAAACCCTAAAAGCTGCCTTTTAGGGATCAACCCATCCACCTGAAGGACACAAAGATAAAATGTCTTCTTCTGGGGATCAGATTCTCAGTGTGATAAAAAAAAAAAGAAAACAGAAAACAATTTGTCACCACTGGTAGATTTACTCATCCAAATTCAGCTTTGCAGGCAATCATTATGGGACAGTTTAAACTCTTTAAATGTAACTGAAAAGTAAAGTACAATTCTAAAAATTGCTCGCTATTTTTCCACCCCCAGGATTTCTATTTTGTATCTTTCACCACCCC